>OX328108.1:26484326-27084326 GCA_946811185.2 Hippopus hippopus | reverse complement strand
TCCGGAAATTGACTATGACATAAGAGCGCCTTGTCAGTGTTTTGCATGGTGACCCCCCACATTAATTAGATGAAATACAGTAGATGTACAGTAATCCTACTTACCTAATCCAATGTTCCTCCCAGAGTCTGTACTCTGGTAGTACAGATGGTGATGCAGGTCCTGAGTTATGATCATTTCTTGCTTTTGACATGGCCTGCAAGTATGGTTTAAAAATGAACTTGGAATAAAAATCATGGTGGAATACTTTTTGATATGGTTGAATTTAACCTAAACCATACATGCTATTTTAACTATTTATCCAAACCATCCCATTTTTAAATGATCCTGAGGAAGACAGCTTTTTGAAAACATTGTGGGAAAAGACAAACATTGTGATGGTAACAAGAAATTTCTGCTCACAATGTTGACTACCCTTCTATCGACAAATCCCATCAATTCAGCCACATTTTGTTGTCTGCAAATGCTTTCAAAACAGACCAGTTTAAAATTTTATCATGCGGTACAAAGTTGAGTGTATTACTCTGCTTTAAACAGAATTTCAGCCATATCCTGGCAGCATCAGACTGTTTACAACATGGGATTGTTTTATAAAGGGTTAACTCTTTACCACACAATCCCGAGTTTTAATGACCCTGATGTATAAGCCTTTTGAAAACATTGTGGGAAAAGGAGAAAATGCTGGTAACCAGCATTTTCTTCTTTTCCCAAAATGTTTTCTATTTGTCTGAAGCTAAACTCATGTCAAATTTGTCAACTGGGAATGCTTTCAATATCAGCTGGCTAAAAATATTGCCATGTGGTAAAGGGTTAAACATAGATATGTTTGGGTACATCAAAAACATTAACTCTTTACCACACAATCATGACTTTTAAAGACCCTGAAGAAAAAGACTTTTGAAAACATGGTGGGAAAAGGAGAAAATGCTGGCAACCAGCATTTTCTCCATTTCCCACAATGTTTTCTACCCTTTCCAAAATAAATTTCAATTTTTTTAAATCAAATTTATTTTGTTGCCTGCAAATGCTTTGAATTTGGACTAGTCTAATACTTAGTGGTGTAACAACGTCAACTTACAGCTTCAAAGGAATTTTGTGCTTGTTCAAAGAAGCCATGTTGTTCAAATGCTATTGCTGTATTGGTCTCTGAAAACTTTGCCCTTTTCTGCCATAGTCCCGCCCACATGTCTTCTTCTTTGAGGAGCGAATACAAGTCACACAGGGCATCTAGTGTCTCCTAAACCATTGACAAAATAGAAAACAAAGTTGTCAGTCTATAAAACAAAAGAACAAACAAATATACAAAATGTGGCTCAAATGATTGAATTTGTCTTTGATAGGGTAAAAAATTCATTTTCTCCTTTTCCCACAATGTTTTCTACCATATCAAAGATATGGCCAATCATTTTAGCCACACTTAATTTGACATTCTTCACTTTTTACCAAAAGTCAAAATTTTAGAGTGATCCAAAATGAAAATTTGCAGATGACAATAACAATGTGGCTTACAGAACGATTTTTCATTCTGAAACGGTAGGAAACATTGCAGAAGTAGGGAAAAATGCTGATTACAAGCATTTTCTCCTACTCTCACACTGTTTTCAAAAGCTCTTTTCCCAAGGGTTGTTAAAGTAAAGGTGTAAAACACTCGAGACAATTATTTAACTCTTTACCAAACGATAAAATTTTAGACTGGTCTAAATTGAAAGCATTTGCAAATTTTAGACCGGTCCAAATTGAAAGCATAAATTGCAGATGACAAAATAAATGTGATACAAAAATTCAAATTTGCTTTGGGAAGGGTAGAAAAATGGTAAATGGAGAAAATGCTAGTTATCAGCATTTTCCCCAAATGTTTTCGAAATCTTTTTTTGTCAAGGTCGTTAAAAGTTGTGATTTTATGGTTGAGGGGTAATTAAAAAAGGGTTAGCAAACCTGAACAGGTGAGTTTGTGGGTTCAAACTCGTACTCGTTGACTGTTCTACTCTTGGCTGCTAGAGTTGAAGTTCCAGTTTCAAACATCATTTGTTCCAAGATCAGACAAGATCTATACCATAAATTGTGGGTTCTACCAAGATACTGTAAAAAATTTGAAACATATTGATAACTACTTATTTGATAGAAGTCCAATATTGTTGAAATCCACTCTTTAAAGATGCATCTCTACAACCAGAGAGAAAAGATGCACTTAAAACTTTCAGATATTGGTCAGCTGAGTAAACATAGGTAATTATTCATAAATATGGTGTAGGAGATATCGAAACTCCAGAGATTATTCCTTATTTAAAACTGGAAATGACAACAGTGATAGCTTGGAAGGCCTCGAAAGCATAAAATGCATTTTCTATCCATCGTAATCTATGCAACCTTGCAGTCATCAGGGGCAACATTTGGCATACAGACACAAGAATGATTATAGTTTCATAAAATAAGGATGAAATTGACAAAAAATTGACTGAAGACTGTCTGAAAACAACTACAGTTGTATCTTTAAAAGTATCGCAAAATTGTTTGTTTGAAAACAAAGTTGAGAAATTGACCATTCCTTCATCTAGACAATAAAATAGCCTATCACTGCTCTTCTTGAGTTTCTTTCAAAACTACTGACTGCTTTTTGAACACAAACATTGAAGAAAAATCTACTAAATGAACCCTTTGGCAAATGACCTTTATCAATCTCCTTAAAGAACTCTACCCAAACTAACTCTTAAACTATCTAACCTAGATAAATTGCCCTGTGCTATTGCTACAAAATTGTTTTACCTTTAAGACAACAGGTCTGATAGGTATAGGAGGTACACAGATTGCCAGACTTTCTACAAATGAGTGAATGGCACTTGGGTGGCAGTCCTTCTGGATCACATGACTGCCACTACACATAAAGGGAACTAACTCTGCACCCAGCATCTAAAATGGAAATAAGAACATAACTTCATCACCATCAACTCTTTATGTTTTATCTACAGACTACAAAACAAACAACGATACATGAGGCTGACTTTTTCAATTAAATACCAGAATCATAAAGCACAGTAATTAGACTCTTAACCAAATGACAAGATTTTAGACTGTTTCAAACCAAAAGCATTTGCTAATGACAAATGTGGCAAAATGATGAAATTTGTCTTTGGAATAGTAGAAAACATTGTGGGAAAAGGAGAAAATACTGGTTACAGCATTTTATCCTTTCCTCACAATGTTTTCAAAAGTTTTCTTTGTAGGGGAATAATTTTCTTACCTGTGCTTATTTTTATAATTCATTATTTTTCAGCCACATTATTACGATAAAATATCCAAGACAGAATCGCATATTTGTTGAAGTGTAATCTTAAAGCCTTGCTGTTGACATCATGTAATTTTCACCAACTTTTCAAGTGCATCAATATTAGAAACATCATGAAAGTAAACACCATTTCATATGCAACCACGTACTTTGGGGATCCTTTTTCAGAATTTATTGTTAAGAAAGAGAGAAAAAAAAAAAAAACGAGAAAAACATTCTCATAGACAAAATTAAACCAAACTGAAAATTATTTCAATAAGAAAAGCACTCCATATGTGCCTCTTAATTCTTTACCACACAATCTCGACGTTTAATCGACCTAAGAAAAAAGGCTTTTGAAAACATTGTGGCGGAAGAGACAATGCTGGTAACTCCCCTTTTCCCACAATGTTTTCCACCATTTCATAGATGAAACATACAAATCAAGGAACATCTAATGTACAATTTGCAAATGCTTTAAATGTGTACAAAATTTTATCTCTTTTGTTTAAAATTTTGTTAAACATTAATTTGCTGCTGTATTTCTTTCCTTGATATTCTCTGGCATGACTTTTCCTGTCATATAATCCACGAAAATCTTCTTTAACCACCCACATAAATTTTTTCACAGAAGAACAGAGTGATACAGGACCATTGTAATTCTACTTACCTGCTGTTGTTTTTCAGACAGGACTTTCCATATTCGTGGAAACAAGTCCAACCATGTGATATGACTCAGGTCTGTGGAGCTGTGACTGAGCTGACTTAAAGCTGTCAAATACTGAACAGTCTGTAATAAGATAAAGTGTTCAATATACCGATACCTACAAATTTTCTGGTTCAAGTACATGAATCGCACGGGAATAAAATCAGACACAACAGAAAAAAACACCCTATTTCTACACAAGTGTCAGACACAGTTCCAAATATGGTATGATGACATAACCCTGCATGTGGATTACATTCAGATCGGCTTGCAACATGAAAATCATGCCATGATCTTCATCCATCATTCATAAAAACAAAGTTATTACCCGCTAAGCAAGTATTTGTTTCATTTGTTTCACTATTTTCCATCAAAACTATCAGTAATTGGAATATCTTAGTTGTTAAAGTTTGTAGGTATATGATAAAGAAAATATCATTTTGTAGGAAATCTATTGGAGCTTGCATTTGCTTCTAGTTGCCTTAGAAACCTTTAACATCTCACTCAACCTTCAGTCTTGCACCATGTCAAATTTTCTCATGCAGGTTGAAGCAAATACAAGCACCATTAGAGTTACTATAACATACTTTTCTGTATAAATGTACCCACTAAGCAATCTCGACTATTAAAAAAGGTAGGACAGACATATTAGCTCCAGTTCTTAGCATACATCTATTATGAAATAAAAGTACATAATCAGATACTATCTCCTCTTTCTAAACAATTATTTCCCTATTGTCATCTAAAAATCTTGCATGTCTCTGAAGTAAAGTCTGCAAGTCCTGTTTCAAGACAGTTTGAACCAAAGATCAAGTTGCACATTTTGTGCAGTCTGATCTTAATCTGCATTGTCTGTCAAGGCTAATAAACTAAGAAAAACACTCTACATATTAACACTCACCTTTACTTCTCTGCTACTCTCTAAAAACTTAGCTTGTCTCTGCAGTAATGTCTGTAAGTTCTGTTTTAAATCCTGGCTCTCCTTCTTCAGAGATTCCTTTGGTATAGAATCATCAGGTGAAACACTCAACTCCATGTCTATTTCATCCTGTAGTTAGAAATAGGTTTAACCCTTAACCACACAATCATAAGTTTTAATGACCAAGACCAAGAAGGCTTCTGAAAACATTGTGGGAAAAGGAGAAAATGCTGGTAACCAGCATTTTCTCCTTTTTCTACAATGTTTTCTACCCTTTCCAAAACAAATTTCAATTTTGGGGTCACATTTACTTTGTTGTCTGTAAATGCTTTCAATTTAGACAACTCTAAAATTTTGTTGTTTGGTAAACAGTTAAATTTAGCCCTGTACTAGACCACAAAAATTTGGATCCCTCTGTACAGAGAAAACATGGACGACAAATAAAATGTGGCTCAAATTATGGAATTTGACTGTGATAGGTTATAGTACATGGTAAACAGAGAAAATGCTGGTCTCCTTCATATTTTTCATTTCCCAAATTGCTTTTTAAAAGCCTACCCCTGTCAGGTAGGTTAAAAATGCGAGATTGTGGGATGAGGTTGAAACTTACTAAGTGCCATTTAGATTACTCAATTCAACAATCAATATAAACCAAAGTAAAAATTAACAGTATTTAAAGCCAGCATGTAATTGCACAAATTTTCATGTGTTGATTTTTATTGGACAGGATTAACCCCTTATCAAAGTAAGATCCAATTAAAAACTTGTCTGACATACCATTAATACAAACTTTTGCAAGCACTGGACAGAAAATGTGGACTCTACATTATCCACAAGCTTTTTTCTAGGATATGACCCATTTTCAAACTCAATCAAGATGTCATGAAGACAAGCATTCTGATCAACTTTTATATATATTGGACTGAAAATGTGGCCTCTGGAACGTCCACAAGGTCAAAGTTGATGATACACAATGGATGACGCACTATGGATGTTGAACATAGAACAATCACAATATCTCACCTTGAGCACTTCATGTTCAGAGCTAAAAACAGAAAATGGGGAATATCAGCATTTCCTTCCTTTCCCACTATAATTTCAAAAGCATACTTCTTCAGGGCCAGTAATCCTTACGGTTGTCTGGTAAATGGTTAATTTGAGGCAATACATAAAAACAGACAAAAATACCTCTTCTTTGTTCGAGTCCAAAGATTCCACATCCATCGGTTCTTCTTTCATTCTCATCACTGTTGCAAACTGGGCTCTCTCCTGACTGTCTGCCATGTTGACTATACTACTGGCTGAAGGGAGTAGGTTGAGTGGAGATGAACTTTGGACTGTGTGCCCATTAACAGCAACGGACAACAATAACTACAAATGAAAGTAGGAAACAGTTACTATACAGTTTTTTGTTCGTGTGTTAAGTGTTTAAAAATGCTTTTGACAGTCTTCTGTTATATCACAGCAGCGAGTGCATCAATCCATACATTCCTGCAGTTTCTACCAGTGCTAGAATTCCTTTTGCAAGCCACCAGATGCTCACCCATATTCACATTCAGTTAACCCTTTACCACACAATCCCAAGTTTTCATGACCCTAGGGAAGAAGCCTTTTGAAATCATTGTAGGAAAAGGAGAAAATGCTGGTAACCAGCATTTTCTCCTTTTCCCACAATGTTTTTTACCCTATCACAGAAAAATTGCACAATTTGAGCCACATTGAAATTATTGTCTGCAAATGCTTTTAATTTGGACCAGTTCAAAATTTTCTCATGTGGTATAGGGTTAAAATGGTAATAGAAAGTTGCAGAAGAATTACTTTATACCAAAAATTGTGATTCTACCTTTTTACTTCACACATTATTATCAGCAGAGGACCTTTATGCTCTTGCACCAGCCATCTGTTAAAAAAACTGTGGCAAATAGTGAAGTTCTGTCAAAATGTTTTCACATACATTCATGTTCTACATGATGTTTCAAAACTTCCCTCTGACAAAGCTAAATCAGTTCTATCCTATATCAAACAAATGTATAATGCTGAAGAAAAAGGCTTTAGAAAACATGGAAAAGGAGAAAATGCTGGTAACCCTCAATATTTCCTACTCTTTCGAAGACAAAATCCTATCATTTGAAATGAACTTTGTTGTCTGCAGTTGCTTTTAATGTGCCCATATTTTAGATTATAATGTATGAAAAAAAATTGTTTAAAAGCTGAAAATATGCATACATAACTAAAGTACCTTTACATTTTTAATGTATTATTTACCTCTATGCACTGTTTAATCCAGAAGTGACCACCCATTGCCTCCCAGTTCTGTGAGCATGTTATATACAGCAGTCTGTCAAACACTCGCCTTGGTATGCTGGAGTTGAATACCTACAACAACACAGTGTGTTTTTATTTTGTATTGGACTTTAATACCATTTTAACAGCTAAGGTCATATCACAGCCGTTAGTGCACCTACGCAGGTGTTTTCTGGCTTTCTCACACCAGTACTGACACAACTTTCTTTCCAAGCCACTGACTACTTTTCTCACAGGCATCAAATATGTGAGGCAAACAATCGCTGTGAAGAAAGTTTTCCTTTCATCGATCAAGTATCGAACTCGCAACAACTTGGTCACAAGTCAGGTTACTACTAAGATATCTTGCCAGGCACAGTTTTCTTTTAGGCAATAGAACTGTGCAATATGCCGCTTTTGAAAGTTCTTAATCATATCAAAGTAATAGCTCACTTGTTTAAGTTTGTGTCAAATACCTGTCTTTACTTTAGAACGTAATGAGTGTTTAGGAAATGTTTCCAATAAGTTTTGACAATTTTGAGAACTACTGGTAAAATGTTCCCTAGATACCTAAAGCCAAGGTAAGACTAATTAAAAGACAAGACCATGTTGTTTGTTGTTTGACCCTTTACCACACAATCCTGAGTATCAACGACCTTAAAGGGAAAGCTTTTGAAAACATTGTGGGAAAAGAAGAAAATGCTGGTAACCACAATGTTTTCTACTCAATTTAAGGCAAGTTTCATCATTTGAGCCACCCTTGATATGCTGTCTGCATACGCTTTGACTTTGGACAAGTCTAAATTTTTGTCATGTGGTAAAAATATTAAGCAAAATCCCAAAGATATGCCCCTATCCACATATCTCTGGTGTTTCTTTAACCAATAGTATGCCTAGCACTTTTTCAAAGCATATGGCTCCTTTCTGTATTGTTATAATTTTAATAGTCCTACAGTCTTGTCATGTGGTAAAGAGTTCGAGCCAAAATTCTACGACTCAATTAAATATCAATGTCATGATGTCATAACTAACCACAAAAGCACTGCATGTGGGTGCCAACACTCAGCTGTGGTTCTTTCAAAAAGGGTGAAATCTGTGTCAAAAATACTTTGATGGTTACCTGCCCATGTTGTACAACTTGTATTATATTGTTCCCCTTTTGATAGTTAGCAACTTGTTCAGGTTGGAAGTAAATGTCTTCAGTGATAAAGATATAAAATGATAAACTTTTTGCATGATGATGCAGAAAACGATGACCCCAGGGCTATGACAGTACCTTGATTATTTCTTCAAAAACAGTCGAGCTACAAAATCAGTGACTGTTTCCCATGTTAATTTTCCTCTCAACATCTTTTCAGCAGCTTTCCAAATATTAGCTATCAAAGGAGAGCACAAGCTATAACATAAGGGGTCTTACCTCCACAAATTTCTGCCTGATATGAGGCTGATTGCAGCGTAACCCTGCTAGGAAAGCTTGCTCTAATTTAGAAGTCAGTTCTGTCCCACTGAGGCCTTCATCACGGTAAATATAGATAACCAGTTCTAAAAACTGAGCGTTGAGGTCCTGGTCATCGTTGAACCTTTTCTCGATATGGACCATCAGCTTGACCAGTAAAATAGCCTTCTCTCTTATAGATGGTGACTGATTCAGTGCTATAGTACCCTGTAAAGTTTCACAATATAGAGTCCAACCTTTCTTAATCCTTTAACTCACAATCCCAAGCTTTAAAGACCATGGACAAGACAGCTTCTGAAAACGTTGTGGGAAAAGGAGAAAATGCTGGTAACCAGCATTTTCTACTTTTCCCACAATGTTTTCAAAAACAGAAAATCATCATTTAAGCTACATTTAGATTGTAGTCTGCAAATACTTTCAATACGGACCAGTATAAATTTTTTGTTTAGTTGCTTGGGAGGGGGGGGCCTCTCAGAAAATGCTTGCTTTGCTCTTTATCACACAAGTTTTAACGACGCTGAGAAAGAAACCTTTTGAAAACATCGTGGGAAAGGAAGAAAATGCTGGTAACCAGCATTTTCTCCTTTTTCCACAATGTTTCCTATCTCTTCAAAGACAGCAATCATCCTTTGAGCTACATTTAAATTGTCGTCAGCAAATGCTTTGAATATGAACCAGTCTATCCTATGAAAGACAAATTCCATCATTTGAGGTACATTTAAACTGTTGTCTGCCAATGCTTTCAATTTGGTCTAGTCTACAATTTTGTCATGTAGTGATGATTTAATTAATACTTTACCTTTGTTTTCACCCAGTCCTCTACCATTTTAGTGATAGCTTTCATCACTTTACTGTCTGGAGTTTTCTCTATTAGTCCAACCAGAATCTGACCAATGAAACTCTTCCTCATTTCCATTGACATGACAACCACACGGTTCTTCACTAAGTCTAGACTTAGAATCAGCAATTCACTGGCAACTGTGAGAAACAGAGAGAGGAAAGCTGTTTGTATTGATGTTAGATTGAAATCATATTAAACTATGGAAAAGGAAAGAACATGAAGAATGGTATTCCAAAATATTCATATAACCTTCAGACAAAGGACAAAATTTTGCAGACAACGATTAAATGTGGCTCATATTGTGGAAGTCGCCTTTTTTAGAATAGAAAGCATTTTTGGAAAAGGACAAAATGCTGGTTACCAGCATTTTCTCCTTTTCCCGCAATGTTTTCAACAGTTTTCTTTTTTGAAGTAATTATAACTCAGGATAGTGTGCGAAGGGTTAACATGTTTAAATATCAGGTGAACATTTAATTTAGTTTTTCCCCCAATACAAATAATTTTGATGAACACTTCCAATCAAAGCTTGACTTTAATATACTGTAATGAATCATGCATATTGTACAGTGTATTTTGGGCCCACTAGTGGCCAAAAAGAAATAATTCAGGAGTCAAAATGCAGACAAATTTAATTCATACCATTTAAATGTAAGGATGTTGTTATATCTCTGATAATATTCTACACTGGAATCTGTCAAAATTCCTGTCCCTGGCAGAAAAATGTATTGCAATAATGTATAGAACGAAAGTTGGCCATTTTTAAAGGGTATGAATTAAGTTTGTCTGTAATTTGACCCCCAAATTTGGCAGCTAGTGGGCCTTTCAGCTGGATTAGTTACCTGTAAAACTTAGTACTTCAACTCAACAAGAGCACTGCATCACATGCTAGCACATGGCTGCAGTTGCTCTTTCAGTAAAAATCCTAAGTTCAAAAAGGGGCATAACTGTGTCAAAAATACTTTTAGGGTTGCCTGCCTTTCTTGAATGTGTTTCACTCAAAGAAGTTTACAACTAGTCCTAATTTAAAGTAATTATTTTCCGTAAATGACATCTATATCAGAAAATGTCAAAGTTTCACTATGTTTATGGATAACAAAAGTATACTAACTCTTTGAATCAAACAAAGCAAAAAAACCAAAGACTTCTTTTTTGGTAGTAACAAACCTGCACGGTTTCTGGAATACTTGGTTTGAGACATTCTCTAATGCATTTTGTTGAAAACTTTAATAAATCTAGTAACCAGTCTATAAATGTTAGAAGGGTTAAATCACATAAATTTATAAACCCTAACAAACCTGGACTGGTTTCAGGAGTACTTGGTGTTAGATGTTCTCTGTGCATTTTGTTGAGAACTTTCATAAATGTGGTAATCAGTCTATCTATGTAACATGGGTTGTGCATACAAGCAGCTTTCAGGATCATCAATGTACTGAATAGCTGAGATGGGGAACCATTTACTGCCCTGAAATTACAGAAAAGTTTGAATCTTTTTATCATCATATTACAAAATGAATATGTCAAAGCAAAAACATTAGGCATTTAATCCTTTAACAAATAATCCTTAGTGGTAGCCATGGTTGTGAGGTAGAGCGTTATCCTTGTAACCAAAAGGTCCCGAGTTTGAGACCAGGGAGCAGGTGTCAACTTTGGGATTTTTCATTGGCCCACACAGTCGGCGCAAGTACTGGTGTAGTTCCCATGAAGCAGAATGGAGAGAGATTAGTAAAAGTTGTAAGAACTTGTTCTTGTTTCTCAATCGAAGTAAAATAAATATGTTTAAACTAAATAATCCTGTTTCAGGAAACCTACAGCAAGGGTTTTTGAACCTGCATTTTCTACTTTTCCCACGACGTTTTCGACACATTCAATGGCATATATCATCTTTGAGAAACATCTAATTTGTTGCAAATGCTTTCAAAATGGATGAGTCTAAAATATTGTCAACTGATAAAGAGTAAAGTAGGGATTGTGAAAAAAATGCTTTCTATCTTTTCAGAGGCAAATACAATCATTTGAATTACAATTTTTGTCATACGCAAATTATTTAGACATAGACAAGTCTAAAATTTTGTCTTTTGGTACAGACTTAACTTACTTGTCATAGTTTGTAAGCCCTTCATAAACCACTTTGCTGACACAGGCATATAGACATTCTAACTCTTCATATTTAGAGGCTACACTAGAGTTGACTGGTTCTGTGGGAAAGAAGCTCATTAATCTGGACAGTAGACTGTGTACTCCACGGATCACCTTTGTGTTTGGACAGTTCATACAGGCAGCTATACCCCTCTGTAGTGGTTTGAAACTGGAGAGAATAGTCTCTTTTTTCTGGAATAAAAAGGAAGATCAACTTTCCTGACACAAAATGCATGAATTACATCAACAAGAAATTTCTTTGAAATAGATCAACAAACAGGAGTAAACTGTAAATTAAACTTTATGCAAGTCAAATATCCCTCACAGTTAAATCTGTTTCAAGTAGCCAACCAAGGGAACAAAATATACTGGCTTCTTAATGCAAGTGGCTGTTTAAGACAGATTATTCATGTACAAACCAAAATTAATCAGTTGTTGAGTACTCAAAAACAGATGGCTGCTCTAAGACTGCTAACAAAGGTTAAACTTTGATCATTCATCCACAACAGGAATTAAGTTTTCTTTCAAAAGTTAAATGTCGAAAAAAAAAAAAAAAACCCACATTTTTTCTGATTGCAAAAGAAAGATCTTTACTAGTATTTAAGAATGAACAGTTATTTATATGCCAAATAAACAGTTTCTACAACATACCAGTATATTCAACAGAAAGCCCAACAATTCCAAAGCAGTACAAATATTGTTGAAGTTAGGCTGCTGACTCTCCACAGTGTTCAACAACTTATCAAACCATGCCAACTTCAGTTCTGCATTTGGCCAGACATCCTGTCGTAAAGCTGTTTTCAGAAGTGTGACACATCGTCTTGACAACAATTCCCCTTGTGATCCAGCCACCTCATTTACCTGAAAGGACAAACACACATAAAATATTTATCCATATAATATTATCAAACAATTACAACTTTTCACACCCATAAAAAAATGTACAAATGTTCACACAACCAACGATTACACATGATTCAGTAGAGCGAAACCACTGTGGGCTTTGTTTCCTGAAACAGAAAGGATAACCTTGATATAGCGTCTGAAGGACTGAGTTAACCCTTTACCACATGGAAAAGTTTTAGACACCTCCATATTCAGCATTTACAGACAATTCAAATGTTTTTCAAAATGATATAATAAGTCGTTGAAAAAATAGAAAACATTTTGGGAAAAGGAGAAAATGGTTACCACCTTTTTCTTCTTCTCCAACAATATTTTCAAAAGCCTTCTCTTCTTTATTAAAACTGGAGATTGTGTGGGAAAGGGCTAATAAAAAAATAATCGTACCTGACAAGCAATTCTCAGTAAAAAATTCACTACAGCATCACAGAACTGTTTCTCGATGGGCTTCCCACTTTCTGTACCGCGCCCCTGTGAATCAGGGCTTCCAACAGCCCCGGAAATGTGCCGGACTTTCTTTACATCACCTACAGTAATGTCCATTGAACCTGGTCTCTTGATGCTTGTGTTCTGTGCTAGTGCTTGAGAGACATCTGTGGAACTCTGAAATGAAAGTTTAATCCATTACTATGCAACCTTAAAATCTCTGTGGTTGAAGCTTTGGAAAACATTGTAATTGTTACATGTAACAAGCAATTGCTCATTATTTCCACAATGTATTTTCTATACTGTTATATGAGCCGTGCTCTGGAAAAAGGGGACTTAAAACATCCTGGTGATGCATTATGCCAAGCAAGTCATCACATAATTATGGATCCATAAAGTCCATTTTGTCTTACAATTGTCTAAATCTGAAGGTATATTGGTCCTTTGACATACAGAAAATTGACCAATAGCAGAAAGTTATGATCCAGGTCAGCCTGTGTGGACTGCGCAGGCTGACCGGGGTCATTCCTTTTTGCAGATGCATAAAGTACCCTTTTCACAGAGCACTGTTCATATTTTCTTTCAAATCTTTGCTCTTTATGTAATTTGTACCAGTCTTTAGTAGGTTCAAAAATCACCCTACCCTTTCCAACTAGCAGTAATATTGTACTACTTTAACAATGGCTTTCAGATATAGGAAACAGAACTAATTACTATGTGTACTCACACCTTCATAGCAGCCAAGTTTTGAAAACATTGCAGAATTAAGAGCTTTTCTTGTTTCTTGTCTTTATCTCTTGATTTGGCTTTCATTGCCATCAATTTACAGTATAGTAGCATGAAAAAACCTGACCGTACATGACTTATGAAATGAACTGATAATTGATACATCCTTGTGTAATTTCAAGGATTTAAATAAGTGCAAGGGGAAAACATCGATCCTTTTAAATATTGTGTCTAAATAAAACTGAGCAAAGCAAAAACAAAACTCACTTCACCACCTCCATCAGAATCCTCCTTAATCCTCTGTACTTCCCACTTTATAATCACTTCTGCTAAATCTACGGCTAGCTTCCTGTGTTCTATAGTAGCCTGGAAGAGGAAAATACTAATTCATGGACAGAATCATAATAATTGCAAGTGTATAGAAAAATCCTTAGTCTTGACTCTCTGTTTGAATGGCAAGTTTATACAGTCAATGAACAACTTTAAATATAGTTTGTAGACTCCTTCAAGACTTATTACAGAACAGCCATACAAAAAACGCTACTAACAGTTTTTACAAAAGTAATCACTAACAAGAGGGCCATGATGGCCCTGAAGATGCCCACTGTCTTGGAGTTTGACCAAACATGACCCATTTTCAATCTCTTTCGAGATATTATGACAAACATTCTACCAAGCTTTCATAATTATTGGACTGAAAATTTGGCCTCTAGCTTGTACATAAGCTTTCTCTAGAATTTCTCTCAGTGACCTACTTTTTAGCCAAACATACCCCATTTTCCTATTGTAGATATTATCAAAACAAAGATTCTGACCACCTTTCATGAGTATTGGACAGAAAATGTGGCCTCTAGAGTGTACAAAAGGTCTTTCCAAGATTTGATATGGTGACCTAGTTTTTTTACCAAATGTGACCCATTTTCAATTTCATCATAATGATCATCAAGAAAAACATTCTAATTTTCAAAAGTACTGGAGAGATCTGGTGACTCTAGAGCTACACATGCTATCTTAAAAGATTTGACCTGGTGACCTAGTTTTTGAACCAATGTGACCCATTTTCAAACTCGTTCAAGATGTCATTATGACAAGCATTCTGACCAACATTCATGAGTATTTGACTGAATATGTGGCCTCTAGAGGGTACATAAGGTTTTTGTAAGATTTGACCCAGTGACCTAGTTTATGAGCCGACATAACCGATTTTCAAAGTAGTCCAAGAAATCATCAAGACATATTCTGACCAAGTTTCATGAGTATTGCACTGAAAATGTGGCCTCTAGTGCATACACAAGGTATATCTAAGATATGACCTAGTGACCTAGTTTTTGACCTGACATGACCCATTTTCAAACTCATCTGAGGTATCATCAAGACAAACATTCTGACCAACTTTAAACAGTTTTAGACTGAAAATGAGACCTCTACAGCATACACAAGATTTTTTGAAGATTTGACCAAGTGACCGAGTTTTTGATCGAACATGACCCATTTTCAAACTCATCCGATATCATCAACACAAACATTCTGACCAACTTTCAAGAGTTTTTGACTGAGAATATGGCCTCTAGAACATACACAAGGTTTCTCAATGATTTGACCCAGTGACCTGGTTTTTGACTGGACAAGACCCATTTTCAAACTCGTCCGATATCATCAAGACAAACATTATGACCAACTTTCAAGAGTTTTGGACTGAAAATGTGGCATCTAGAGCATACACAGGGTTTTTCTAAGATTTGACCTAGTGACCTAGTTTTTGACTCAACATGACCCATTTCCAACTTGTCTGAGATATTATCAAGACAAAAATTCTGACCATGTTTATGAGTATCAGACTGAAAATGTGGCCTCTAGAGCGTGCACAAGGTAAAAGTTGACAACAGACGACAGATGACAGACACAGCACGATCACAAAAGCTCACAATGAGCGCTTTGTGCTCAGGTGAGCTAAAAAGATGATAGTAAAGAATAGACAGAAAGAATTTTGTATTCATAAATACTACTCTTTTCTTTCACATTTTATGAGCGTCAAAATGTGAAAGAAACACTTTAGGAGCCCGTAGTTATTGAAATAGTTGTCTGAGAATGTGTATTTAAATACTGAGATGTTTTGTTGTATGCTGCTCTTTGAAGTTCTCTTTATTTCAATTACATCACAGTAAAATTCAGTACTGGATCATGATGCTGAATACAATGGCTTCAGAAAACATTGTAGGAAAAGGAGAAAATGCTACTTACCATCTGAAAAGCTTTCAATATGGACAAGTCTAAAATTTTGTAGTCTGGTAAAGAGTTAAAACATTTGATATTAAATATTAAAGTACATTTCAGCCATGCTCTGTGAAAAGGGGGCTAAGTGCATATGCAAAAAGTATCAACCCAGGTCAGCCTGTGCATCCCACACAGGCTGACCTGGGTCTAAACTTTTTTGCTATTTGTCAATTTTCTTCATGCCAAAGGACAAGTGTACCTCATGATTAAGTCAGTTGTTATAGGAAAAAGATTTTATGGATCCATAATTATGTGATGGCTTGCTTGGTTTCATGCATCATGGAGATGTATTAAACCACCTTTTGCAAGAGCATGGCTCTTTTGTTTTACTACACTATCTGTACTTACATTTGTTGTAAAACCCAGTCTCTGTAGAGAGTTGACCATGTGCTGTATGAGATGATGTCTCACTGGATAATAAACTTTAAAATGCTTCACAATCAACTGTAATATGTGCACAAGCTGTGCAACAGAGTGGCCATCTTCAACAATAATTTTCTTTGTCCAGTGTGTTAACATCCCCTGCAAAAGGTTAGTTTTTCATCAGTATCTGCCTTACATTGACACGTTACAAACTAAAAACAACTTTGTCTTACCAGTCTGCTTTGAAATATGAAGAATGGGAAAACTATTTGCAACTCATTCAATCTCTCCTTTGGCCATATCTATTTATCTGTCTAAATCAAACTGATATTTGATTATCAATACAGGGATATTTTCATAGTAAAACGGTGTAAGTTTCTTGAAGTTATTTGTTACATGAGCATTATCTTATTGGTTGAAATGATTAATTAACTTAAACTCTCAATTGCATGTCGACATAAATGGAGTCATTTACAGAGGTAGTCTCTAGATAAACATTATATCTGAATTAATACATCTAAAAATGGTCGATACCATTTGGAGAGTTTGTCACTGTCTTAGAAAGTATTTGTACTTCAATTACGAATTCAAGTTGATGCAGCCTCCAAGTATACATAATATTACATCAACAGTCCTGCAGCTCTCTTTTTTAGTATCTCCAATATGAGATTAACAATTCATGCAGCCACAAATGGGGAGTAAGATATTCGCCCAAGAGGATAATTGCCTTTATCTATTCTGCATAAAGAGATTTGCATCCAAATAAGGGTAATGTTGGTCTTTTCTTTCTTATAGGTATGTGGCTAATATCTTTATACCATCTTAACCCTTAACCTACTAAATAAGTTATATGAAACTTTCCAGCCAATAGTTAAAGACCCAAAATACTGCAATTTAAAACTTATTTTTTTGGGGAAAAATAACTCCTTATCTGACAGTGTAGATCCAAGTTCAGACTGCATGTTTTGTGTAGTCTGATCTTGTTCTACATTGTCCACAAAAGAGTCCGAGTTGCACTAAGCAGCCTAACTGTTAACCTATTATCTTGCAGGCTATTGTTGGAGGATATACCTTAGATAAACAGTAGTTCAAGTCGGGGTTCTAACCAGTCATCTTTTGATAACAAATTGTTACTATCTGATTAAATAATGGTCTGATTCATGAGTCTTCACTATGTGAAACAGGACTTACATTTCCATCCTCCATTCTCCCAGGCATTGCAGGTGTTAGTATTTCAAGGGCTTGTCTCACTACAGCACGGGCTTCTACGGCATGGGCCTTAAGTAAACTGTGAAATACCTGCAAGCAGAGACAAACACCTCAACAATGGTGGGTTCCACAGGAAAAGGAAAGGAAATCGAAAACTAAACATAATTGAATACAAAGATCAAGTACTCTTAAATGAAAAAACAATTCAGCCTGCCTGGAAATATTGAATGGTCACAGATCTCAACCAACATGGAGGGAATAATTTTACCCTGAACCAAACAATTACATGTTTTAACGCCTCTGTCTTGAAATCATTGTGGGAGAAACAATGATCAGTAGTGAGAGAGAATGAATATGATGCTGCGACTATGATCAATCCTCAGAAGAAATTGGCCAAGCTCGGGATTTAAACAAGTGAATTCCTGGTCTCAAGTCCTGTACTTTATCGACCGTGAAACCGGGTTTGAAAAATATAAGCCATGCTTTGTGAAAAGGGGATTAAATGCATCTGCAAAAAGTATCGACACAGGTCAGACTGCTCATGACCAGGGTCAAAACTTTTAGCCATTGGTTAATTTTCTGAATGTCAAAGGACCAGTGTACCTCCTTATTCAGTTAATTGCGATATGAAATGGATTTTATGGATCCATAATTATGTGATGACTTGCTTGATATCATGCATCATGGAGATGCATTAAACACCCTTTTTCTAGAGCATGGCCCAAATAGAAAATCACATAACTACCTGCAGCACAATTCTCTTGTGAATAGCAAACTTTGCTATGATATGAGACAAGAGTAAATGTCCATGGTATTTTGTTGCTGGGTCAATACAATTCTTCATCAGCAAACAGGGCCAGGCAAAGGTCATTAGCCTTCTCAGTTTGTTCCCTTGTTTCCTGAAAAATTTATAATGCAACTTTTTACCATGCAGAAAAAGAAACTTGGATATTCGAAAATTCCACCTTAACCAAACAATCCTGGGTTTTCATAACTCTGAAGAAATAGGCTTTTGAAAACACTGTGGGAAAGGAGAAAATGCTGGTAACCAGCATTTTCTCCTTTTATCACAATGAAATCATATGTGCAATATTTGAGCCATATGCAATTTGCCACTTGTTAAAACTTTTGATGCAGATGTGTCTATGACTTGGTTGTCTAATACAGAGATAAAGCTTCTTGGTCACAATATCTTGCTAAATAACATGGTAGACCCAAGGTCACACAACAAATCTGGATAGTCTGATCTTGATCTACATCATCTCAAAAGGCAAAGCTAAAGTCTAGGTTTCACACAAAAAAGGTAACCTATAAAAAGTCTCATAAATTTTCTGTCAGTAAGAAAGAAATTATATTTATAAGGACTAGAATACTTTGCAAAATACTGACATTAAAAATGCAAGATCTATCAATAACATCTGTAAATTACACAGAGGTATATTATTTAAAGGATTTGAAAGAAAGAAAACATTTGTCACAAAAATTTAGACCAAAGTTATCTAGAAAACATTGTTACCACTCTGTTCTCAAACCCTGTACACTGTAGGGGCTTAAAAAGTTGTAGGGGTTAAAAAAAGATTACCATACATTAGGCTAACTTACTTGTTACCCGCATCATGAACATGTGGAGAAGCTTGTTCCACAAGCAAAGATGAAAACTGTAACAATAGAATCCTAACAGCATCAGAGTTACCAAATGGGTTTTCTGGATCAATGACCTTGTTTATGAAGACACTGACAATGTTTTCTGGGTTGTCCTGGTCTGGCATGGGTGGCCCACCAATCAAAATGTCTCCCTCGCCCGACTCAAATGATTGTTGGAAGCATGGCAGCAGTACATACTGTATAATCTTTGAAAATAAAACACAAGGATAGAGTTGAATGAGGAAGTATCTACTATCTTTTCTTTACTTTAGTCTAAACCAAAAGACAATACTTGAGACTTTTCTAAATTAAAAGGATTTGAAGAGGGCAAATTGAATGGGGCTCAGATTGAGGCATTTGCCTCTAAAAAAAAGTAGGAACATTATAGAAAAAAAAAGAAAACACTGTTAAAAAGCCTTCTTCCTCTTGGTCATTGAAACATAGGATTATTCCATAAAGGTTTAACACTGTGCCACACAATCCTGACTTTTAACGACCCTGAGAAAAAAAGCTTTTGAAAATATTGAGGGTAAAGGAGAAGGTAACCAGCATTTTCTCCTTTTTCCCACAATATTTTCAAAAGCCTTATTTCGCTGGGATGTTAAAACTCGGGATTGTGTGGTAAAGGTTTAAGATAGTTAACAGCTAGCTTTAGTTAAAAGTAAATATAGATAGTATTGACAAAGATATCAGATACAGGCCCAAGATTTTGAACAACAACATCAGACAACAAAACAGTTATGACAGTACCTCAAGGTTTTTCCTCAAATACAGCAAAGCTAAAAATCATTATGTTTGAGTTCTTAAACCTATCTTTAGGGTATTAACTGGACTTGTCTCAATGAAATGCACTGAAGAACTGTCAGGTCTATTATAATCTTTCATTATGTAGATTCCTTCCTTTATCCCTTGATCAGGATGAACCAGTACAAAATGAGATAGAATGTAACATGCAACACTAATAGAACACATAGTCTTGATCATAAGCAACAGGTATAATAATTATACCTTAGCTTTCAGGGTCTGTGGCCAAGCAGCATCATGGAAGACTTCTTCAAATTTAAAAAATGCTTTCCTCTTCCATTCTGTTGTGTATTTCTGTACAAAAAATGAAAAGAAAAGTTCATGTATTTTCAACATTTTTTTCCCTGGAAACAACAAATCCCCCTTTCATTATTTTGTAATCTTCAACTAGTCACTGACAGATGATGATATAATAGGCATGTACTATGGAAAGTATTTGCAGACAACAAATTATCTATGGTTCAAATAATGGGATTTGTAATCCACGGAATAGAAAAACATGCCGAGAAGATGAGAAAATGCTTGTAACCAGCACTCCTTTTCATAAAATGCTTTCAGGGGCCTATTTCCTGAAAGCTTTAAAAATATTGGGTTGTTTGGTAAAGGGTTCAAAACTTTGGAACTACCAGACAAATGCATATGGCAGACAAACATGAAAATGTTGTGACAAATTTTGTAGATTGTTGTGCTCAATCTGTGCCAAGCCCCGTTAGCTCAGTGGTAGAATACAGGACTGATTGATGATAGTCGTTGGGAAAGATTTTATTCCTCTCTCACCACTGACCATTGTCCGATGATGATTATGTGGGAAACAGCCAGGGGCTTGGAAATAATATTGTGCAGAGTACTGGTAAAAGAAACTCCAGGAAAGCATGTTAGGTGTACAACTGAAATAATGCTGAAAACAATGTCAAATGCCATTCAATGTGCTCAATCTGAACAATTTCCTTAACTCTTTACCAACGTACAATTTCAGATTGGTTCACACTTTAAATAGCACTCAAACTATTGAATTTTTCTTTGATAAGATGGGTATTTTTCTTTGATAGAGTAGATAGAATTGTGGGAAAAGGAGAACATGCTGTGACCAGCATTTTTTTCTTTTGCCATAATGTTTTCAAAAGCCATTTTTCTCTGGGTCATTTAAATACGGGATTGTTTCGTACAAGGTTATTTTGATACATTGACCCTGATCCTGATATACTGAACTGTTTCTGTGAATAAAATACAGCAAAACACTGACTTATCAAAAAGTATTCTACTGCTTTATTATCCCTTCACAAAATAATCACAAGTTTATCCATCATGAAGATGGTGGCTCTTTAAAACAACCAAATGCTCTCAATTTGGACAAAACTAAGATTTTTAGACTTGTCTGAATTAAGGGCATTTACAAACAAAATAAATGTGGCTTAAGTGATAGGATCCATGTTCAAGAGGATAAAAAACAAAGATGAAAAATGCCGTTTACCAGCAGTTTTCCTCATATCCTTACAAAGGACACATGAAATGTGGTCCAAATGATGGAATACTTTTTTGACCGTGAAGAAAAACATCATGGAAAAGGGAGAAAATGCTGGTTACTGGCATTTTTTTTTTTACATTTTCCACAATACTTTCCAAAGCTCACGAACTCAGGGTCTTTTAAACTTGGGAATTTGTTGCAAAGGGATAAGGAAAACCAGTAATTTTAACATGTGACACAAAATAGAATTACCCTGTATATGTTTAAAAATATTGAAAATGTAACAAAATATGGAAATCATTGGGGTAAAATGAGCATCTGCTTGAAGCAAGTATCACACCATCGCCCTACATATTTTCAAAAGCTTTCTACAGCATCGTGCCAAAAATGAGTGAACTTTTGTAATGGCGGCGAAACGGGTTTAGAATATCAGTAGAAATAAAGCGTCGCTATGCGGGTACAAATGTATTAGGGGACGCGCGCGTGCGATTTGGGGAAGGAACTCCTGTATTCTTTTTTTCGAACCGGAAATGGCCTTATTTTGTCGTTTGTTTATATCGGATTGTCAGAATTCCGAAAGATGGGAAAGCACGGAAAACAACTGT
Organism: Hippopus hippopus; assembly: GCA_946811185.2. Classification (NCBI taxonomy): domain Eukaryota; kingdom Metazoa; phylum Mollusca; class Bivalvia; order Cardiida; family Cardiidae; genus Hippopus; species Hippopus hippopus. The sequence goes on along the minus strand of OX328108.1, from coordinate 27,062,304 downwards.
CAGAGGACGAAAAAACCCTCATCATATCGATGGTAGAAGAAGGTCATCGGTTGGTGGATGTCTGTAAAGTGTTGGGGAGGAGTAAATCTACCGTTTCAATGGTTTTAAAGCGATTTCGGAGCCGTGGATTGACAGAAAATATGCCTCGAAGCGGTCGGCCGAAAATCGTAGGTGACCGGGGACTTAGGAAACTTTCAAGGATTGTAAAATCAGATCGACAACAACCTCTCCGGGAAATTGCGGCATCTTTCAACTCGTCAACCTTTGAAAAGTGTTCTGTTAGAACAGTACAAAGAAATTTACATTCGTAAGGTTATAAAGGACGATCTGTAAGGAAGAGAGTGAATATCACAACTGTCAACAAACGAAGGCGCGTTTTCTGGTGTAGGACCAAATTAACTTGGACTGTGGAATCAAACTGGAAAAATGTGATTTTCAGTGATGAAATGATGATAAACTTAAAGCCTGATGGTCAACTTACAGTTTGGAGAAAAGCGAGTGAAAAATGGAGACCTGAGTGTTTAGGGTATGTGGCTGCTAAGTGAAAACCAATTTAAAGGTTATGGTCTGGGGCTGTATTTGTTATTCAGGAACTGGCATGCTTGCTTTCATAGATGGAAATATGAATAGTCAAAAGTACATTCAGACCCTTGAACAGTATTTATGGCCATCTATTGCTAAACATTTTGATGACAATTCCTGGGTCTTCCAGGAGGATAATGCACCTGCTCATAAAAGCCGTGAAGCTACAGCTTGGAAAGAAAGAAACAACATCCCTGTGTTTTTCTGGCCAGCACAGTCCCCAGATCTTAGTCCGATTGAAAATATTTGGTTATTATTAAAAAACAAAATAAAATCCAAACTTTATCTGATCCATAACATAAATGACTTGAAAACCCAACTATTGACCTGCTGGAATGAAATACCCGTTACTTACGTTCAAAGACTATATTCCACCCTACCCAGAAGAATTAGAGAAGTTTTAATCCAAAGAGGCAGCATGACAAAGTACTGACTACTGAAACTGAATTTAAATAGGTAAGTTTCATGTTGAAAGTTGTGTTATTTTAGTTTTGCAATATGGTGGCCATTAAAAAAGTTCACTCACTTTTGGCACGATGCTGTACTTCAAGAGCATAGAGAAGCCTTAAAAAAATAAAGTTTTTATAGTACTGGAATGACTCCATTCCCAAAACACCCCTCCACCCCCAAAAACATAGGTCATAAACTGTAATTACCAATGCAACTGTGTTGTCCAAGAACTCCTTCACAAATTGATACTGTGGCACATGTCTCAATGTAAAACATCGTAGAATGTGGAAAAGCAGTTCTATTTCATTGATGTTGTGTCTGTAAATAAAATCAATTCACATTTGTTTGCTGTGCAAACCTTCTTTTTGCCATAACACTTCTTAAAAGCTTGTCGAAAAGGGAGAAACTCCTAGTGACAAGTGATTTTCCTATTTTGCCTTGATGTTAACATTTAGAGCCTTGTTACAATGGCTTAAATGCACCTGCAAGTATTTTCTGTATATTCTTTAGTCGACTTCCTTCTGGTTTCAAGGTTTGAATTAAACTTGCTTTTCTGTATATTTTACTAAGTCAAACTTACTTCTTGTTTTTGTCTTGAATCAAACTTGCTTGTCAGTATATTTTATTAAGTCATACTTACTTAAAGTAGTTGAGGAGACATTTCACTAACATAGCTGGTATTTTCCACTGACTATAATCACTTATCTCTTGAACCTAAAAATAAACAAAGTAAACAGCAAACATTGTCATAGAGATGCACTCTTTTGTAATGACATAACCTCCACAATTTCCATTACTACATTGGCAGATCCTGCACTTATCCATATCAAAATGAGCCATTCTCTGGGAAAAAGGGGGCTCAATGCATCTCAGTAATGCATTCTACAAAGCAAGTCACCACATAATTGAGCACCCATAAAATCCATTCAGTCTAACGATTGCATTTGGTAAATGATCCTTGGACATGCAGAAAATTTACAAACAGCAATAAGTTTCGACTCATGTCAGCCTGCGCAGACTGCGCAGGCAGACATGGGTTGATACTTTTTGCAGATGCATTAAGCCCCCTTTTCACAGAGCATGGCTCAAATTTTTTAAAAAAGTCTGGACTGAGGAAGTAAATGTGCAAGACAGAAGATGTTTCATAAATAAGATACTGACTGGCCTTTCCAAATGAGGCATGACACTGTAATATACAAACATATTACATAACTCTTGTATACAAATAAGAACAAGAATCAGCTAACAATTTAAATTTAATCACAACAATATGGTTGTCTAGAAAATTATCTAATCTGTGCAATTTCTATTTTCCCTGTCAGATATCCATTTCAAACATTTCTTGCATGAAACAGGGTTTTTTTTTTCTCAAGAAAAGCAGGAAGTACTCGTTACGAGACATTTCCCATTTCCTATAAAGTTTTCACAAGGTTTCTTCCTATGGGTTGTTAAAACTTGTTTGGTAAAGGGCTGATAAATGAGTTTTAAACTAAAGCTGTCACTGAATGTGACTTAATACCCCCGCCAGCACTTTGACAGAAAAAAGTGTCAAGTTCAAGGGGAGATAATTCCTCAACCAGGAGGAGTTGACACTTGAAAATTGCGTCTTGCAAATCTTCAATATATGATCAATATATGTGCAAAGTTTCAATACAATTGAAGGAAAACTGTAGGAGGAGTTTGCGACACAAAATTACTAGTATTTTGTACACAGACGGACACACAGACGGACGCACGGACAGACAGGCTGATTCCAGTATACCCCCGAAAACATTCGTTTTGCAGGGGTATAAAAATAAAGCGAGCACTGCATGCGGAAGCCAACTCTCAACTGCAAGTGCTTCATTTTAAGTGAAAATTCTGAGTCAAAAAAGGGGCATAACTGTGTCAAAAATACTTTGATAGTTACTTGCCCTTGTTGTATAGGTTGCCCTTTTGATAGTTGAAAATTTGTCCGAGTTTGGAATAAATATAGTGACAAAAGAGATATTATACAAAGTCGAAGTTTTCGCACAATGACGATGACCGAGACAAAGAAGAAGCCAGTGCTACCACAATATCTCACCATTTTCTTCGAAAACAGCCAAACTGAAAATAAGACTGTATACAAAGTCACTCACTGCTTTTTTCTCTTCTTGAAATTTGTCTGATATCCATATCTTTTTCAGGCAAGCAAGCTGAAAGGTAAGAAAAATCATCTCTACAATATAAAATTATGACAACATGACATTGTCAGAAAAAAAAAACAATTTTATCTCTTAATAAATCATAAACATATTAATAAGAATATCTGTCAAAGCACTGGATTTCCCTGATGTATAAAGTACTGACGTACAAATGGACAATGTGTTGGCAATATACTCCTCTAAAAATTTTTTTCAGGGAACCTAAGATACAAATAATACAGAGCAAAGACAAAGCAAACAGGCATCTGCTATTTTAATTTTACATACAAGTTTCTCTTTTCCTTGTTAAACTCACAATTTCTATCGTTAACCCTTGACTGCACGATGCCGACCTTTGACAAACTTGAGTAAGAAGGCTTTTGAAAACACTGTGGGAAAAGGAGAAAATGCTGGTAACCAGCATTTTCTCCTTTTTCCCACCAAGTTTTCTACCCTATGGAAGGTAAATTTTATCTTTTGAGTAACATTTAATTTGCTATCTGCAAATGCTTTCAATTAGGACAAGGCTAAAATTTTGCTGCCTGCTAAAGAGTTCAGTTAAGTTGAATGTTCCACTTACAAGTTGTGGATGATTGGGAAGCCATTCCTCTTCAAATCTGACCAGTGTATGGGTGAGTAGTATGGCTTGGTATTCTAGCTCTCCAGGTAAGTTCTGTGGTTGTTGTTGTTGAATTGTCAAGGCAATCTGGGGCTGAAACAAACATCACATTAGTCCTTTACCAAACATTCCAGTGTTTAAACAACCAAGAGGAAGGAAGCTTTTGATAACAATGTAGGAAAAGATGGTCAATATATTCTACTTTTCCCACCATGTTTCCTTATCTTTGGAGGAAAAGTCTAATTTTTGAAGCACATTTAATTTTGTCATCTGCAAGTACTTTCAATTTGTCAAAGTATGGAAATATTGTAATCTGGTCAAACGTGAAAGCGTAAGTATAGGAGAAAACACTGCTAACCAGCATTTTCTCCCTTTCCCACAGTGTTTTTACTTCTCTACAAATCCCTTCTAATTAAACCTTGTTGAATTGGTTGACTGCAAATGCTTTCAATTTGGAAAGGTCTAAAAATATTTTAAACACCATTTGTAAAGCACCAGTAACCATGCATTTTTCCCCCACAATGTTTTCTACTTTATAAATTACAAATCCCTTCATTTAAGCCACAATGAATTTGTTACCTGAATAAAATACTTTAACCCATTACCAGATGACAAAATTTTAGCCTTGTCCAAATTGAGAGCTTTTGCAGACAACAATTTTAAAGTGCAAATTTTGTTTGATAGGGTTACCAGCATTTTTTCCTTTACACACAATGTTTTCAAAAGGCTTCTTCCTCAAGGTCGTTAAAACTCGTGATTGTGTGGTAAAGGGTTAAACATAGATATTTCCACAAAAACAAAAGAAATAGTTATTCTACTAATGGATAATTCATGGGACCAGAATTATCTCATGTCACAGACTAAGCTGACTAACCTCTTTGCTTCCAATCATATGTCTTACCTGCTGGGTTCCTGTCAACATTGTGATCAACTTCAAAACTTGTGTCTTCATTACATCTCTAAATAACTGGCCTTCCTTGTGGGTCAACAGGTACTGAAATAACAGGTAAGGAGAAACTATGAGTATGAGCTATTGATGATCTAATTTTTGTCACTTGCTGGACAAATTTTACTTTGTACAGAACAAAGTATACAAGGATAATGAAATTCAATCTTAACCTTGATAGTGTAATTAGAAATTTAAAGTCTACTCGTCCATAGAAAAAGACTTTTGAAAACATTACAGGAACAAGAGTGGCAAATTGTCGCAAGATATGCCCGTCCCACCGCCAGTTGTTGAAGGGGGATAATAATTGTAAAGGGCAGGTAGAGGAAAATAGTAGTGCAGCAGAAATCATGTAAGTGATTGAAATAGGCATGAATGTCTCTTCTAATGTTAAGGAAACATGCATTTAATGTTTCAGGTCATTCCAACATGAAAAGATGAAAGTTATATTGTAGAGAAGGATGAAAAGCTGTAAAAAAAAAAATAATGAATAGGGATCCAAAAGGGCATCAGGTAAGGTTACGGCTCCAATGCATTGCACTTTTTTGTAACTGCAACAAACATGTTTACCAAGTCTCAAGTCAATTTGACTTGAGGTGACAAAGTTCCGTTCCGGACAAGCAAGAAATACTGTAAAAATGAAGATCAAAGTGGAATGACTCAAAATCCACGCTAGGTAGAGTTATTGTTCTTGCGCACTGTACTCCGTAATATTGCAACAAACATGCATACCAAGTTTGAAGTTGTTCTGACTTGAGATGACAAAGTTATATTCTGGACAAGCACTAAATGCTGTAAAAATGATGATTAAAGGGAAAAAACTCAAAGACAGCACGAGGTAGAGTTACAATTCTTGCACACTGCACTTCCAAATATTGCAACAAATAACCATGCGAATTTCAAGTCATTCCTACTTAAGATGACAAAGTTATGCTTTGGACAAGCAAGAAATGCTATAAAAATGAAGATCAAAGGGGGAATAACTCAAAATTTGTGCTAGGAAGAGTTGTGGTTCTTGTGCACTGCACTCTGTAATTTTTCAACAATTATGCATACCATATTTGAAGATGTTCAGACTAGAGATGACAAAGTTATATTCCTGACAAGCAGAAAATGCTGTAAAAATGACGATCAAAGGGAAATAACTCAAAGACAGCACGTGGCAGAGTTATGGTTCTTTCGTACTGCACTCCCCATTATTGCAACAAACACAAATGCCAAGTTTCAAGTCAATCAGACTGGAAATGACAAAGTTATGCTCCGGACAAAGAACTGGATGCCTCACGCCCGCCCGGACGCCATGGGTGATCCCATGATACGTCCCGTCTTCAACGGGCGTATAAAAAGAGAAAATGCTTTTAACCACGCTTTCTCCTTTTCCAAAATGATTTACACCCTTCCAAACAGAAATTTCAAGTTTTTAATCACATTCAATTTGTCTGCAAATGCTCTCAATTGGGAAGTCTAAAATTTTGTCATTTTATTAAGATTTATGCATGCAACCTTTATTAAGACAGCATGTACATCAAGTTCAAGCAGACAAATATCTTGAAATGTACCTGTGGTAAGCAAGCACCTGTCTTAAAAAATCACACTCTGAATATCACTTAGATTCTTGCTTAATGCAGGTTGGACTGTATTGATTTTTGAAGGGAGGGAAGGCTAACACAAGACCAAGGTAATTCAATCTTTATGCTCTAAATACATATCCGGCAAAATATATAAACTAGAGGAGATGCATACTTACGATGAAAAATCTTAGATACTGCATGTCTCTAATATTGACATCACCCACCAAGAAGTCCACTGTCTGCACAGGGTATCGAACCAGAAACTTCCTCAGGGGCTCTCTAAAGGGGCTTCCAGGCTATAATCAAATATGTGTCAAAAACTATCATCAAAATTCTAATATTATAGCTTTGAACTAAGTGGAAAACACAATAGATAAAAATGTATGTTTCTTTCATTTAAAAACAAGAGCACCACAAGGTGCCAATGCACAGCTGCAGTTGCTTGATTTTCAGTGAAAATTCAGTCAAAAAAAAGGCATAACTTTGTCAAAAAAATGGTTAACTGCCGTCGTTGTATGGGTTCCCTTTTTGATACTGAACAGTTTGCCAATATCTGCAGTAAATATCTTCAGTAATGACAGTGAAATTATAAAATGTCAAAGTTTTTATACGATGACGACAAAAACAACACAGACAACAACGCCAGGGCTACAACAATAATTTGACCTTTTTTGTGAAAATAGCCAAAGTAATAAACTATTTAGAATATTGTCATTATAATGATTTTCAGAGGACAAAAAGTGTCATTCCCTAAGGGTAAAATCACCTTAAAGACAAATCTCATCTGATTCTCAAATCAATACACATTACCACCTGAAAAAATGTGGCAGCAGATGACTTAAACTCTTTATCATTTGGCTCCAGTAAATGTACATGTCATTGAAAGGGTAGGAAACAATGAGGAAAAGGGTAAGTATGTTGATTACCAGCATTTTCTCTTTTTCAACAATGTTTTCAAATGCTTGCTTCTTCAGGGTTGTTAACCCTTAGGCTGTTAAGTGCGACTCAAGGACCTTTTGCTGACAGTGAAGATCAAGATCAGACTGCACAGAACGTGCAGTCTGATCTTGGATCTACACTGTCAGATAAGGAGATTTTTTTCCCCCAAGAATAACTTGGAAATAAAAACATTTGGCTTTTTATTATGGGCTTGAAAGTTTCACTTCACTTATTTAGCAGGATAAGGGTTAACACATTGGATTCTTTGATAAATGGTTAAAAAAATCCTTCTGGACCCGCTAAACTCAATCTGAATTGAGGAATATGAGTCATGTTCTGTGAAAGGGGGCTCATTGCATCTGCAATAGGGATAACCGCATGCCATCCTACACGGTCCAAAACTTTCTGGTATTTGTAAATTTTTTGCATGTTCAAAATCCATTCCAAATCATGATTCAGTCTTTCTTAGACAAAGCAGTTTTATGGATTCATAATCACATGAAGATTTGCTTGGTGAAATTCATCACCTAGACACATCAAGCCCCTGTTGCCAGACCACTGCTCTTATAAGCAAAAACTGTTGGTAATTTTTTTTCCTTTTAACTCTTTGCCACACGATAAAGTTTTAGGCTGGTCCAAAATGGAAACATTTGCAGACGACAAATTACATGTGGCTCAAATGATTGTTTTTGTTTCTGAAAGGTTAGAAAATATTGTGAGAAAAGGAGAAAATGCTGGTTACCAGCATTTTCTCTTTTTCCCACAATGTTTTCTAAAGTCTGGTCTTCCAGGGTTGTTAAAACTTGGGATTGTGTGGTAATGGGTTAAGTAAATTTCTTCACAAAAATGGTCTAATGCAAGACAAAATGAACAATCCACAGTTCTGCTACTAAATGGATTTATTCATGTGTCCCATATTAAAATTTCTAAGAAGCAAAATAATACTGCATGAAGCCCACATTTTTGTGTTCACCCTTTACTACACAATCCTTAGTTTCAACAACCCTGAAAAAGACCCTTTTGAAAACATTGTGGGAAAAGGAGAAAATGCTGGTAACCAGCATTTCCTCTTTTTCCCAAACGTTTTCTCACAACATTTGACTTGTTGTCTACCAATGCTTTCAGTTTGGTGGAGTCCAGAGTTTTGTTGTTTGGTACAGAGTTAAAGATCAAGATTGAAAATATTTTGGCAAAAGGAGAAACTGTTTGTGCCACAATGTTTTCAACCAAATTTTTTAAGTCTCCTGCTTAACTCATGTTTGTAATGCTTTGCTCACAAAAATGTTTTCAGTCATCCTCTGTGTATGTGATTCTGACTGAAATGAATGCAATAATAAAGGTTACAACACAAAACTCCCCTTACCTCCATGAGCAGAGTTTTTTCACCATGAAGTGTAACTTTAACCAGAGGTTCAATCATCTTTTTACTGGCAGCTGGGATCAAGTGAAATATGTTGATAATGGCTGCACAAATTTTCAACTCCTACAAAACCATAAAGCAAGAATGAAATATCACAACTCCACTCATTATATATTTGTACAAGAAAAATGAAAACAATCAGATTGGGTTTTTCCCTCATCTTCTTCAATCCATTACCTCTCTTTGTTCTCTTTTGCTTCTTTGATTCAACCTTTATCCTGCTAAATAACTAAAAAGAAGCTTTCAAGCCGAAAGTATAAACCAGACTTTGGCTATTTCAATTTTTTTTTTTTTTTGATGTTGGAAGGGGGGAGGGAATATCTCCTTATTGGACAGTGTAAACCTTCTGAGCAGTCTGATCTTGACCTACACTGTCCTCAAAAGACCACTGAGTCTCGCTTAGCAGCCTACAGGTAAAACAATTTATTTGACTCATCAAGTCCTATGACAAAGTTTTGGCATATGGCTTTGAACATATCCTTAAAAACAGATACCTTGCAAAATTATGTTTAACTCTTTACCAAACAAACCCAAGTTATTACAACCCTGGTGAAGAAGGGTTTGGAACAGAAAAGGAGAAATTGCTGGAAACAACATTTTGTCCTTTTCCCACAATGTTTTCCACCCTTTCTAAGCCAATCCCATCATCTGAGTGATACCCTATTAATGTCTGGAAATGCTTCTGATTTAAACTAGTCTTAAATTTTGTCTTTTGGTAAAGAATTAAATACATGACTGATTGTGAATACATTCAAAAATTTCCGTTGCACCTGATTGTATAGGCATGAAGGTAATAGTATCTACATCAAACTTGCAGTGATAAAATCTAAAATTTTTAGGCTACGTAAACTGTTATCATTCTCACCTGTCCATTGGCCCGTATATGTTCTGGTTTCTGACTGGTGGTAGCCTTATCTAACCATTTCCTCAGATGGGTCTGAAGTATAAAAACTCTCAAATAATTACTTAAGCCTGCACCACATAATTCCAAGTTTCAATGACCCTGAGAAAGCAAGGTTTTGAAAAAAATGTCAGAAAAGGAGAAAATGCCAGGGAGAAAATGCTGGCATTTTCTCCTTTTCCACAAGATTTCATACCCTTTCAAAGATAAATCTCACCATATAAGCCACAATGAATTTGTTATGTGCAATGCTTTAACTCTTTACCAAACGACAAAATTTTAGACTTGTCCAAATTGAAAGCATTTGCAGACGACAAAAATAAATGTGACTCAAAAATTGAAACTTGACTTTAGAAGAAGAGAAAAAATTGTGGGAAAAGGAGAAAATGCTGGTTATCAGCATTTTCTCCTTTTCCCACAATGTTTTCAGAAGGCTTCTTCCTCTGGGTCGTAAAAACCAGCGATTGTTTGGTAAAGGGTTAATATGGACAAGTCTAAAATGTTGTTATCTAGAATAGACGTACTGTATCAAAACCCTGAAATAATTTAGTCTGTTTTGTTTGATTGTTTAGTGTTTAAACCCATTTGCAACATTATTTTGGTCATATTGTGATACACATAAACATTCTTTCCTGAGCTTCTTTTAGCAGTACATTACATAACATTCTTTCCAAGCAACTGTTGTTTTTTTGCTTTAACATTGCATAAACAAATGACTTAAAGATACATCTATAGTTATTTTCAGCCAGTTTATAACCCATTTCATCCTCATTTTATGAAACTATAGTCATTCTTGTATCTTCTTGCCAAATGTTACCCCTAACAGCATAAGTTTGCACAGATTACAATAGATAGAAAATGCATTTCATGTCTTGGAGGCCTTCAAAGCAATTGCTGCTGTAGTTTCCAGTTTTAAATGAGGACAAATCCCTTATACTATATATCTTAGTAATTTAAATATGTTTACACAGCTGCACCATTCTACACACTTTCAATTTTTAACAGTGTTTTATCTCTCCAGCTGTAAGGATGTATCTTTAAAAGGTTTGGTAAAAGAGATTGGTAAACATTTTGAACATACAATTGCATCTAAAAAAGTTCCATGTCTAAATAAAAAAAAAAAAAAAAAGAAAGACAAGCAATAAAGGCAAAAAATTCAGAGAGAACTCTTACCAACAATTGTTCACACAGTTTCTCGTTAAAAGTGTTTGGGAAGAGCTGTGTTAGACTAGACAACCTCTGTATGACATTAAGGTCTAGATTGTGATAGTCTCCTAACATCAACAGTAAGGGTCTCATCGCAGAATGAACCACGTCCAGCTCTATATGTCCACCAGCAATAAACTGAAGGGTAAAACATTATAAATTAATCATACATGATTTTTAAATATTGATGAAACATTAATAAACCAGGCACTATATTCCCTGCCCATGATTAAAATGAACTCAAAATCTTACTTCTAAAAACAACTATCTAACTGGCTGAGACTATTTGTCTCGGCCAATCCATGAAGAGCAGTGTCAGCAAATGGTTACCAGCATTTTCTCCCTTTTCCACAATATTTTCAAAACCTGTCTTTCCCTGGGCCATTAAAACTTGGAACTGTTTTGTAAAGGGTTAAACAATCACACTGACCTTTTTCATGCATTCATGGGCAACTTCCTGAAGCTCATTATTCTTACTGTTTAGGGCTTTATACAGGACTTGGAAGATCTTCTCTCTCTTGTTGGGAATGTAACAGCATGCAGCAAGTGCTCCTGAAATGTACAACAACTCTGTGTCATAATAATGGATAACGTAACAGTACAAGGGATTCCTATGTGTTAAAAAACAAGAGGGCCATGATGGCCCTGTATCGCTCCACTGGCTATTAAGTCAATCATGTATCACTGCAGCTTGATAATCAAGGGAGGTAAATAGTAACGAACTTTATCTTTCATAAAAAGAGTTATTTCCCTTGATTAATGTTTAAATTGAAGTGACAATATTTTGAAGCCCATGTTAAACTTGCGATCCCTGGAATGAAGGCAATTTTGACCCCAGACCTACAATATGAAACTAGAATGTGTGGTTATAAACAAAAAGATTTTTTAATCTTGCCCAATAAAAAGTCATGTAAAACAAGTTTGCTGAATAAAAGGCCCTGTAAAATATGTGATCCATGACACAGGTTTATCAAGTTTTCACTATAAAAGCCAATGTAAAACTTGTGACCCCTGGTGTGGAGTCAAACTTGACCCCCAAAGTTAAAATTTGGGCCCTCTTGGTAGAGGTCCATTATATAAAGTTACATGCAAAATTTGGTAGCCCTAGGCCTAAATATGGCTATGTACAAGTAGATTATTAAAGTTTCCTTATATAAGACCATGTAGAACTTGTGACCCCCTGGGGTGGGGCTACATTTGACCCCCTGGGCTATAATTTGGGCACCCTTGATAGAGACCCCCTAGATAAAGCTAAATGCAAAATTTGATAGCCCTAGCCCTTATAGCTAGATGCGAAAGTCAAATTTGACCCTCGGCTATAATTTGGACACCCTTGGTACAGGTCCACTAGATAAAGCTACATGCCAAATTTGGTCGCCCTAGGCCCCATGGCTAGGTCAAAGAAGAATTTTAAAGTTCTCCCTATATAAGCCCATGTAAAACTTGTTATATAAGCCCATGTAAAACATGTTACCCCCGGGCAGGGCCTAATTTGACCCCAGGGCTATAATTTGAACAATCTTGGCAGAGGTCCACTAGATAAAGCTACATGCCAAATTTGGTAGCTCTAGGCCCTATGGCTAGGTAGAAGAGGAATTTTAAAGTTCTCCCTAAATAAGCCCATGTATAACTTGTGACCCCCGGGGCGGGGCCAATTTTGACCCCAGGGCTATAAATTGAAGAAACTTGGTAGAGGTCCACTAGATAAAGCTACATGCCAAATTTGGTAGCCCTTGGCCTTACGGTTTCAGACAAGAAGATTTTCAAAGATTTTCAAAATTTTTCAGTTTTGTTGCCATGGCAACCAGAGTTTTTGAAGGAATTATATTCTTTCAAGAAATTCTGAAGAGGACCATGGCAGGATCATTTCTGTGAAGTTTCATCAAAATTGGATTGGGAGTTTCAGAGAAGAAGACGTTTTAAAAAAAAGTTAACGCACGGACGGACGGACGGACGGACGGACGGACGACGGACAACAGGCCATGACATAAGCCCGCTGGCCTTTGGCCAGTGGAGCTAAAAAAAAATTGTGTCATAATTCAGGATGATTCAGGTTGGCCCTCAGCCCCTCAATAATCATCATAATGTCCTCAGTGTGCCAATTGTGTCATAATGGATAACAAAGCAAGCAATCCTTACCTTTGTTTACCAAAACTGTGCCATAATTCAGGATTCAAGTGGGCCCTAAGCCCCTTAATAATCTACTATGTATGCAAACCAGCTTGTGAATTGGGCAAATATATTTGTACCATGACATTTCCTATAAGTTTAACTTGTTCTTCAATACACCATGGAAAAAAATAAGAGTACTGAAATCATTGTTGAACTCAATGTCTCAATACATCTTAGTAGCCCAATTATTCTAAAATTTGACTTTGAAATGGTAAAAAACATAGTGGGAAAAGCAGAAAATGCTGGTTTCCAGCATTTTCTCCTTTTCCCACAATGTTTTCAAAACCTTTTTACTACAAGGTTAAAAAAAATCATGACGGTTTTGTTATTTAAAGTGTTAAACCTACAATATTTGAATCTGTGTTTTGCTGACTGAAAACATTCAATCTGTGTATTTGGTAGTTTTACACTATATAAAAGAATTTTTGAAAGTTAAAAATTAAACTAGAAATGTGTCACTGACAAGGATGTCCCCGCAAGTGCAGTGACCTTGACCTTTAAACTGGAGACAGTTGATGTACCAAACATGTTGTCTATCCATGGTGATCATTTAGGCCAAATTATTTTAGAATTGGACCATGCAACTGGAATCACAGGCAAAACACAAACGGCAATTCACCGAACACATATACATACACACACAAACAGGGGCAACACTATATGCCCCCCTCCTCTTTTAATTGCAGGAGCATAAACAAACCTAGATGTATAAAATTACTCACTAAGAGCACTTTTCCTTAGATGTAGGAGGTTTGTAACCGACTTGTAACATGGTAACTTCAGTAAAACAGAGTCTTCTGCATCACACAAGTTTTGTAACTGTCAATCAAACAAAATGAGATCATATCTAATCCTTTACCAAACGATTCTGAGTTTTAAAGACACTAAGGAAAAACTCTACCAAACAATTCTGAGTTTTAAAGACACTAAGGAAAAACTCTTGTGAAAATATAGCAGGAAAAGGAGAAAATGCTAGTAACCAGCATTTTCTCCTTTTCCTACAATATTTTCTTCCCTGTCAAAGACGTATCCAATATTCTGAGTCACCACTGAATTAGTATTTTCAAGAGCGTTTAAGATTGGAGGTCTCTAAGCCTTGTCCTGTAGTAAAGAGTTTACAGCGTTTGAATGGATATATAGACACTTTTAATGGTATTCAAGTCATATCACAGAGACATCTCACTTTTATTTTTTGTCTTTCTGGGCTATTATCTCTATGGAACTGGGGTTCTGCAGTGCTTTGACCAAGTACACACGCGTTTAACCATTTTGGATTGAACTATGCTTTCCTGTTCACACAGTTAACATTGTAATGATCTAGCCAGAGTGGGCTTCTCATAGGTGAGTGCAAAACTTCTTTTGCTGCAATAAAACATGAAGCAAACATATCCATACATAAATCTTCCTACGTCTGGTTTTCTTTTACGTTGAATTATTCAAGTTTGAGGGCAAAAGATAGCATGTGAGGTAATGGGATACACTTAATTATCTTGTAATCTGACATTATTGAAGATTAATCTAGCCTGTAAATTATGGAAGGACAAAGACTTGTTGGACCTGACTTGTAAATGTTAACAAATAATCTTTTTTCTATCAAGATTAATCGTTCAAAAACCACAGTTGTGAGTCATCAGGCACAATAAATAAACCATGAAGGTGATAGCCCTCTTCATAGTACCAACGTTAAAACTAATCTGTGAGAAACAATTAATTGATGGTATTGTCCACTCACCTCTGAGAAATATACTCCATGTTCCCCTATACTAAGGTCAATTGTAAACAATCTTGGATTGAGGGAGGTACAAAATGTATTGCCATCCTGAAATAGAATTTGGGAAGGAACTTTCAAAACAAACTCTTGAACTAATTGGACACCCAGGACAAACACCCTTTTCAAACCTTTAAATAAATATCCAACATTTCAACAACCTATTAAGAAAGAGGTTTTTGAAAACAATGTGGAAAAAGGAAAACAAGCTGCTTGACAGCATTTTCTCCTTTTCCCCCTAATTTTTTATACCTTTTCAAATACAAATATAATTACTTGAGCTACATTTAATTTGTCATCTCCAAAGGGTTTCAATTTGGACAAGTCCAGAATTTGTTGTTTGGCAAAGGGTTAAATTTTATTTTACCAAGTACATTGGATTGATCGTTGTAAAGCTTATCCTTGAAAATTCTCCTTGTAAATGAACCTTTTGGTTTCTAAGCCTGACACCATGCACTTTGCAAGCAGTGTATTTCAAAAGCAGGATGATCTTGGATCCACACATTTTAAGTTTGTGAGATATTGCCAGTGAAAAAGCTTTAAATTACAACACTTCTGTTTTTATAACTGACAGAAAATTTTCATCTTTTTTAAACAACAAGAGTTAAAACTTCAAAATCTTCCAACTAATCTAGAAACTCCTTCTAAAAAAATTCAGAATAGAGATACAAATAAGACAGGTCAAATGCACAAATCATACATTTGACTTTTCTCTTTTAATACTAATAGGTCTATTTCTCTCTTCATATTTTTCCAAGAATCCTCTATCCATTTAGTAAAATGGAACCCTAAAAAACAATAATTAATCAATAACTGAATGGTATTTTACATCACTTTCAACATTATTCAAGTCATATCACAATGACAGCTTAGTCATTCATCAGTGTTCTGAGTTTCATCTGTACTAGACCAAGGCTCTGAGATATCTTGCCAAAAGACACTCTTACAAAATCTCACCGCCTCAAAGATTTAGGGTCCAAATCTTATATTCACCACCGAGCCATGCAGGACCTCACAAGTCAACAAGTCAGTCAGCTGGCCATTAGAATGCCTATACTGAGGAAACAAGGATGATATGATCAACTTAAATTATTTAGCAGTCTATGTACTTCTTACCATTAGTCCAATCTGTGCATTAGCTGGTTGATGTCTCAGTAAATGCTTCTTTGGCGGTATCATGTCTTGTAGAACCTCTTTATGGGGCTCCATGATAGCAGTCACAGTCTTTCCCGTGACAGTGGCCAGGGTTTCCAGAGATTTCATTGCCTGTTCTCTTACCAGAGTATTGGGCGATGTCACTTGGCGGACAAGTTCATAGGTCACATCATGGAAAGATTTCTTCTGAACTTGTAATAGTTCTTCTGTGGCAATTTCACTTTCTGGACTTTTAGCACACATGGTCAGCATGTTTTCTAAGTTAGATTTGGCAAGATCCACAGCCCCGCTGGATACTTCTCCAGTCAAATCCATCATTACAAACAGAAGTGCTTTCAGGAAAATAAACTGATGTTCCAGGACCCAGCGAAGTGACATGCGCTCATACATAAACTTGATGGCAAGACACCTGAAATTATTCAAAACATACCATCCTAACAGTCAGTTATCCCTTTCAAAACAAAATCCTGAGTTTTAACTACCCTAACAAAGAAGCCTTTTGAAAATGTTGTGGGAAAAAGAAAAACTGCTAGAAACCAGCCTTTTCTCCTTTTCCCACAATGTTGTCTATCCGATCAAAGACAGAAATCATCATTTGATTGACTTTTATATTTGTCATCTGTACATGCATTCAATTTGGTCCAGTCAAAAATTTTGTTGTTTTTGGTAGAGTTACCCATACGAGCTATTTTTGACTTATAATTAACTTGCTGCCAGAAAATGTGACAAAAAATAGACATTTGGAAGAAATACAAAAGGTACTGTTTTTTGGTCTTGCAACAAACCACTTTCAAAAACATTGTGAAAGGAAGAAAAACGTATTTTGCCACCCTATCATCACACTCTATGTATTCAGGCAATGAAGTATTTTTTCAGGTTGATAATCCTGATGTTACAAGTCTTGTATCTTTATAAAAACAGTTTTGTTTGTAGTAAAGTTTAATGCCATTTTAACAGCTTAGACCATATCACGCATGTGTCTCCTGGCTTTCTCAAACCAGCAGTGACACAAACTTCTTTCCAAGCCAATGACTACTTTTTTCACATGCATCAGAGGTGAGTAGCCAAAGATTGCTGCAAAGAAAGTTTGCTACAACCGGGTATCAAACCCGCAACCACCAGGTCACAAGTCAGATATGCTAACCACTAAAGTACCCAGCCAGATTAACAAAGACAGATAATAGTGTGGCAAATGGAGCAATAGCAAGTAACATAACATTGTCTCATTTGTTTAATAATCATTAATGTCAAATCAATTACACATACTTAATTTAGACAATTTTCAGTACCAGAAGATACAATGTCAAGTTATGCCAAAATTTTCATTAATTATTCAGAAAAGCCTAAATTTCATTAATTATTCAGAAAAGCCTAACTTCTCAAAATGTTTTGACAGCCCAGATTTCATAAATGTTGAAAAAGTCCCCCAAATTCACAAATGTTTAGCAGTGCCCAAATATTATACATATTTAGAAAAATTTGATTTTAACAAATTAGTGAATTTATTCAACTACATTCTTACCCTCCAAACTTAGCATACCAGGCCCTATCATAACACAGTGAGCACATTTTCTCGACAAGATACTCAAAGAAAGGCAGCTGACATCCCTAAAGGATAAAAGATAAAGCATTAATCTTTAAACCATCAAAAACACCTAACACATATTTTCAGTCCAGAATAACTACTGTTATATATTTATTTAATAATGCTGCTTTTGTACAGAATGTCTCAACAAAGAAGACAGCATAGATCAAAGATCAGAGTGCAAAGAAAACAAAAACAGTGAAAGGCACTTCAGGGATAAAGGGTTAAAATAAGTTTTTGCTTGCTTGTTATACACTACTAACCCTTTGAAAAACAACCCTGTGTTTTTATAATTCCAGTGAAAAGTGTTATGAAATGATTTAATGACATTGGGGAAGAATGCTTTTGAAAACTTTGTGGTAAAAAAAGAAATTGCTGAAAACCACCATTTTCTCTTTTACCCAAAACGTTTTCTACCTACTTACAAATTCCAGTACAGGACTTGAGAACAGGGGGTCATGAGTTCGATCCCCGGCTTGGCCAACTTCTTTCCGAGGATTGATGATAGTCATTGCGACAGGATTCATTCTTCTCTTACTGCTGATCGTTGTTTCGACGATGATTATGTGGGAAAGCAGCCAGTGGCTTGGAAAGAATATTGTGCGGAGTACTGGTAACAGAAACTCCAGGAAAGTATAGATAGGTGCACTGGCTGCCCCGATATAACTGAAATAATGTTGAAAATGGCGTTAAACACCATTCAATCAATCAATCAATCAACAAATTCCAAGATTTGAGCTATATTTAAATTGTTGTCTGCAAATGCTTTCAAATTGGAACTAATCTGGTTAAGAGTTGAACCAAAAATCTAAATCATTTTCATTATTGAACAAAGATGTTTGCACAGTCTTCTGCAACAAATATATTTCATAGTGTACTTAGTTTTAGCAAACTGGCCCAGCCAAACAGAGTTATTCATCTACCTTGTCCATAAGAAACCTTTCTTGGGTACCCCAGAGAAATTTGTAACCAAGACATATATGTACTGTGGGAGATGGCATAATATTTTCCTTTCCTTCACTTGCATGCCATTTGTGTAATATTTAACACTTAGAATGCTGTACCCCTACTCAGTCTCTAGTGCCAACTGTATAGATCATGCAGTCTAATCTTGGATCTACACTGTCTGCTTTAGGCTAGATATTCTTGCGAGAAAAGACAGAGAACTGCAATATCTGCTTTGTGTGTTACTAACAGAAAATACTCATTTCATTGATTAGCTCTACAAAAATGAATAGTTTATGATAGATCTAAAAACAGCCTACATAGTAAAATGCCAATATGCACAAAAACATACCTTTTCTCTAGATCCCAGTATAGTTGTGGCTGTATCCAGTATGAGAACCAGAGCCAAATTCCCAGGCTTACACAGCTCTTTTTCTTCATGCCCCATGATAAAGGCGAGAGCATCAATGAGGATTTGGGTGTCCATACCATGCAACTTGCTCTGTTTCTCTCCAACAGGGAAAGGTCCACACTGCTGGGAAATAGCTATCATCGTATAATGTCTTACCATACAACCCATGAACCTCAACGCAGTTTGACGTAAGTCTTTGATTGCTGCAGCAACTGTAAAAGAAATGTGCTTTTTATGTAACTTCCACTATTTTTCACAGCCATTAAGATTTTTCTTTTTTATTCAAAAGGTTAGATTGGTATCAAGTGATTTCATAAAGCATTAATGTGACATCATTTGTCCAATGTGACATCATTAGTCAAGCAGTGTATTCCTATACCTTGTTTTTAAAACATGATTGGATTAACCCCCCCCTCCCCCCCCCCCCCCCCCCCCCAATAGTCAGTTGATATTCAAACACCTTGTTCTAATCGTGGACTTAAAATCAAAAGGTACTGACAACTTCCTTTGGAAATATTTTCATCTTGGCCACCCAATCCTTTCAAAGAAGTGAGTCAGAAGCATTTATGGACAGTTCACACAACTACTGTGGTACATTCTATCTTTATTGGAGTTTAGAGTTTTGTTACTCAAAAGCAGCTAACTACAGAAGGTTAGATTTTATAAGAAGAACATATTTAAGACTACTATACTAACCAAACATCCCTGTGAGAGCTTGTTCATGGACTTTCCTGGAATGGGAATCTGGGTTCTTATAGAGGGGTCCATTTTGTAATGGAATCTCTTTTTCTTTAAAACTATAAAACAAAGAAATAATACTTGAGGACTATTTAATCAAAACAGTTTGAGGCAACATGCACTGTAAGCATCCTATCAACCATAGTTTTCACCCCAATAAAAATTACAAATGATTGTCCAAAAGACAAAGTATGCCCTCTAGTTCCACAGGCTAAGGCTCTAAATCTTCTAACAAGAATATCATTGTATCTATGAGACTAATATGTTCAGGAGATCTTTCAAAGGCCTGAGAGAGAACAAAACTTCCACTGATAGTACATGTCATCTCTTGACCCTTGACTAAATTTCATGAAAACTAAATGACAGATGAAAAAATTTTCAATGGAAATTGTTCCTCTCCCATCACCACATATTGTTTAAACTTTTTGTGTGGGAAAGCAGCTGATGGCTTTGTGAGAGTGTGATTAATAGTTATGATATTGAAATTCAAGGAAAGCAAGGATATGTTGACAGGCTGTTAAGATATACCGTTGAAAATAGTGAACAACAGTAACATCAATAACAGCAGCAGCAACAACAATGACCCTTACCTTGGATGATTAAAAAGATTATCCAGAGTGGCTTTATCATCCTCCAAGTTCATCACTGATACCAGAAAGCATCGGATCAGTTCCCAAGCCTGTCTGCGGACATATGTGTCCGTTGTGCTGCTCTTTAGAGCAGTCAGAGCTGCATCTATAGCTTTTTCTATAGGCAGGGATATGGGCATTTTACAGTCAGGGTAGTAGATCTGAATACATGGTCCCACTGTCTCTTTGTCATTGAACTGTAGCTGTAAATTTAAAAGGACTTAGTTTATTTTTTTCCAGATGAAAAAAATTTTGAATTTGTCCAAATCTAAGGCATTTGCAGACAACAAATTTAATGTGACTAAAACCTTGTTGACTATTACCAGCATTTTCTCCTTTTCTCACAAGGTTTTGAAAAGGTTGTTTCCTTTGGATCATTAAACCTCCGTATTGGTTGTTAAAGGGTTAAGCATAAATATTGTTTCCTCTACTAGACATATAAATGAACAAGGCAACACAAAAATAACATTTCTATACTGGAAATAAACCACTTACTGTCTGAGGCTCCCGTAACATTTTTCTGTTACCACCTCCAAACTTTCCCAGAACTCGGAAGGCAACATGTGCTATATTGTCTGCTGGGTTTCTCAGTGTTCTCCAGAGTGCCTGCATTAGCTCTGCCCTCACAGGCTGTATATGGTCATATAGAAAATCAGGCTGCAAGTTGTCAACACACAATTCTAAAGTTCTTAAACCCTAGAAATATAGATAAAAAGGTATCAACTGACAGCTCTTTCAAATGTCCATGCCATTAATAAGAGTTAACCATTTACCACACAATCCTATGTTTGAACAACCCTCAGAAAAATTGCTTTTGAAAACATTGTGGGAAAAGGAAAAAATGCTGGTAATCAGCATTTTCTCCTTATCCCAAAATTCTGTGTACCCTTTCAGAGACAATTTGAATCATTTGAACCATGAATTATTTGAAGTCTGCAAAAGCTTTCAAACTGTAAGTGTGAAATTTTTAGTCTGGTAAGGAGTTAAAAAGAAATGTGGACCCCTAGGCCAATGTAACTTGTTGATGGACACAGAGGGCCAACCAAGACAACTCTGTCACAAATGTCAACAGATAAAGATGCTACAAAAACCATATTCCCATTATGCATGAAGTCATTCATCTACAAGCTTTTTCAAGACATTCTGTCTAAACCAATCAGACTAAGTGTCAGAATTTTAGTCTAGACTCGTTTTCAGACATTGTTTAATAGCTGCTATCTATTTTCCCAAATAAATTGTCAGACCAGGATCAGTCTATGCACTCTTGAAGTATATATACATGAGACTTGGTAGCTTGTACAAGATTGACTGCATATCAACTAATCCATATCAATGATGCAGGAGGATGTAGCTTAGTAAGAAATCGCTAGCAGCCATACAACCAGGGCCAATGCATAGTACAACTCTTCAGGCATGTAAAATGGATGACCTACCTGACTGACAAGAGTCTGTGAACCATTGAGGGCAGATACTAAAGGGTCCATTAACATAGGCAGGTATGGTAGGAGTGAACTGAGTCTGACAGGAACAGTCAAACACAGCTCCACAAACAGGTCCTTCATATGTTGACGATGTAGTCCACTCTGTAAACTGTTCAGTCCTAATAAAATCAAAGGTAAGTAGGGGCTACCTAAAGGATGCTTCTTTAACTCTTTATCACACAACAAAATTTTAGAGTAAACAAAATTGAAAGTAACTGCAGAAAACAAAGTCAGTGGGGCTAAAATAATTGGGTTTGTTCCTGAAAAGCCAGAAAACATTGTGGGAAAAGGAGATAATGCCCTTTCTAAGCATTTTCTCCTTT
This sequence comes from Hippopus hippopus, assembly GCA_946811185.2. Taxonomy (NCBI): domain Eukaryota; kingdom Metazoa; phylum Mollusca; class Bivalvia; order Cardiida; family Cardiidae; genus Hippopus; species Hippopus hippopus. The sequence continues at coordinate 27,040,297 of OX328108.1, read as the reverse complement.
TCCCATAGTACTTTCATAAGCCTTTTCCTTGAAAGGTTGTTAAAACTTGGGACTGCTTGGTAAAGGGAAAAGTTAATAGAATTTTAATACAAAGCCCGTCGTATGAACTATCAAATTTGAGGCAAAATAATACCAAAAATAGACTATACATCTATGATATGCCTCTGGAACTAATAAATATATTTTTGAAAAGCCAGAGGTTTTATGATACTTTTCTTGCGCTAATGAATGTCAACATACACAGAAAAACCAAGCAAATCCAATTTTCAGTCATGAAATTTCATGTGCATTACTGTATGAGTCATGCCGTGTGAACAGAGGGTTTAACCCTTTCCATACCATAGACGACACCAGAAGCTTTTGTGGACAGTGCAGATCAAGACCAGACTGCACAGAACTTGCAGTCTGATCTCTGATCTACACTGTCCACTGCTATGTTCTAGATTCTGACCAAACTATCTGTTGATCTTGCAGAGAAAATATATTTCACCCTTTGAGACAAGAGCCGTCGGAGACGGATTATGCTCCCCGAACAGGTCTCTGTCTAGGAAAGTGAAGGCTGTCGGTAAAACCGAGAAAACTACATCAGCGCAATATCCTAAAGAGTTCATATATGAAGTTTCATCCAATTTGGTCCAGGGGTTGTGGAGAAATGGCTTCGGACGGACGGATGGAGGGACGGACGGATGGACGAAGCGGCGACTATATGCTCCGCCTTCGGGGAGCATAAAAACGTAATTTATTTACTCAGTATTGAAAGTGTTAATGCATTTGCAAAATTTCGACCTTGTGATGTCTTAGTTATAAGGCAACATGGATATGTATAAAACCCCCTTTACCCAGAGTGCTGCTCATATATAGCTTGCAACACGCGAAAAAGGGCATTCGGACATTTGCATAAAGTGTCATCTCGGATTAGCCTGCATAGAATCTGAGACAGCACTTTACAACTACATTATTTTGTCCTTCAGTCGATATGCGCAAAACAGAAAATTACGTACAAACGCAAAGTGTCATTTTGGATTAGCCTTCGCAGATTGCACAGGCTGATCCAAGTCGACACTTTACGCAAATGTCCGAGTGCCCCATTTCGCATATTGCATGCCATATAGCAATGACATTCCCAATGAAAACAAGAGCAGCACATGCAGGTGCCAACGCTCATCTGCAGTTGCTTTTAGATATAGATTGATTTTAAGGAATTTGAAGTCGAAAAAAGGACATTAACCTATGTCAAAAATATTTGGATGGTTACCTGCTCACGTTGTATGGGTTCCCCTTTTGATAGTTAAGAAACAATCTGAGTATGAAGTAAATATCCTCGGAAATGACAGCAATATTATAAAATGCTAAAGTATGACAATGACGCAGAAGTCTATAAGGTTATTACAATAACTCAATGTTTTCTTAAAAAACTAACCTTGTAACAGATTTGGCAATAATGGAAGGAATTCCTGGTACAACAGATCATGACTTCCACCCCCTATAGATCTGAACAAGGCTCTTAGTAACAGGAAATAATTGTACGGTTCCTTGGCACTCATTGCCAGCTCCATAGACCTGTTCACTATTGTGTGAAGATGAGGCTGAAATCAATACAATAAAAATTTATTCGTGTTTTCTGACATAAGTTGGTATTAGAGATCAAAAGTTATTAAACAACTCCAGAAAATGCTGCTGAGCCAGCCTCTGGCATGCTTATTCACATTTTTTGTAGACAAGTTCAATAAAGTGTAACTTAATGCCGACAAATGTCAGATTCTTTTTATAACATAATTAAGTATCAGAGATACCGTTTACAGGTAAAAATCTATAAATCCATACATGCACATGCTAGAACTTCTCGAATAAAACCAGACTCACTTCGTTGTAAGCTGTATAAAATGATGTCACATATAAGGTGACAAAATGCTTATCTCAAACGTGCAATCTAAGAAAATTTTAAACTAGTACATTACACTGGAAACAAGGGAGGTTATGCATTAAAACAATATTACAATATTTCATATATTTCAGTCACAGGGACTGTTTCCTAGGTTTTACAGGTAAAGGCTCAGGCACTGCAGTGCCTTGCCAAAGGATCCTCCTAATTGAACAGCATGTTTAGTGAGCTTCAAACCAGACTTGCCTTGTTACAACACAAATGCCTTGGTAACCACTGAGCCACTAATGGACCCTAAGTTGGATCATACAATTGAATAAATGAGCTAAGCTCTGGGAAAAGGGGGTTTATTGCATCTCTGTTAACCCCTTACCACGAAAAATTGTAGACCTGTCTAGATTAAAAGTATTTGCAGACGAAAATTTCAATGTGGCTCAACCGATGTGATTTTTCTTTGGTAGGGTAGAAAACATTGTGGAAAGGAGAAAATGCTGCTTACCAGCATTTTCTCCTTTTCCTACAATGTTTTCAAAAGGCTTCTTCCTCAGGGTCGTTAAAAGTCGGGATTGTGTGGTAAAGAGTTAAGCATTATACTAAGTAAGTCACCACATCATTAGCATTTTGCAGCATTAACATTTTGTCTAGCAACTGGCTAACTCACGAGGTAGACCTGTCTTTGGAAATGCAGAGAACTTATTAAAAGCATATTTTCCAACCATGTCAGACTGTGCAGGCTGACCTGGGTCAATACATTTTGCTGAAGTATTAATCCACCTTTTCACAGAGCATGACTCATATATCAAGATAGCAATTATCAGATGGGTCACTTTTCACACATCTTTTGCCCACTAAAACCAAAAAATATTGAAGAAAAGCTGCTAATGCTGATCTTTTTTTTTTTATTCATTTTACTCAGTCAAAATACATCAAATATCTGAATATCTCAATACTTATCTGTACTAAGTTTTACATTAACAATAGATATGTCCAAAAACTTCAACGAAGCAGAAATATGTGAAATCACATTGGCTCATTGACTGTCTAAAATTTAAATTACCTTTAACATCTGTTCATTTTCTGCCGCAAAAAGGGACACAGATCCAAACACTAACTTGAACAATTTCAAATACAAATTACTTCTGTCTAAGTTACCTATAAAAATAAAAAACAATTCTGTCAGTAAAAAAGTTCTTTCATATCTGTATTAGCCCTTAGGCTGCTAAGCCCGAACCTTCTGCAGAGAGTGTAGATCAAGATCAGACTGCACATAACATGCAGTCTTATCTTGGATCTACACTGTCCGGTAAGGAGATGTTTTTCTCCCCAAAAAAGTTTAAAATAGCATTATTCTGGTTTTTGATATTGGCTTGCAACTTATTTAGCAGGATAAGGGTTAAATAGTTCATAACTGACTCATTTCCAAATAACAGAATTTCAGACTTGTCAAGACTCTCACATAAAACTAGAGCTGTCACTGAATGAGACTTAATACCTCCGCCAGCGCTTTGACAGAACCAGGCAATTTAAGTTACTAATTCATGAATTTTCTTCTGTGTAACTACAACCTAAAGACAGTTTTTGTTGTAATGCAGGGTTGTTAAAACTCGGGATTGTGGTAAAGGGTTAAACTAAGATAGAATTTCTACAACTGTGGCAAAGAATCAAGGGGTTTTAAACACAAAAGTATTAAATTTATTTAGTTGCATCTTTTGAAAACAATGAGGGAGAAAGAGAAAATGTTCCTGTTCACAAAATACTTTTTTAACCTTTCAAAGACAAATACTGTCCTTTGAGACCAATCTCATTTTATATGCAAATGCTTTCAATCTGAGCAAGCATAAAATTGTGACGTTTTGTATAAAGTAAAATAGGCCTAAAATTTCATTTTCATTCCAACTTACTTCCCATTTCCTCTAATCTTGCAAGTAGATATTCTACAAGAATCGTAGCAAAAGTAGCAGAGGTTGCAGGATTTGCTAGGAATGTGTTGGCTACGATTTGTAGAGCATAGTTGTTGTGAATTCTGTCCACCATAAACTCTATAGTTGTGGAAAAGATCTCCTTGAAAGTGAATGCACTCATCATGGTAAACTGAAATGGTACATACAGATACTTAGTATTATGTTGTGTCAGCTTTCCTAGAACTTGCTATCTACTTTCAGCTGTGTAGAAATATTTTGATTTCTCATGAGACAGATCAACTGAGAAGTCACCAGTTTCCCACAGAGAGTGACATACAAATCTTACCAAAAAAATTTTACATCTATCAAGAATTTTATTCCAAAACCATTAAAACTTGAATCAGATACTTCTTTAGTGGGTAATAGCTTTTTTTTTTAAATTGCAGATGATCTTGTGTTGCAACTCTAAATATTATGATCTAATTAACTTGACACCATACCATACTTAGAAACATATTCGAGTGTATCAGATAATAGATTTTTTCCTTGCCGTGGAAATCTGTTTTGAAGCCGGACAGTTTGTTTGTATATGATAAGAAATATTCCCTCAAATAATCTCAAATTACATTTAGGCATAAGATAACTGGTTACAGTTTCTTTAAGTTCTAGCCACATTTAACTTATTACTTGCGAGTGCTTTCAATGTAGACAAGTCTGAAACTGTCTTGTGGTAAAGGGTTAAAGCAAATTTAATTCTAAATTCAAAGACTAGCATGTGATTAGCTGAGACATTCACTCTCACCCAATCAGATGTCTAGCCTTCAAATTTAGAGTTAGAACACTGTTTACAATTATTAGCGAATCTAACATAAGATTCACAGAAGATCACAACAGAAACTGGAAAAGAATAAACTAAAAATCTGTATGAAATAATTATCATAAAAATATATTTACCACTCCAGCAAAATGTTCCAAAACTTCTTTCTCTTCCTTTGTTCTTACAGTCTGAACACTGCAAATCACAATAAATTACAGTCATACCTTCATCTAAACATTTATGTCAATTTTAATTTTCCCTAAACTGATTTATTATACAATGTTTTTTTTTCCCCTGTCTTGGGAATGGGTCCAAAACCATCCAAATTGGAGAAAAACATGTTGTTTTCTCCAAAACTGGGAATTTTCATGATAAATGCAGATTCAAGTTACTGATCATTTATAATGGATACTTTTCAATTATCAAAAAATAAAGCATTACCAACTAGGTATTCAAACACTGACAACCAATTAATTTGTCCTAAAAGAAAAAAATGTTCCTGTTTCTCATGCTGTTAAAGATCAATAGTACTGTCTTTCTGTAAGTGTGTGTGGGGATCTAAGAGTTGACCCATGAATTTTGTTGGTGACCATTGTTTTACACTCGAACCTAGGCCTGATGGAATGTCAAATTTAATATCCAATCCATTTTGGGACAAGCTAGTTGTCAGTCTTCCTAAGGCCAGCTTTTAGGGAGTTTAGAACCCGTCGGTTTGGTAGGGTTAGGGTTTTCTTTCGATATTATTTGCAGTTATGGCTCATTACTTAGTTGAATTGCTAAAGAAAGAATTTTCAGCCAATACAGACAGCATTAAGAATACCGACAAATCGCAATTTTTTGGATACACAAAAACATATACAGTGCACCTGCATTGTATTTGACGATCACTATGGAGACTGCTGAAACACACAGACACTGGCCTCTATCCCAAAAAGGCTAAAACTTGGTTATCAAACACTGGGACCAGTTTACCAAAATAACCTGTTGACAGATGTCACAGGTTTTTTTTTTTTTTTTTGGGGGGGGGGGGGGGATTAATTACTACTTTGGGGTACTCCCTCTTTTTGACCAATGAAACCCCTTATATTTGGATTAATCATGTTACATATTCTGAACAATTTGAAGAAGGAAAATCTAAGATACAAATTTCAGTCCATCACAGAGTCATTTTGAAAATCAACACCCGGGTCTTGCTTTGGAATGGGTCCACTATGCAATGAGAAATACAATTCGTTTTGGGAATTTTCAGGCAAGATTTTGGGAAAAATGGTAACATTTTCAGATTAGAAACAGGTCTGTTTTACGGACCCATTCAAAGAAGGAAAAAAAAAAAAAAAATGTTATACTTAACAGCCATTTAATGTACAGATTAATTCAACTTCAAAAGTATAGATCAAGATCAGACTGCACAAAGAACTTACAGTAAAAGCTTTACAAGAATAACTGCAGTCAAAAATATCATAATGTAATTGACCAGGCTTTTCTGCATCGGCCAAGTTACAGGTTCAGGGTCTGCAGTATTAACCTGACACCAAAGGCCAAGGGTTATACTGCAGACCTCTGACCTGTAACTCGACAAATACAGAATTACTTGATTACTGACGATTTTATTAATTAATAGTCACGATTTATTGTCTATTTTAGACTTCATATTGAATGAGTCAGAGGTCGAGGGTTACACTGAAGACCTCGGACCTGTCACTTGGCAAATTTATATTTTCCCTCTTGTTATTTATGCTAATGGTGTGTCTAAAAATGATTTTTACATTGGTGATACATTGGTTAATATTCAACTTCTTAAAAAGATATACAGATGAATAATTTCTGGCTGTACTTCTTTTTTTCTTTTCTTTCATTTTCATACTTATTTTTTAACTTCTTCTTTTGATGCAACAAACATTGCCTACATCAGGAAAAAAGGTAAAAAGATCTAGTGTTTTTCTTTGTTATATAAACTACTTACACAGCAGGTCTAACCATGGCTTGTCCATTTGGGGACACATTGATAGTATATATATCTAGTGCCTGTAAAGCATACTTCACAAGTCGTACATATACCTGCGTCTCCTTGGGTAGAAACTGTTTGGTCTGTATGAGACTGGTATCTGAAGTTTTTAAAGTAAGACTTTCTTTTTCAACCATATAGTACTCCCACGTTTTTATAACATGCAAACTTTCAGCCTTTCAAAAAAAATCACAACATTTTAGTAACATTTTATTTGTCTTTGGCAAATACTTACCATGTGGACAAGTCTACATTTTCTTTAGTAAGGAGTCAAGATCTACGTGGATAAAGTGTACAGTTAACCTTTTGTACTAAAAGATTTTAACAAATCTTTCAGTCTGGGAGAAATTCTAAATAAATGCAACTATAGTCTGTCTTATGAAGAATATAGAACAAAGTATGAGACAAGGTAGATTCATGATCAAACAGCAGATCCTGTCCATTATCTACCAGAGACTTTCAAATAGGTTCAAATCAATGAAAGTTAATCTGCAGACGACAAATTCAATGGTGGTACAAATGGGCCTCACCTCTTTGATATGGTAGAAAATATTGTGGGAAAAGGAGAAAATGCTGGTTACCAGCATATACTCCTTTTCCCTCAATGTTTTCAAAAGCATTCTTTCCCAGGGTCGTGAAAACCCAGTATTGTTTGGTAAAGAGTTAAAAACCTTTTTTCATCAGAAATGGCTATATAAAGAATGAACCAAATTCACCGCCTTGAAATTGCAATATCTGCATCATTAGTAAACACTGAAAATGCGTACATGTATTTCATTTACACCTAAAAAGGGTTTACAACTGGTTTTTTCTCGGTCTTTTTTCATTTTAAGGGAGTTCATAGACAGATTCTGCTATATGACAAGATTGCAACACACAAAAATTGTCAAATTATACATGAGCAATGCTCTGTAAAAAGAGGACTTAACTCTTTACCAAACAACAGGAATGTAGACTTTTCCAAATTGAAAGCATTTGCAGACAACAATTAAAATGAGTTCAGTTGATGGAATTTGTCATTGATAGGGTAGAAAACATTGTGGGTAAAGGAGAAAATGCTGGTTTCCAGCATTTTCTCCTTTTCCTACAATGTTTTCAAGAGGCTTCTTTCTCAGGGTCGTTAAAAGTCGGGATTGTGTGGTAAAGGGTTAATGCATCATTGTTATGCATTAAACCAAGCAGGTCATCATACAATTATGAACCAATAAAATTCATTTTGCCCAACAATTGTCTGGATCATAAGGTAGACTGGTCCTTTGACATGCAGAAAATTGACCAAATGCAAAAAGTTTTGGTCCAGGTCAGCCTGTGCAGTCATGAGGGCTGACCTGGGTTGATACTTTTTGCAGATGTATTAAGCCCCCTTTTCGTAGGCCATGGCTAATAAACATGACAGTAACTGTCACCTCAGTAAAAGGAGATGCATTAAGCCCCCTTTTCATTGAGCATGGCTCAATTATACATGATAGTAACTATCAGCTCAGTACAAGGACAAAAATGTTTTACCTCACACAGTCTTACCCTCCCCTTGTTTATCAGTACACAAAGAGCCCTACTGAAGGCAAACACAAAAGGGCCAGTATTTGCCACACCAGACCCACCTGAGCCCACTGCTTTACAGGATACAATCCCCCAGGTTATAGTCTTCACCCCACAGACTAAGGTCTTCACAAGTCCTCGACAATCAGTTACAGAGTATGTATTATACTGGCTGGGTGTTACACCAAACCTGTTATGAGACATCTGAAAACAAAGGTAAAACTGGAATATTCTTAAAGTCCTGTACAGTCAAACCTGTATTTACCCTTAACCTGCTAAATATGTTAGAGGACACTTTCAAACCCAAATGTTGCTTTCTGGGGAAAATTATCTCCTCATCAGACAGTGTATATCCAAGATCAGACTGCAAAGAACATGCTGTCTGATCTTGCTCTACACTGTCCGTAAAAGGTCCTTGAGTTACGCTCAGCAGCCTAAGGGCTAAGCAAATACCAACAGTACTCTCAAAATGTTCTTTCTTAACACAAGTACTTGCTTAGTAGAGATACATTTCAACATGCTGGTCTTCTTTGGAATCTTAACTTTTTACCACACAACAAAATTTTCGATCTGTTCAAATTGAAGGCATTTGCAGACGACAAAATAAAAGTGACTGAAAAATTGAAGAAATTTGTTTCGGAAAGGGTAGAAAACATTGTGCGAAAAGGAGAAAATGCTGGTTACCAGCATTTTCTCCTTTTCCCACAATGTTTTCAAAAGGCTTCTTTCCTAGAGTCATTAAAAGTCGGCACTGTGCGGCAAAGGGTTAAACTTTTACCAAACAATCCGCCGTTTCCACGACTCCTAGGAAGAGGCATATTTTGAATCAGCATTCCCTTGGAAAAAGGTGAAGCAGCACAACTGATGCAAATCTATTAGTTGAGCGCAACAAATTTTAATGGATCGTTTGTTCGTAAATAGCTTAGAATAGAACATGAAGCTACAAACAGTTGACTACACTAACCTTGTCATCTTTATTGACAGAAGAATCCTTAATTTCTGTTGACACACTACCAAGAGGTTGTTTTATATCAGTCGGAGTTTCTGGTGCCACTGTGGGTGTGGAGGGTACACTAGACACAGTGGGTGTGGTTACTGATGGAGCTTTTACATCTACAGTGGCCTTGTTCACACCATCCTGGGTTGTTGGTATTTGATTAGGCTGCTTTTGACTAGCATAACAAAAGGAAATTCTCTCCTCTTAATCTTGCCTTCATTTTTTCTTCACATTTTATCATCCAATCCCATTTTTCAAGACAGAAAGTTTTCTCCGGACAACAACATTTGTGAGAAAAGGAGAAGTTTAAACTATTTAGGGGGTGATGGGATAAGTATTATAATACACATATTTCCTTCAAATAATTTTGTATTCTGACAAAAGAAAATTTGTATCACCTGCAGATATAATTATACAATATTTCTTGTGTCTTCAACCTTTTACCAAACAATTTCACACTTTAATGACCTTGGGGAATACAACTTCAGAAAACATTATGGGAAAAGGAGAAAATGCTGTAATCAGCAATTTCCTCTTTCCCCACAGTGTTTTTAACCCTTTTGAAGACAAATCTTTTCAAATGAGTCCAATTCAATTTTTTTTTCTGCAAATACTCTAAATTTGGACAATTCTTAAAGTGTTTTCCTTTTGTAAAGATAATTCTGATAAACACTATTTCTTCTCAAAAAAAAAAGAAAAAAAAATTCTAGCCAAAAAATCAACATCAACTACAAAATATATATAGATTTTTTTTTTTTTTAACCTTTAAAGGAAAATAATGTATTTTCAGTTAGAATATATTCCTCATCCCTGTGTGAACAAACTCTTTGAGAGCATCATATGCTCAATGAAAAACTTTTAGCCAAGAGCACATACAACTTTAGACAATAACTTGGAAAGCTTTCTAGAAAAGGTCTTTAACTTAATAACAAATAATTACATTTGTCTTGAATAATCAACAAAAGGAACAAAAGAAAAAAATTCTCACAGCTGTTTAATAGTCTGGATTACCGTATTTCCCCTAAGTATTCGGACAGCATTAATTATTTGCCAAAATAATTTATTTTTTGTCCCTAATTTTGGACACTTAGTAAAATGTCTGTCCCTTAATTTTCGGACACGAAATTATAATGGTTTAGAAGTTCGACGAAGACCCGCAATACTCTTTCCCAAAGGACAAATTTTAGACCCTTCCAAACTGAAAGAGTTTGCATATGACAATTTTAAATTCTAAAAGTTATTAAAATGGCGGAAAGTTCTCCAAAGGGGTAGAAAACATGGTGAGAAAAGGATAAATTGCTCGTTACGAGCAATTTCTCCTTTTCCCACAGTGTTTTCGTAAGACTTGTACTGCAGACACGTAAAAACAAGGGCATGTTTGGGAGAGGGTTAATTAGCAAGTACCTGAGAATCATAAATCGATCTTTGTTTTAAGGATTAATCCTTTGTATGGCATCTGATGATCGCGGTAAACTGAATACGAGTGCTAATTTGTGTTACACGGGCTAGATATTTATGTCAAAAACCGTGACGCATTAAAGTCGTAAATTTTAGCGATAAACGCTGTAAGATACACTTTTAATGCATAATGGTGTTGATAGTTGCAACGCCTGTACACAGTTCGACATGTTGACATGGAGACAAGAATGTGTATGAACAATGTAACCCGGTTTGGTTAGGTCAAGATTAACCCTTACCAATAAACCCTTACCCTTACCAATCAATAACTGATTTTCACAATGTATTAATCCAATCCGACGTGTATTAAAATAGTGTAAAAGGGGCCTGAAATATATTTTTTCCAATTTAAATATTTTCCAGGTGTAGATACAGAATCGCATTGATAGGTAAAAATTGACAAGAATAAATGGTTGGTTATCACTAATCCAACCAATCAAATTACTAACAAGCGAGTATGTGCGGTACTTAATCAAACATTCGGCGGCATACTACGTCATCCTCTTTGATCTTGGATTGTGTAGGGGAAATAATTAAAGCGTATTTCAGTGAGAAAAACATTTGCAAACATTCGTACTGTCATTAAACTTTTAATTGGGAACTACCTTGATTGACAGGTATTATTTGTCATACTTACTGTTAATTGACACTGCAAACTTGTAGATAATGGATCGTTAATAATTAAAATGTTCTTCGATACAGTGCGTTAGGAACCGAAGTTTTCCAATAGAGATTTCCATCATCAATTCATCCCTAAATTTTCGGACAGTAAGACAATTATTTTTGTAAATTTTCGGACACCAAAATAAATAATTATTTTTTCCCGTCCGAATACTTAGGGGAAATACGGTATATCCCAACAATGGTTAGAACTGGTTTTTTAACCCTTTACAAAAAATCCTGAGGTTTAACAAACCTGACAAAGACGGCTTTTAAAAACATTTTGTGGGACAAGGAGAAAATGCTGAGAACCACCATTTTCTCCTTTTCTCACAATGTTTTCTGCTATTTCACAGACAAGTCCCATAATATGAGCCATGTTTAATTTGTCATCTGCAATCACTTTCAATGCAGATGAGTTTAAAAATTTGGTAGCCAGGTAAAGAGTTAAGAGATGGTGAAATTTAAGACTTCACAAAACTGGAAGTATTTGCCAAAAAGGAACAATGGCTGCACATGCAGGTGCCAATACTCAGCTGCAGTTGCTTAATTTATAGCCAAAATACTAAATTGAAAAGGGAGCATAACTGTGTAAAAATACTTTGATGGTTACCTGCCATTCTTGTATAGGTTTCCCACTTTTGATAGTTAACAACTTTCACTAATGACAGCAATATTATAAAATGTCAAAGTTTTTGCATGATGACAATGCAGATGCCAACAGAGCTATGACAATAACTAGACTTACTTTTTCTTCATAACAGCTATGCTAAAAATGAAGCACCAATAATTAAATTTTCTACTGAAGATTAAAAAATATTGTGGAAAAAGGAGAAAATGCTGATTCAAATCCCTTATCAAGGGGGTCATAAACCACATGGTTAATTGGTTAGGTGTTAAATATGATAGTTGTATTATGCAGGTGACTGTTAAAACAGATTTACATACCATTTGGACATTATCTGGGGAAGCTGAATTTTAGCGATGGTTTTAAACTTGAGAACAAAGACTTCCAACATCCTTATCAATAACTCTCGGCCCTGTAAAAACATCAACAGAATACAAAAATACCAAGGTACGGCATATGGCCTGTAACACGCGAAAAGGGGCATTCGGACATTTGCATAGAGTGTCATTTCGGATCAGCCTGCGCAGTCCGCGCAGGCTAATCCGAAACGACACTTTCTGTTTTTATGTAATTTTCTGTTTTGCGCAAGTCTACTGTAACACAAAATCTAATGTAGTCGTAAAGTGCCGTCACTTTACGCAAATATCCGAATGCCCCTTTTCGCGTGTTGCAAGCCATATAGTTTCACTAAAGCAAATAGCCATCTTGTACAAAAAAAATATCTGATTTATGCTGATACACATGACATGCAGAATAATTTAACTCTTTACCACACTACAAATTTCAGTCTAGACTGACTGAAAGCATTTGCAGACAACAAAATAAATGTGGCAAAACTGACAGGATTTGTATTTGAAAGGGAACAAAACATTATGAGGAAATGCTGGTTACCACATTAGAATAATTAGTTTAAACGAATTTTAATAAAATTCAGCCGTTGAAAATAAGCAACATTATAATTTCTCTTTTAACTGTTCAATGAATTTTTACATTACCATGTAAGTAGCATTAACCTTGTCTTACCTTAATATTTACATATCTATCAGTTCTAAGCCTGCATTTCAGTGCAAGAAAAGCTTTTCTAACAGCATTCTAGATTACTGACAAAATTGCATATCTATCACTGTTGAAACTATTTGCAGATGTCAGATATAGCTAAAATAAAAAGTTTTGTCTCTGAAAAGGTAGCAAGTCTGGTTGGAAAGCCAGATTTTAGTATTTTCCCACATTGTCTTCATAATTCTTTTCTGTCAGGGTAGCAAAAACACTTGATTTTTTGGTAAAACCTAAAATGCCTACATTTCCATTTTCTTGTTCACTTTTTTGTCGAATACATTCTACAAGGTTCAGCAACAGTTTACACGACATCGTCTGTATACTACTAGGTAAGGACTCATCATGAACATTCTTGGAGAAGAGATTCACAGCCATTGATAGATCTGTCATTGGTAGAGACTGTCTCACATGGTGTACCAGGTCCGCAAGTGTGCTATACGCCAATGGTCTGAATAAGACAAATTATTTCAAACTTGTCTTCACTCCTTACCAAAATTAAGACAAGTCTATCCCGCATAAGATACTGTATACGTAGATATACATGCGTATCGAAAAATTGGCAAATTACCAATTATCGACATTTTGCGTACTGAAATGTTTGCAAAATCAAGACACTGGTTATCTGTTGGTATACTTGTAGTAATATACATGAACAGAAAAGTTTGCAAATTTTTCAAACTCGCGAAATCGCAAAATTTCCATGTCGCAAAAATTTCCACTTACACATTATGTATGCATTTAAGGTCTATGGCCACTAACTCATTGGTAAACATCAACATTTTCGTAAAGGCTATTCGGCCAATCTCGGCAGCTTCTGTCTTTTAATATGAGAGTTAGGGGCTGTAGACCTTAATTAACTAACAAAATTATTTGTTTATTATTCCTTACCAGATGACAAAATTCTAGACTTTTCAAAAATGAAAACATTTTGCAGATGGCATATTAAGTATGGCTCTACTGATGAATTTTGTCTCTCAAAGGGTAGAAAACATTGTGGGAAAAGGAGAAAACGCTGATGAGAGCACTGAGAAATAACTTAACTTGCCTTCCCTAAAAGGGCTTGAGAAATGAAATCTTGTTACATGTTTATTTTGTGCAAGAATGAACTTCTAGACACCCTAATATGGATTACCATTTTCTTTTATCATTTTGTATAAAAGTATAAACCTGTCATGTTCCCAGATCCCTAATATCAGCCAAGGAAACGTATGACAGATTTTATTTTTCCGTCATGGAGCTATGAAAAGGCGTATATTTCAGCCAATCAGAAGTCACAACAATTGACGAGAGCAACTCATATTAAATCCTATTGCTATGAAAAAAGAAAATATACCTGAGAGATTCATAGGTTGTCCATCCGTTACCTATCAGAATGGTCTCATCAAAAAGTTTGTCTATAACACTTACAAACTCTGAAAACACAAATAAAATTAGTGAGCCATGTTCTGTGAAAAGGGGGCTTAATGCATCTCCAAACAGTATCAACCCATATCAGCCTGTCTGTCCATTATTGACATTTCATGATTAGTTCTGCTAACTGAAATTCATAAAACACTATTAAAACATTGGATAATCCAAACTGAACTCAGGACATAACATGTATGTGTAAATGAAGGTAATCAGTTGTGTTTATGCAGTTGTTCATAGTTTATATCATGCTTTTCATTCAATAAATGAGTTTATGTGCTCAGTATGTTGCGAGTGTAACATTTTCCTTCAAAATATCTTGATTTTTTAAAATGAACCTGCCATGTGAGAATACGTGGTATGTTAAAATTTTTTGCTTATGAATGTTAGATTATGTATGTAAATCAAGCAAAAGTAACTGACATATCATATCTTAACCTGATTTAAAAGATATAAAAACTTTAATCTCCACCAATAAGATTTTGATACCTAAAATTCCGGATTTTATCAAATAAAAAGTAAAAATTGTAACATATTTCTGCAAAAGTGGTTTATATTTCACTATTGATATATAACATACATCAAATAACAATTAACAACAATTAACAACAGTTTCTCTCACTTTACAGTACATCAGTAAAACAGCAGTAATTTCACTTTTTTTCTTCAAAAAACTGAATTCAAATAAAAATTGTGAAAAAACTGTTGTGTTATTACTTTATCAACAGTAGTTTTGCGAAATCTGGGCATTGTACTTTAAACGTAAGTTGAGTGTCAATCATTATAAGCAGGTTTAAATTTGACCAAAAAAATCAGCTTTGGAGCCATTTTTTTTGAAACCACCAATAGAGGGTATTTGTTTTTTACGGTGAAAGATCGAAATATATTTCATTGAGTGAACACCATCGGTAATATTTTCATGAGTGGTAGAGCCATCAGTGAAAATATTACCGATGATGTTCACAAGATGAAATAAATTTCGATCTTTCTCTGAAAAAAAACAAATATTCTATTTATTTCATGCTATAACCCTTCCTGGGGGGGAACTTAATCAAAATCCAGTACAGTTCTTTTCGGTTATTCCTCGTGGCATAACCCCTCTGCATAGCAACGCATTACAATATTACGTCAAGCGCGAGAAATGTAAGGTAAATTACGTCATATTTCCATCTGGTTGTGAGGCATGCGCATTTTACCTAGGTAACTAGTGCGCAGGAACAACTGTTTCCGCCTTCAATTGAAGAGTTAGAATATAAAAATCGGTATTTTCACTGGTCGTAACCATGAAATATCGAAAAATATTTCACCGTTATTTCTTGATAACCTACCGGAAAGCATGAAATAAAAGCCAGTACTTACTATGTCTAAGATCTGTAGCAAGAATATGTTTAGCTGCGATCAACAATTCCTTTCTCAAGTGTGCAACTTCCTGAGGACATAGAGACAGCAAGCTCAGATGGCCTTGGACCATTTTCTGGGAGTAGATCTGCACTTGTTCCTGTAGAAAAAAAAATTATCACTAAAAAAGTACCAAACAACTATGTTTGAGCCATGCTCTGTGGAAAAGGGGCTTAATGCATCTGCATAAATTATTGACCTAGGTCAGCCTGCACAGTCTGTGCATGCTGACCTGTGTTGCAACTTTTTGCTTTTGGTAAATTTTCTGAATGGCCAAGGACTAATTTATATCAGGATTAAGCCAGATGTTAGAAAAAATGGATTTCATGGGTCCCTAATTATGTGATGACTTATTTGGTTTAACCCTTTACCAAACAATCCCTGGTTTTTACGACCCTGAGATAGAAGCCTTTTGAAAACATTGTGGGAAAAGGAGAAAATGCTGGTAACCAGCATTTTCTCCTTATCCCACAACGTTTTCTACCCTGCTGGAAAGTAATTTCAATTTCTGAGTTATGTTTATTTTGTCGTCTGCAAGTGCTTTCAATTTGGACCAGTCTAAAATTTTGTCGTTTGGTAAAGAGATAATGTATCATGGACATGCAATAAACCCCCATTTGCCTGAGCATGGCTCATTTGCTTTTGAAGCCAGTGTAGATCAAGATCAGACTGCACAAATCATGTGGTCTGATCCATGACGTACACTGTCTTTGTTGACATGTTCTAGCAGGAAAAGCATTGAAAGTGTGAAAATGAACAGTCTTGCATTTCCTTCTCAACCTTTTACCTGCTAATTCAGTGAAATGACACTTTCAAGCCAAAAGTAAAAAAAAAAATTTCTTATTTTTAAAACACATTTTTTGGGAAAAACGGTCTGATCCAGATCTACACAGTCCACAAAAGGTCCTTGATTACGCACTTAGCAGGCTAAGGGTTAAAAAGTCCATTCAGTTTAATTGACATTTCAATAGAAAAGAATGACATTTCTTTGACCCTAAGGAATGTCTATGACAATTTATGTACATAGTCCACTACCAAACTTCAACATAATAGCCATGTTCACATAGCCTCATCTGGGTCAATAAGCATGAATTGATTGGATCAGCCCTTTACCACACGGCAAAATATTAGACTTGTTCATATTCAAAGAATATAAGATATTGATTCCAAAGTTTTTTCTAAATGATAGCATTTGTCCCTTAAAAGGTAGAAAACATTGTGGGAAAAGGAGAAAATGGTGGTTACCAGCATATCCTTCTTTTCCCACAATGTTTTCAAAAGCTTTTTTGTCAGGCTTGTTTAAACTTGGGATTGTGTGATAAAGGGTTATGTGAATATTTTATAAAATCAGACCACGCTGTCTTATTGTCATACATTCTCACAAAGACCATGTTTAGTTGATCTGCAATAATCATTTGCATTCTATTTATTCTACCAAAGAAGCTATATTGCAACACAACAGGCCTGTACTTTCAAGATAATCATGAATTACAGCATCTTAAAATAGGTAAAATTTCATTATAATTGCTTATATTGCACATTTTTTTTTTCTTTATTTTTACCCAAATGTTATCTGTTGGGAAAGCATTTACATACAGGTTGAAAGAGGCTATTTAGAAGAGGGCCATAATGGCCCTGAAGCAGCTCACCTGAGCCTTTTGACAAAGCATGACCTATTTCCAATCTCTTTTGAGATTTTATGACAAACATTCTAACAAACCTTCATGGGTACTGCACTGAAAATGTGGCCTCTAAAGTGTACACAAGCTTTTTCTAGAATTTGTCTCAGTGACTTACTTTTTAGCCAAACATAGTCCATTTTCAACCTTGCTATTGAAATTCGAGAATAACATTCTGACCACCTTTTATGAGTACTGAAGAGAAAATGATGCCTCTTTTTCAAAGATTTGACCTGTTCATCTAGTTTTTGACTCGATGTGACCCATTTTCAAACTCATGTGAGACATCATCCAGACAAACATTTTGACCCACTTTCAAGAGTATTGGACTGAAACTGTGGCCTCTAGAGATCTACATACATGACATGAGAAACTACCATGGACAGAGTACAACACTTACCTGAAATATCCTGACAATATAAGCCAGAAAAGACAGTGTTTTTATTTGTGCTGCAACAAAATCTACAAACACCTCCTTATTAAATGCTGGATGAGCCCTGGAAACATAAAAGTCAAGAAGTAAGATTTCTATAAATTCAAGCTATCATAGAGAGAATGTAGGTTAGTCTGTGATTCATATCTAATCAAACTGAGCTGTTCTCCTGCAAAGGGGATTTAATGCATCTGTGACGCATAATACTAACAGACTAAGGAAGTCACGTAATTATGAATCCATAAAACTCATTTTGTCCAACAGCAGACTGATTCATATAGTAGACTTGTCCTTCGACTTGCAGAAAATTGACCTACAGCAAAAAGTTTTCCACCCAGGTCAGCCTGCATACGCTAACATGGGTTGATACTTTGTGCAGATGCATAAAACTCACCTTTCACAGAACATGACTAAATTAGAGCAAACTCTAACAACAAGTATAATCTGTCTTTCATATGCAAAAGAATAAGAAAAAACTCCATGAATAAGAACTACCCTAACAGTAAAAGAATATTAACGTTAGTAAAGTGAACTCCGTTCCATGTTCAAATCAAAGAAAATTCTCTAAACATACACTACCAGTAATAACAAAAGAACAGCTTAACCATTTATCACACATTCCAGCCTTTTTAGCAACCCTGAGGAAGAAGGTTCTTGAAAACATTGTGCAAAAAAGGAGAAAAAGCTAGTTTCTACCCTTCCCAAAATGAATTTTGTGATTCACATTTATTTTGTCGTCTGCAAATGCTTTCAATTTGGACTAGTCTCAAAAAGTGTTGTTTAGTAAAGAGTTAAAGGAAGGTTAGTCCTATTTCATATTCTAATCAATTACAAAAATTTCTATAAACATGAATTAACAACAGGGGAGTATAACCCTTGATGTAATAATATTCCTTGTTTTATATATTAAATCAAATTTATGTCCATAGAAAAAGTTGTGTACATAGGATGAAATCATTATCAAAACTCTAAAACCTGTCCTTTTTAAAGAGAATCTAAAGTGTGAGTGGTACTAAACAATTACCAGCCAACAAATATTTCAATTTCTTTTTGATTTCTTTTGCAACAGACTACTTTCAAAAACAGTGTAGCAAAAGGAGAAGTTGCTCTCACCATGCTTTGTTTTGGCAAGTATAAATACCTCAAACCTTAATTTCTTTTTCGATTATTTATATTTTTCAACTATGTTTTCCAGAGTGTCTACTTGAGAGTTGTCAGTGCAATGTCATAAATTAGTACAAGTTAATACATTACCTGTGCTGAGGTTGTGGCTGCAGTGTGATGGTATTCATAATGAGTGGTATGAAATTGGCAACTTCCTGATGAACGTTTGGCTTGTAAAGTTGGTACATCAACACCACAATGATAGGCAAGTCTGCTAACACTTTCAGTGATAGAACACCTCTTGGAATGATGTTATACTGTAAAAAAATTAAATAAAATATTTAAGAAATATTCAAAATTGTCCATGTATCACCAGTGTAACTTTTAACTATTTTAGTCATAGAGCAAAGATCTTATGAATTTGGTAACCTGCCTCAGTACTGAACTAACATAACATTGTTATAAATAAAACAAACCAAAGAATGAAAATACAAGTCATTTTGAGCTCAAAGGTCAATGAAAGCAAAATAAACTTTGAAACAGTAAAAAAATAGAGCACATCATATATCATTCTATTTACCAGTTCTTGACAAAAGAATAGATCTTAGAATTTTTCTGAACTAGAATTCATACACAGGAACAAAACAAAACTTTTGACTCACAGATACACTCTGATTGTCAGCATTCTTTTTGTCTGTCATTATCGTGGTCACAGTGAATGTTTCCTGTAGTAAAGCCTCCACATTAATTTCCGTCACATCCTTCACCTTGATTTGGGACCTGGGCTCAAAAATTTTGTTTAGATGGCCCGGTAGACTGGTGTAGATCTGATTGACAAACTTCAAGAAATCTTGTATCTGAAACAAAAGGAACATAGTGAATTTCTTAAAGATCTGACAAAATAAGTACTTACCTCTTATCTCAATTTTGTAACAGCTGACATCGCCTTGAAAGCACTATCTTTGTAATGCGAAACAGAGCAATAGATTGTTACCAGTATATGCTCTTTTTCCTACAAAGGTTTACAAAAAAACTAAATTCTGAGGCATACACTGTCAATCCTGTCTTACAGACCACCTGTCTTATTAATTTACAACACAACAAAAATTTAGCTTTGTCTACAACGAAAGTACTTGTAAACATCAAATTGAATGAATCTCAAAACATGAAAAACATAGGGTTGAAAGCATTGTGGGAAAAGGGAAAGTGCTGGTTACCAGCATTTTCTCCTTTTCTCACAATGTTCTCAAAAGCTTCTGTATTCAGTGTGATAAAAGTCAGGATTGTGTAGTTTGTAGGTAAAGGGTTTAGTAAATCACTAAATTAAGAGATAACTGCCCTGACTCTACCTCTCTTCCAAAATTAATTTAATTCAACTTGCATTAGAAGACCACCTGCTGTAAGAGGTTGCTTTTCTTACTTTACCTGTGTGATATCTTAATACAGGTTTGACAGTTAATTATTACTTGAGCCATGCTCTGCATAAGGGGGCTTAATGCATTTTCGTGATGCATTGTACCTAACAAGAGATCACATAATTAGGGATCCATAAAATCCACTTTGTCTAACAACTGACTGAATCACAGAATGGTCCCTGGATATGTGGAAAATGGAGTGGAAAGTTTTGGTCCAGGTCAGCCAGTGCTGACTGCTCAGGCTGGCATGGGTCAATACTTTACCCACATGCAGTAAGCCCCCTTTTCACAGACCATGGCTCATCTGTACGGAATTGAAAAATAATCTGTCGCTGTAGCTTTTGACTTTACCAGATTGTTATCTTGGATACTTTACAAGTATCTAGTAAGAAATTATGCATTTATTCTTAGAAATGTCTTCTATTTGCCATATCTTTTCCTTGAGACAGTTTGCTAGAGCTATCTTGTTTCTCTGTTTTCCGTCTTAAGTCAAGATGTTGTATTTCCAATCAGATGAATTTTGAAAATACAGTTGCAATTTCCAATTTTGCTACAGGTTTTCATCATGCTTCTGCTTATTAAACCATGATTCCTTTGTGTATTCATTAATTTACAAAGACATTTCCACAGTATTCTACTGAAAGATCCTTCCAAGAGATAATAAGTTAAGTGTCTACAAGCTGTTGTTACTCAAGGTTCTAGGAAAAAGAACTTAAGTTATTCTTACCTCATCATTCATTTGGGGTCTATACTGTTTGTGGAGCTCCATAATTATCTTTAAACACACTAATACATTCTCCTCATTCTCTATCTGAGAAAAAAAAAAAAGACGAATATTTAGATAAATTGTACAAAAGATTAATCTTCAATGATCAGCTTTTATTTTCCGTCTTGTTTCAACCCTCAGAATGTTGAATAAACCCAAAAAACATTTTCGGTGAGGAATCCCTAAGAAATGAGATCCCGATAATAACTATTTCATTCTTGCTTCTTTCCAATATACTGTTTCAGCAAAGCCAACAGCAGATCAAAATCAGACTGCATGTTCAGTGCATCCTGATCTGATCTTCACTTACTACAAATGTAACTATATACTAAGATCCAAATAATTGCAATATCATGCTTGCTTTTGTTTATGGTGTTTCAGCAAAGTGGACAGTGTAGACCAAAAACCAGACTGCGCATTATTACTTGTATGGTCAGGTGGCAGGGGACTTGGAAACTTGTTCATGGCTGTGGCAAATCATGTCGCCGGAGCCGAAGGCGGGGTGGTAACATGATTCGCCAAAGCAGTGAACAAGTTTCCAAGTCCCCTGCCACCTGACTGTACAACGAAGCTATTATACTGCAAAGTTTTACCATTCCAAAGTGTATATCGCCATTTTATGTTCTCCGGAATTGATTACGCTGACAACAATGAAATTCCCTTCTGAGTGTCACAATTCAATGAAAACTGAGGTCACTGAGAATCGACATAACTGAAACCTTGGTAAAACATGCAGTTTGGTGGATGAACTTGATGATGTCACTGCCATTGACATTCGTCATATTTTTATTTAAACATGCATTTAAACAACTTCAAGGTAAGTAACTATGCATTTTCATGATTTGCTGTCAAAAAGAAAACAACCATTAGTTGCCTCAAATGACCATTAGGTTATCCTTTTAACGTTATAATGAATGAGTTTTGACTCTTAACAATTTGCTTACCTGACAAAGGTATGGCTCGTTTAACCCCTTTCATTTGTTTTAGAATGATAACAAATGATTATATATGAAACTATATTCATTTATGTTACAAGATAATCCATTCTTTCCGCTTTAATGACAATCATCAAGGGACACTAGAAATAACGTGGCGCAGGCTACTCAGTATGTTTATCTTGTGGGGTGGCTGGTATCAATCTATGCTACCATTTTGGATGTTTTGTTGAAAGTGTAGTCATGTATACAGGGCTCCCAAAAGGGAAAATGCTATTACATGGATTTTGTCAGTGTATATGACTGTTTGTACAAGGCATATTATCTAATCAGATCACGAGAAATTTCTTTGCAGTGTAATAATTTGAACAGTCTAATGTTGCACATATTATGAAATTTGTCTTTGAAAGGGTAGAAAACATTGTGGGAAAAGGAGAAAATGCTGGTTACCAGCATTTTCTCCTTTACCCACAATGTTTTCGAAAGGCTTCTTCCTTAGGGTCATTAAAACTCGGGATTGTTTGGTAAACAGGTTAAATGGTAAATAATGTAATCAAACAAGAGCCTAATTTTTAGTACCTGTATTCATCTTCATCAAACTGTTTCACTTGTGTCTACCCAGTTTTAGGTCAACATAAATACAATTCAAAATAAGGCAAAAGTAAAATCTGCTTGTCATAAGCCATCTCTCCCTCTGACATAACATTTCTGAAAATAGTCTGGTGCAAGGAAAACAAGCACAAATGCGGCCAGTGCCAAGCTTGGATGTAGTTGCTTGATTTTCATTGAAACTTCAAAGTTGAAAAAGCAGCCTTTCTACCACAGCCTGTTTCTTGTATTTTTTGGCCCAATGACTTCTTTGCCGACGCCCTTTTTTCTGACACAACCAAAAGATATCAGTTCAATCAAAACAATATTTCATAATGCACACCATGACTTGAGCCAAAAAAAAAACTAGGGGGTAAAAGGTCTGTATGCGGAGATTCAAGATTCTGTAGGCCATGATTATTTACACTGAGAGTTTATGTTACGGCACACAGACTAAGACTTAGAAAATGTTCCAGTTCCAAGTCTGCAGAATCACAGGGAAAGCAAAAGGTCCCATTCCATGAATTTTAGTAGGCCTGAATTTGATCTAGGCAACATTGGATCTGTCGTGTGCAATGACTTTTGTTTTGGACAAGTCTAAAATTTTGTTGGTTGATAAAGAGGCTTAAAACTGAAAATACTGATAATACGCTGCTTTGCAAATACTTACTTTGATAAGTTTAAACATCAGTGAGAGGATCTGCTGCACATACTTCTTCAGATGTTCATTACTTGGAATTCTATGGATGATTTCCAACAGAAGCTTCCTTAGTTGCTGCAATACAGGTAAATATACAAATATATATTTTTTGCTTTGAAAAACAGCAATTCTAACTTCTCAATCTAACTTGGACTAACCATAGCGCAGTAAGCAGGAATGCAACAGATGTCATATGCCACTTTCATCAGTTTAGTTTTATTTTTAATATCATTCCTAGACCCTTTACAAGCAATCTCCAGTTTTAACAACCCCATAGAGGAATGCTTTTGAAAACATTGTTGGAAAAGGAGAAAATGCTAGTAATCAGCATTTTCTCCTTTTCCCACGACGTTTTCTACCCTTTCAAAGAAAAATCCTACAACTTGAGCTCTATTTAATAATGTCATCTGAAAATGCTTTGGACATGATAAAAATTTTATGGTTTGGTAGAGAGCAAACCAAAATTTTACAATCCTCAAATTAGAGAACATAATTATGCAGACAAAGGTTACATGCTGTTTAAATAATGTTGTCTGTCTTTGAAAGGTGAGAAAAGTGGGAAAACAAGAAAATACTGATTACTAGTATTTTCTCCTTTTCCCATAATGTGTTCAAAACCTTTCTTCCACAGGATCGTTAAAACACAGCATCATTTTGTTGAGGGTTAAACATATTCATTTTTACATAAATTGTGAAACAAGTTCTTACAACTTAAATCAATCACTCCTGAAGACCGCTTCCTGGAAACCATAACCAGTACCCACATCATGTTCTGGATAGTTCCAAAGTCTGACTCTGCTCATCACAGGACTCGAAACACTTGGGACCTTCGATGTGAGAGGCCAATGCTCTACCCCTCCACCAGTGTCTCACACACTTTCAGGAGTTCAGTAATTCAGTTATATCATGCTGATGTTTTAATGGTTCACTTATTTGCTGGTTTTCACAAGCGTAAGGCTAGTGCTTTGTATAGCCTATGCCTTAACTCTTTACCAAACAGTAAAGTCTTGACTCTTCCAAACTGAAAGTATCTTCAGATGACCCCTTCAAAAATGATATAAATAAACCAAAAATCTTTGACTGGGTTGTTAAAACTTTACATTGTATGGTAAAGGGTTAAGGCACCCTGTTGAGTCCTTTATTAAACAATCCAATGACTAAATGAGCCTATGGAGGAACTCATTTGAAAACATAATGAGAAAAGGAGAAAATGCTGGATACCAGCATTTTCTCCTTTTCCCGCAATATTTTCTTCTACCTTTTTAGAAATAATTCTTATCATATGAGCAATATTTGAGATGTTGTCTGAAAATGTTTTCTACCTGGAGTTGTCTTACATTTTAACATCTGGTAAAGGGCTAAAACGGAGTAATGCCTGTGAATATCCAAACCAGAGCCTCTGGATTACAGATCTATATCTTTAAGTCTACCAAACAACAAAATTATGGTCTGGACCAAATTGAAAGGCTTTGCAGACAACTTTAAATGTTGCCAAAACAATATTATCTGTATTTGACAGGGGCAGAAATATTGTGGAACAAAAAGAAAATGCTGGTTACAAGCATTTTTCCCTTTTCCACAATATTTTTAAAGGCCATCTCTTTCAAGCTCATTTAAGTCTTTACCATAAGAAAAAAACATAGACTTGTCCAAATTGGAAGCATTTGCAAATGACAGTTTAAATATGGCTCAAATGATGGAGTTTGTCTTTTATAGTGCAGAAAACATTGTGGGAAAGGAGAAAATGCTAGTTATCGGCATTTTCTTCTTTTCCCACTATGCTTTCAGAAGGCTTCTTCATCAAGGTCGTTAAAACTTGGGATTTTTTTTAAAAGGATTAAAGTCAGGATTGTGTCACCCAGGATCCCTATATGCTTGAAATAAACTCATGGTTGGTATATTTTTTGTGTCATATAATTTAGGAAAATCTTTTATTCTTGACCTAGACTATTGTTGGAGCTCATATTTGTTAACTTACCCTGAGAGCTCAATTGGCACACTGACTGCTCTAATATAATTCAGATATTGTTGAAAAAGATGTGAAACAAATGAATGCCATTAACCCTTCACAAAACAACAAAAAACTGGACTCACTCAACGCTTAAAGCATTTGCAGATACAACTTACATGAAGCTCAACAGATGAATGATGTCTACGAAAGGAAAGAAAACAATGCTGGTTACCAGCATTTTCAGCTTTTTCCACAATGTTTTCAGAAGGCCTCTTCCTGAGGGTCTATAAAAATCAGGATTTTCTGATAAAAAGATTAAGTTGTTTTTAGTAAAGACCTTATTATTTCCCTTATCATCCACAGATACTTTATCATCTGTCAACTAGAATGCAAGAAGGACTAAATACTTACTTGCATATTCTGATCAGCAATAAACTGTGGTTCCCCTTCCTCCAGTATCTTCATGAATACTCTCAGGGCATCAGCAAGAAATTGTGGGTATTGAGGGGATGACACCACTGTCTGTGGGGAAAAAAAAGAAACAAGAGGGCCAAGATGGCCCTGGATCGCTCACCTGAATTTTTGAGAGGACCATAGCCATGTTTTTTTGTGGTATTGAAACTTTGGAAACAAAATCATTATTTTGCAAAGCAATTTTGAAAAGGTCACCTGTAAAAGTCATTCCAAAATCTGTCACCACCCCTACAATCATCACCACAGCAATGATTTTGATGAATCAGAATTCTGCAAATAAATTTTTGGATAGATCACCAAAAGACAATTTCTTGAAGAAGAGCACATGCTCGATAGTGACTAAAAACATAAGTCGAACAAGAGCACCACATGCAGCTGCCAACAATTGGGTGATATTTTCGATGGATAAAAATTTCCATAAAAATTTTTGAAAAGGGTCACCCTAGGAACATTTCTGTTAAATTTTTTAAAAATCTGACCAGCCGTTCCAGAGAAGAAGAATTAAGAAATCCCTCTTCATGCCCCTGTAGTGCAAATAGCCCCTACCATCAGAGCTATGTTTCTTGACAGATCACAATTTTGTGAACAATTTTTGAAAAGAGTCACCCAAGGAACATTGCTGTGAAATTATTTTAAAATCTGACCAGCGGTTTCAGGAAAGAAGAATTTTTAAGAATTTTTAAGAATTTCTTCATGGCCATAATATATTATAGTGCAAGTAGCCCCCAGTCACCAGAGCCATGTTTCTTGATGGATCAAAATTCCCTGAACAATTTTTGAAAAGGGTCACCCAAGGAACATCTCTGTGAAATTATTTCAAAATCTGACCAGCGGTTTCAGAGAAGAAGAATTTTAAAGAATTTCTTCATTTCTGTATAGTGCAAGTAGCCCCCAGTCACCAGAGCCATGTTTCTTGACGGATCAAAATTTCGCGAACAAGTTTTGAAAAGGGTCACCCAAGGAACATTTCTGTGAAATTATTTTAAAATCTGACCAACGGTTTCAGAGAAGAAGAATTTTTAAGAATTTCTTCATTTCTGTATAGTGCAAGTAGCCCCCATTCACCAGAGCCATGTTTCTTGACGGATCAAAATTTCCCGAACAATTTTTGAAAAGGGTCAACTCTGTGAAATTATTTTAAAATCTGACCAGCGGTTTCAGAGGAGAAGATTTTTAAACAATTTCATAAAAAATTCCATTTGGTTGCAATGGCAACCAGAGTTTTTGATGGAACCAAATTCTGTGAACAATTTTTAAAGAGGACCTCCCAAGGAACATTCCAGCCAAGTTTGGTCCAAATTGGCCCAGCGGTTTAGGAGGAGTTGATGTTTAAAGAATTGTTGATGACGCATGATGCACTGATGCACGACGGACACCGGGTGATCCTAAAAGCTCCCCTTGAGCACGTTGTGCTCAGGTGAGCTAAAAACACTTTCTCAATATAAATCTTCAAAGCATTTCTAATAACTGCTACTACAAACAGTGTACATGGAAATTACAATAATTACAGTTTTGTTTGATATACAATGTTAAGTACTTTAAATACTTACACGTAAAGTAAAATAGGTCAACCTTTTTCACAACATTTGAATGACATGTTCTTTATGACGTCCATTCTGGGCTATTGCGACGTCAAGCCTCTTTTGAAAGTTTGCTATCACCAATGAACACATTTCTGGAGTGATTTTTCTCATCTGTCGACAAATAGCTTGTTTCAACTCTCCAATCGTGTTAGGTTTAGGAGAACATTCATTTTCTTTTGAGTGTACCCACGAAAAAATGTCCAAAGCACTTTGGTATGGTACGGGAATGAGGGGGGCCAAACATTGTCAGTCCTGAAGGAAATAAAGTTTTTCTGAAAGTTTCATGAAGCCGCGACAATACTGAATGTGCCGTATGGGGTGCTGCTCCATCCGGTTGGAACCAAATGTTTTTAATCTCCTTTTCTCAGTAAAGCTTGCAAAAACTTGTTTTTCAGCAATGTCAGGTAACCTTCACTGATTACTGTCTGAGTCTTTCCACCTTGTTTAAAAAAGAATGGTCCAATTACATGTACACCACTGTAACTTAACGCCAACCATACATAGAGGATTTTCATAATAAAAGTGAAGCAGCACCCATACAGCACATTCAGTATTGTAGGTGCTCCATGAAACTTTCGGGAAAACTTCATCTTCAGGACTGACAATGTCTGGCCTCCTCATTCCACCGACCTCAGTCCTTTGAATTTTTTCTTGTGAGGACGCTTGAAAGAAAATGTATATTCACCTAAACCACTGTTAAAGAGTTTAAACAAGCTATTCGTAGAGAGATGAGAAAAATAACTTCAGAAATGTGTTCAGCGGTGATAGCAAAAGAGGCTTGATGGTGTAATAATACAGAAAAGACGTCATATAGAACATATCAATGTTGCAAAAAAGTTTGACTGATTTCATTTTACATGTGTTTAAAGTACTTAACATTGTATATTAAACAAAACTGTAATTACTGTAGAGCATTATGATATAAATTATAAAGGTATGTGCTGGCAGAAAAGAATAATTACAAATTGAAATTGTAACAGATATTATGATTCACCCTGTAATTTATAGTATTATCTCAATGTTACACTTCCGGGCATAAAAAAGGCATTGAGTTTGCTAAATCTTTAACCCTTTACCATACAATACCAAGTTTTAATGACCTTTGGGAAAGAGGCTGTTGAAAACATTGTGGGAAAAGGAGAAAATGCTGGTAACCAGCATTTTCTCCTTTTCCCACACTGTTTTCTACACTCTCAGACACAAATTCCAACATTGGAGGCACCTTTAATCTGTCATCTTCAAGTGCCCTCAATTTGGACCAGTCTTAAATTTTCTCAATCTGTAAGGGTTAACTGCAACTGTGAAACAAATTTTCAAATTAGTATCGTAAACAGCATGAAATAACACCTCAAAAATTCAATGCATATAGTTTTCATCTTTCTGCCTTTAGGAAACTTGGTTCATTATGTTTTTTACAATGTCAGGAAAAAGAAAAAGGGAAGTGAAGAAGAAATCACCTCAAAGTTCTCGCTGAGCTCCTGTGCTGCCTTAAGTTTCTTTTCTGCAACTGAAAGAAGATAAAAAAAAATTTCCTTGAAAATCTTCCATGGACTAGAATAATTTTTTCACTCAATTTTATTTTCTCCTTTGTGTTGACTTGTATTGGCTTTTGGTATGTGTAACATTACCCAGCAATGGAGAGTTAAGTTTGCCATGCCGGCTGCTTCAACTTTCAATATTCTCTAGCTTTATTATAAATTTTTTTGTTTCTTTAATATTCCCTGAAAAGTGTAATTTAACGGAACTTTCTGAAGTAATTGGATAGAGAGGTCTAAACATACATATTTTCTATAGGCCTTTTTGGTTTCATCTTTGACTTTTCTACTTCTCTCAGAAGCCTTTATAAAATCAGAATAGTCAAGAGATTGCCTGCAGAGAATTCAATTTACTCTTTAACAGCTGACAATATACTAGACTGATCCACATTAAAGGCATTTGCAGATGCCATACTAAATTTTGACATAAATCAATGGATTTGTATTAGATACTAGGGTGGAAAATATTGTGGAAAAAGCAGGGAAATGCTGGTTACAAGAATTTTTCCTTTTCCAACAGTATTTTCAAAAGCTTTTCTCCAAGGGTCATGAAAACATAAAGAGCAGCTGGACCCTATCACCCTTCAACAAGAGGGTTCTGTTTGGCTCAGTGTAGAACTAGTGACCTGGAGGCCCTGGGTTCAAGTCTCACCAGATCCACTGGGATTTTCATTGGAGTGTCCTTGAGCAAGAGACCTCAGAGCCCTAGCCTAATACTGGTGAAACCCAGGATATACATAAATATGTGAGTTGTCACTGTGATATGACTCAAATATTGTTGAAAGCTGCATAAGACACCATTCAGTCAATAAAAACCCTTCAAAGAAATAAATTAGCCATGCTCTGTGAAAAGGGGGCTTAATGCATCTGCGAAAAGTATCGACCCAGGTCAGCCTGCGCAGTCCGCGCAGGCTGACCTGGGCCAAAACTTTTCGCTATTGGTCAATTTTCTGTATGTCCAAGGACCAGTATACCTCATGATTGAGGCGGTTGTTATAAAAAGTGGCTGTTATGGATCAATAAGTATGTGATGGCTTCCTTGTTATGATGGATTTACGGATATGCATTAAGCCCCCTTTTGTCAGAGCACGGCTCAAATATAATATGAAGTAGGTAAATACACAGCATATTTTACAATAAACCCTTTACCAAATGACAAATTTTTGGACTTGACCAAATCTAAAGCATTTGCAGAAGACAAATCAAATGTAGCACAAATGATGGTTTTGATCTTTGATAGGTAAGAAAACATTGTGGGAAAAGCAGAAAATGCTGGTTACAAGCGTTTTCTCCTTATCCCACAATCTTTTCTAAAGTAGATTTATTCTTCTTTAACCCTTTACCACACAATCCCGACTTTTAACGACCCTGAGAAAGAAGCCTTCTGAAAACATTGTGGGAAAAGGAGAAAATGCTGGTTACCAGCATTTTCTCCTTTTCCCACAATGTTTTCTTCCCTTCCCTAAAAAAATTTCAAATTTTTAGTCACTTTTATCATATCGACTGCAAACGCTTTCAATTTGGACCAGTCTAGAATATTGTCGTTTGGTACAGAGTTAAGGCCATTAGAACTCAGCACTGTCTGGAAAAAGGTTCAGAGAAAATCACATATACAAGCAGTTCAAGATTACAGTCAGATCTTATCAGCAAGCATCACTCAGTCTCAACTCTAACAGACATACTGTGAGAAGACTGGTCAAACTAAGTTTTGATACATCACTCTGTAAACCCTAGAAATGTTTAAATATAACTTTTCCTTCTCATACTCCATAGACCCATTATTTTTTTTTTTTTTTTGGGGGGGGGGGGGGGGGAAGTGATCTTTTATCATCTTGAGTCTGGTAGCTCTACTGACAAAAAGGATAGCAAACCAGGGGCTGTTTAATCTTAGCTTGGCTGTATGGTTATACAATTTTTTTTTTTAGATTCTCAAACATCAGCTCCACAGGATACATTCCTTTGACATTCTTACTGGATAATTTTATGAATAAGAATATTGAGTGAAAGTAGTCAGTAACTATGAAAAAAAAAAAAAACAACAAATTACCTACTTGTAAAAAGGAATGTATGGATAGGTGTGTATCCAATGAAACGTTAATGAACACTAGTGATATGCTCAAAACACGTTCTTTTTTTCAAATGAACTCTTTACCAAACACCGCTGTATTATAATAACCCTTAGGCAAAAGCCTTTTGAAAAAACTGTGAGAAAAGGAGAAAATGCTGGTATCCAGCACTGTCTCCTTTTCTCACACTGCTTTCCAGCCTTTCAAAGACAAATTTTATCATTTGAGTAACATTCAATTTCTTGTCCACGTAAGCTTTAAATGCAGATGATTCTTAACTCTTTACCACACAATCCCAGGTTTCCACAACTCTCAGAAAGAAGCCTTTTGAAAAAAAAGTGGGAAAAGGTGAAAATGCTGGTAACCAGCATTTTCTCCTTTTCCGACAATGTTTTCCACCCTTCCCAGAACAAATTTCAAGTTTTGAGTTACACTAATTTTTTCGTCTGCAAATGCTTTCAATTTGGACCAGTCTAAAATTTTGTCATTTGATAAAGAGTTAAAGCTTGTAATGTGGTAAAGAATTAGGGTCTTCGGTCCCTAACTCTCATATGAAAAGACGGAAACTGCCGAGATTGGCTGAATAGCTTTAAGAAAATGTCAATGTTACACAATATTTACCAAAGAGTAAAGTGAGTCTACGGCCCCTGACTTATATCGTACAAGGCAGAAGCTTCCTAGATTGGCCGAATAGCCTGTACGAAAATGTCAGTGTTACATGATATTTACCAGTAAGTTGGGGTTGTTATCCTTCGGCCAATCTATTTGGCAGATGCATCTCTAAGATACATGTATGAAGGGTTTTAAATTTACCTTTACCAAACAATACTGTGTTTTCACAACCCTGGGGAAAGAGGTTTCTGAAAACATGTAAACAGGAGGAAATGCTGGTATCAAGCATTTTCTCATTTTTCTATAATTTGTTTTTTTACTCTCTCACAGATGAATTCCATCATTCAAGCTATGTTTAATTTGTAAACTGCAAATACACTGAATTGTGACAATTATAGAATTATTGTCTGGCAAAGGATTTAACCCTTTATGAAACAACAAAATGTTAGACTGGTCCAAAATGAAAGCAATTGCAGACAACAAAACTAGGGGCGCTTGAGCGCCTGTATCGCTCCACAGGCCTGATATTTCTATAATGGCGAAAGGAAGTTTTTAACAATTATCATTCAATCCTGCATTTTAGCTCACTGAAGAAACAATTTGGTAGACAACCACCATAGGAACTTACCTGCAAAACAACAATGAAATCCAATGAATAGTTTTAGAGAAGAATTTTTTCAAAGATTTTACTTTATACCATAAAAGGAAAATGAGTCTCCCATAAAAGCCATGTTTTTTGACAGATCTTTTTTTTTTTAAGGAATTCTGTAAACCTGTATCTAAGGAACATTCCTGCAAAATAATAATGCTATCCAAATAGCGGTTTGGGAGGAGAAGATTTTTAAAGGTTTTTTACTTTGGTTGCCATGGCAACCAGAATTCTTCATGGAACACAATTATTTGAAGGAATTTGAAAGAGGACCACCAAAGAAACATTCCTGTGAAATTTGGTAAAAATCCAGTCAATAGTTTCTGAGGAGAAGTTTTTAAAGAAAATGTTTACGGACGCACGCACGGACGAACTGACGAACGAACGGACGCACGCACGCACGGACGCACGACGGACACAACGCCATGACAATAGCTCGCTGGCCTTCGGCCAGTGGAGCTAACAACAATGAAATCCAATGAATAGTTTTAGAGAAGAAATTTTTCAAAGATTTTACTTTATACCATAAAAGGAAAATGAGTCTCCCATAAAAGCCATGTTTTTTGACAGATCTTTTTTTTTTTAAGGAATTCTGTAAACCTGTATCTAAGGAACATTCCTGCAAAATAATAATGCTATCCAAATAGCGGTTTGGAAGGAGAAGATTTTTAAAGGTTTTTTACTTTGGTTGCCATGGCAACCAGAATTCTTCATGGAACACAATTATTTGAAGGAATTTGAAAGAGGACCACCAAAGGAACATTCCTGTGAAATTTGGTAAAAATCCAGTCAATAGTTTCTGAGGAGAAGTTTTTTAAAGAAAAAGTTTACGGACGCACGCACGGACGAACGGACGGACGCACGGACGACGGACACAACGTCATGACAATAGCTCTCTGGCCTTCGGCCAGTGGAGCTAATAAATGCCACTCAAATATTAAAATTTATTTTGAGAAGGGTAGAAAACATTGTTGGAAAAGGAGAAAACGCTGGTTACCAGCATTTTCTGCTTTTCCCACAATGTTTTCCAACTTAGTCTTCAATAGGGTCGTTATAAGTCGGCATTGTGCGGTAAAGGGTTAAGAAAGGGACAGGATATTCATCAATATAAAATGGTTGAAACCCTGATATACAAAGATGAAGAAATAATATTGTACTTACTTCCAGGAGTGGGGTCAGCAATGAGGGCCACATAGCTCTTAAACGTGGTGAGCTGGGTTGTGGCATTATGTGGGCTAAGAGGTGAGGCCAACATTTTCAAACCCTTAAAATAGTGTCATCGTCTGGAAGAGAAAAAAAGTTATAACTTTGAAATTATAAAGTTTTGATACAACATTTATGTGTGGGAGCAACGAAAGCTCAGTAAGTAACACACTGTGCTTGAAACCAATGGGTCGCTGGTTCAAATTCCCGGCTCAGCCAAATTCTTTAGTGGATTTATAATGGTTATTGCAGCAGGATTCATTCCTCTTTTCCTGCTGAAGATTCTTTCCATGGTATTTGTGTTGGAAAGTAGTCAGCTGCTAGGAAAGAATGTTTTGATAAGTACTGGTAAAAGAAAATCCAAGAATACACTAAATTCAAAATTTGGTAAGACAATGAAAGCCAAGATACCCTCACTCTTTGCCCCATGTTGTGATTTTCTAAACCTAACCCATTATCAATAAAGTGCCAATTTTCTATAAAACTTTTTTATAAAACTCAAGTATTGGCTTAAAAAGGGAGCCTGTTATTGGTTGTATGGTTACAAGAGACACAACAAATACAAGTGTAGGACTGTGTATTATTCATTGAATCAACTATAGGTGAAAATCAAAAACAAGATCTGGTGATAGAATTTATTAATTTCAGGTATTTATACATACAGCATGAAACGAGCAACATAACAGAAATATAAGGCATGAAAATACTGGTAAGTGGAAATCACAAATTAAAACACAAAAGTCTGACCAAACCAAAGCCAAGTGCTGGGTTTTTACAACGTTACAACGCAATACTAATACTATGCAGTTACTGTGTTAACAAAACATCCTATAAATATACTCTATGAGTGCACTTAACTGAATTTATCTGTTACCAGAACATTTGCAAATCGTCACATGATATTCGGATAATAATGTGTACACCATTAACTTGAATACACTGTGACAAGTGATGAATATAGACACCATACTATCTATTATGCTCAGAATTTAAAGTATCGAACGAAGCAAGGCCAGACATGTGTGAAAAACGTCAGTGCAAAAAACACTGTATGATTTACTTGTTTCCGAAACCTGCAATCGATTTACCATATGAACAGTGTGTGCTGTGCTTTTTCCAGCTGGACGTTTTTGCACATAATGGTACAGAAGTTGGGGGTACGCAAACAAATATGGGGGTTCAAATCTAAACAACATTATCACTCTTTAGTATCGATGTCAACGACAGCTTGCTGTTAGTTGAAATGTTTTCAAACAATATAATAATAAAAGTTTTCAAAGACAAAAGATTTTGAGCTTTTGCAAACACTGTGGGAAAAGGATAATGTGCTTTGAATAATTACTTTAATCCTTTTCTTACAATGACTTGATTCCGCAGAAGGTTCGATGTTAATTGCGAAAAACCACAGACAGAAGATAACAATTGATCATGCACCATTACTAAAAATAGCACTTTGACCATACGCAATATTTTGGATCAATGCAATTTCAAGGGAAAAGATTCAGAAATATTCTTGTCCAGCAAACTGCTACCTGTTACATGTCTCGTTACCGTCAGAAAGTTATATACGACAATGGGTAGCAGCCATTCTAGTTTTGGATTTGGAAAACCCATCCAGGAGAAGTAATTGTAAACATTTTGCTGCAGGAAATTTCTGAAATTGACTCAAATTTTGAATGGCGCGAATTGTTGTATGTTTTGGTATGTATCCTCTTCACCTAAATTATCGTGCATGTAAGGAAACTGGAGTTCTGTGTATTTCAGAATCCAGCTTTTTATATGATGTCATATATTTTATAAATTGGACAGACCTTGTTTTATCTGAATGAAATTTGGTCCAGTTCTATTGTTCATATCAACAGCATTTTTCGAGAAATGTTGCCATGTTGATCTTTGTAAAATTTTGGACTACTTCTCATATTATCGTGCATGCAATCAAAGCTTGGTTACACTAGTTAGCAAAAAAGCTGCAAAATCAATTATTTGTAGCGTAATATTTAGTGAGGTTCACTTATTCTAACTGTAAAAATAAAAACCCTTGATTCTGCAGAATACCCTTATTCATTCATTAATTACAGTTTTGATAGAAAAAAAAAAGTCAAAAGTTATTGCTTGAAAACATTTTCCTGTCTTTGCAGCTGTTTTGCTCGCAAGTGTAAATTTTGCATTGTCATGTAAGTCACGTGACCTGTTCAGACACTGTAACCAAAACATTCGGCAAAAAATCACATGTTTTAATACCTGTATGGAAGACATTTCATTGCACGATAATTGAGGTATGCACGATAATTGAGATTTGGCGATATTAGGTACATACTAGAGGCGCTGAATGTACATGTTTTTAAACGGGAATCACATACATTTACACGTGATCGCACACTGATGAGTCCAGTTTACCAAACTTGTCTGCTACCTTAACTCTTTACCAAACAATCCCTGGTTTTATCGACCCTCGGAAAGAAGCCTTTCGAAAACATTGTAGGAATATGCTGGTAACCCTGATTTTCTCCTTTGTTATAATTTTTTCTACCCTTCCCGACACAAGTTTCAATTTTTCAGCCACATTCATTTTGTCGCTTGCAACTGCTTTCAATTTGGGTGATTCTGAGATTTTGTCATCTGGTAAAGGGTTAACTACCGTATTTCTTTGGAATTATCCGCTTTATGGTACCGTCCGGATCGGTATAAACCAAAAATGAGGCTGCAAGTTGAACTAAATTTTCGCAACGATTGCAATTCAAGCATTTTCATAAATTCACGTGCAACATGTGAGTGGTTTTTTTTTTCCAATCCTTTAACTAGTTTTTATAAAAAGGAAAGGGGGTATTTACCTGTTTTTCAGATCACCGATAAATTTCATTACATGATGCCGTTGAAGAGTTTCAAGTGACGTCCCTTCTTGAAGCTTCTTTTTAGAGGGGATTACTCGTCAAATAACGGCCAATTCCGTAACTACACGAATTTTACCGAATGAAAGGGTATGAAATATCGTGAAATCTCGAAAAAAGAGGATCGAGGATTAGATCTAGCTGTGTATACAAGATGTGTGGTTTTTTTCTTTTATGAATTTCTTGCCAGAAAAGGAAAGAAAAATGAACTATTGGAACTGTACAAGTACATGTAGGCCTATACCGGAAATTTATATAATTCTATCGAACGTTCGCCTAATACGTTCGTTCCGATACAAATTCACACAATCAATGTTCGTCACTAGAAAATCCTTGAAAATATTATCTTCCGCATGGTAGCATTTTTGAAATACACATCTAACTGATTTGGGCAGTTTGGGTACAGAACCGGACTTCTTTTCAAAACGACAACAGTTATCTTGAATTTCAAAATAAAATAAACGATTACTCAATAAATGCTACCTGGTACGATTCATTCAGCTATGGTCAGCTAGCATGTAACCTATGCACTGGCCATTTATAAAATACAGCCCCTACAGGCTTGGGTAATAGCTTCGACACTTCTTGTTGATAAAATCCCTGTACGAATCCTGGTTTCCCTGCAGTCTATATATTTAGAAACTGTATTCAAAGATGTGCAGTAAAACAAGAGTATTAAAATTTTGTGAAAACTATTTTTTCCATTTCAACATAATTATGAAATTCTCAAGATATTTGGAGCGAAAAACTATGGTGGCATTTTCTGCCACGAGACACGAGATAACTATCATGATAGTTTTAAAAAACTATCGCGATATATCAAATTTTCCTGGAAATTTCATCTAGATGGTGAAAAGTTTCCTTAAAAAAAAATATCATGGTAAACTTTGTTATCTAGAAAATTTTACATTGATCAATAAATATTTTAGCGCAAAATTTCTCAATCGTGCACGAAGCTGACATTCGACATAAACTTGATTATCGCTATAGTTCCAACCGTTTCTTGATATCTAAAAATGGAATATTCACCATTTGGATTAACTAGATAGTTTTTGACTTTACAAGATGGCAGTTAGCAAAAATTAGAATTATTTACAATTGTAGTTTAATTGGTAAATTGAGCACTTGTAATGCACAGAAATCTGCTAAATACAAAGACGACTCGAAATACTTCCTACGAAGAACCTTAAAACCATTCAGGAAAAAAAAAGAATTCATAATGATGTAGACGAAGATGTTCCGAAACCGTGTCTTATTATAGATACCGTGAATGTCAGTTGTGGGCACGAAAGCAAAATAAAATCATGATAACAGTTAGAATCATCGCGATATTTTTACCGTGAAACTTTTTATTTTCTAGATAATATTTCCAGGAAAGTTTGTTTTATAACGATATGTCTCTTAAATTATCGCAATAGTTATCTCGTATCTCGTGGCAGAAATATGTCACCTTAAAAAACAGACTACACTTTTCCACAGATGTAATGTTTATAGCCATTTCTCAATTGCTAATTTATTAGCAGCGTATTAATATATATCCTGTACAGATGTTGGTGATGCGTCATGGCAGACAGATCAAATCCTCGAAGAACATGACATGCGCAGACAACGTCCTTGAAGAAGAATGAAACTGTCTCATTTGATGTAACATCCAAAATCGGCCTTAGCTGCCCTAATTGCATGTTAATTTCGGCCACTATTTTAAAATGACGACACAGAATTAATTTGCCTTCTCATGAAACTTTCAACTAAATCTATATATTGGCATACATCATTAAATATTATTATTATTATTTATTTATTTATTTATTTTTTTTTTTTTTTCATAGTTTTTGTGTTTAAGCCAAATGCGTAATGGGAAATAATTGCAGAACGAAAAGAGAATTGGAAACTTTGTGTAAATTACGTTTTATTTTCCCTTTTACATGCAATAAATAAAGTGTCATAAGAGAGCAGTTCAAATGATATTTAGTAACTAAATGCTGGCCTTGCTGTTCAGCTAGCTTTTACAGTGATGCGGTTTGGTGTTTTTCTCTCCGTGCAAGTTGAGCAGCGTGCGATGTGGTTAGTACTTGAATGGATTACCAAGCTGTTGCACGTTACAAAAGTTTGAGGAAAATGTATCCTATAAAACTGTCTTGAAACTGTTAACATAAGTATCATTCATATAAAAAATGGCAAATTTGCTTCAATATTTTGTCATTCCGTAAGTGATATAATTTGAAAATAGCAGATGGCTTACTTTTCTAATGTGTTTAAAATTCACCAATCATGATTAAAATGTTTTCAAATTGTATAGCAGGGAATCTACGTGACACAGGAATGCTTAGGTTTTGCTCCTTGAAGGATAAGCAGATACATTTTACTTTCAGAATATTCGAATGCTGAAAAGCCCTTTCATACACAGTACTTTGTATCATTAACTTTCGAAAGATCTGAACAGTTTTTGACACCGTTTTCTAGATTTTTCGAAATTTGCGTTGGGTGTCTGTACAGCGCTTGGCTTTTAATAACCGTGGTCTCTATTCTAGAATCTTTCATCTCCTTTTTCAAAACTTCAGTGGATGTTTCTGTTAGCATACTATCTTCTATTAGAATAATCTGCATACCTTTTAAAAAACGTCCGACCCCCTTCTTTTTATTGTAACCCTTGACTCGGAAAATGTTACTATCTCTTCTATAACATCATCCCGGCATTTTTTTTTCAAAACGTTATTATTACTCACAAAGGTTTACTGCATTTTCACAGTAAACAGTTTGCATTTTCGTTATGCCTTACATTTCAAAAGCTGTGGCTTTTATGCTCATGGCATAAAACAAGTTTTTCTCCATTTTAAAATATACGAGCTTCTAAATTATATTTTGGAAAGAGTAGGCTGAAAACTGAAATTCTGATGTAAGTCACACTATCGTCTGCTCTACACTGTTACGTAGCTTGTACAGGTCGGATTCAGCAGACTTGCAATCAATGCTCCAACTAGGCGATAGATCGTCATGTCAGACCGAATGTTTTTTTCCAGGTATATACCAATCTCCGAGCAGAGTTGTCGTTCGTTACTCTCACCATACATCTCTGCAATGGGCTAAATGACAAGAATCTTGTCAAACCGAGGAAAACATGTTTTGTTACTGTTTAACTGTTTCATGTGTAACATAATAAAGTAGACAAAGGAAATATGATTCTGGATACATTATAGGTGCATTCAATCTGATGAATTTACCTGTATACAATGGAACTATTTTTTCAAGCTTCTTTACTGATCAGAATCTTACGCCAATTGTAAAAAAAATGGCTGCGCCCATGAATGATGACAACAGTTTCGACACACCGATGGAGCTAAGTTTGTAAGATTAAAAATCAAATTATCGTCCTTTAAAAAACATTTAAGCTTTTCAGAAAATCCCTCTTTTTCACATTTCCTACCACTAAGTCTGATTGGCCGTATGCTGTTTGAACAGCACACAAAACAATCGATATTGGTCTTTCTTTCACCGGCGTTTGCGTCGCCATTTTGAGTTGTGGTCATGTGACGAAAATATCGCGTGATGACGGACTACTTTCTGAGCCAACTACAGAGGTGAATGGGAATGATCCGTAGTGCAAGAGAGTGGGTATATACCTGTTGCGACCAATAGTCGTAAAAGTATTTTCGAAAACAGTCCCATTCTTTTGAAACCCTCAGCAAGAAGCTATCTGAAAACATTGTAGGAAACGAAGAAAATGCTGGTAACCAACATATTCTTTTTTTCCTTCGATGTTTTCTACCATTTCGAAGAATCTCCATCAATAGAGCCTCAATCAATTTGTCGTCTGCTAATGCTTTCAATTTAGGCAAGTTTATTGCGGCCGTTGGTCGTGGAGAGAACACGATGAAATAAACTCCAAAAGGAGATGAAAATACAGTGTTTCATTCTCATTTCTTTTTTCGAATTACATGGGTCAAAATGAAACTGGATTGTCCCCATGTCAATAAAAACCTAGCAGTGGTTTTGACAAATTTTTTGTTATCTGATAAACGTTCAATTCTTCTTTGAGTAACATGTCAATTCTTCAGGTATATTGTCTTTGGGCCTTTTAATGACCTCAGATGGTGTCAGGCGACTTTTGGAGGAAGTTGAGGTCACCCAAGCTGTGGGTACAGGCAAAGACCAGTCGCTGAAAGGTTTCTTTTGTCCAGAAGTGTTATCGCAGGGCTGTGAAGACGCTACCAGGAGACTGGTAAGTTTACTAGACAAAAAGGACTATTCCGGCATCAAATCACATCTGAAAGGGAAGACCAGTATCTTTGGAATCTAGCCTTGCGAAATCGACAGTTATACCGCCGGGAGGTTACAAATCGAGTTCCAACATGCAACTGGCCAGCGGTTATTGGACCAAACAATTCGCAATAGCTTACATGAAGGGTCTGGTGGCCAGACGTTCTGCACGAGGCACTATTCTCACCAGGCAACATAATGCAAGGCGGTACGAGTTTGCTCGAGAGCAGCAGAAGTGGCCATTGCAAGATTGGCACCCAGTTCTGTTCAACGACCAGAGCAGATTTCACTTGAGTTGCCTGTGGCTGACGTGTTCGAGTATGGAGACGATCTGGAGAACGATACCAAGAGTGAGGTTCGGTGGGGGTCAGGGATGATTTTTGGTGGAATTTTTTTGATGGCTGTACGGACTTGCATGTGATAAACAGGGGTACACTAACTGTGCTAAGGTATCGAGATCCATTCTACACCCCACTGTGGAGCCTTTTGCTGGAGCAATAGATGACAATTTCATTATTAAGCAGGATGATGCGCGCCCTCATACTGCGAGAGTCTGTATAGACAATCTTCGTCGTTAGACTATAAAAGTAATGGGCTGGCCAACACGTTTACCTGAATTGAACTCAATAGGACAATGTGGGACATTCTTTATAGGCATATCCAATAACGCGAACATCCTCTATTAACTGTTGAAGCGCTTACAATAGCTCTCGGATAAGAATGGTAGCTCAATCCAGTACAATTTGTGTAAAATTTGATTCGAAGCATGCCTCGGGGATGCCAGCAGTGTTTCGCTGCCCGAGGTGGACATACGCATTACTGAAGAGAAATTTTTATCTGTTTTTACATAATTTTACCATCAGAAATCTTCTGGCAAGGACATGAAGATTGTTTATGACACGTAACATTGACCTTTTCACGCTAAGTTACAGACTGCAATTTGCGGCTGAATAGCCACAATTTGTAAAATAAATTGTTTTAGTACCTTTGTATATCTTTATAACGGTATTGTTGTTTTATAAAATGTCTGTGCTCTCTCAAATGTTTTGAGCAGTGCATTAATCAGGAATCTGATTGCCTGCCCAGATGTGTCGAATACGTATCAGTTCTCTGTATCTTTTTTCCTTATTAAATTTATTTAAATTCATTGTTATTTTGAAATATTAAACAGGGATCTGATTTCTTGTTCCCAGAAACATCAATACACGTCGATACTTTTTACCATTTCTTTATTGTTCTATTTATTTACAGTTTTATTTTGAAATATTGAACAG
This sequence comes from Hippopus hippopus, assembly GCA_946811185.2. NCBI lineage: Eukaryota > Metazoa > Mollusca > Bivalvia > Cardiida > Cardiidae > Hippopus > Hippopus hippopus. The sequence continues at coordinate 26,998,437 of OX328108.1, read as the reverse complement.
GAGTCTGATTGCTTGTCCCAATATGTCAAATAAGTATTGGTCCTTTTTATCAATTTTTTTCCTGTTAATTGATTAATATTTTTCTATATGTCGAAATGTTAACTAGGAACCTGATTGCTTGTCCCGAAGTGTCAAATACGTAGCAATTATTTTTAGCCCATCTTTTTTTTTTTTTCTTTTTACTTCACGCATTTTAATTTTCATTTTGAAATATTAAACAGGAATCTGATTGCTTTTCCCCATGTGTGAAACACGTTTCACACCCTTTTGCATTGTTTCATTTTAGACCCCTATTTATGGTTTCAGGTTTTTTTTCCCCATTTTTATTTTGAAATATTATATAAGAATCTGATAGCTTGTTACCCAGTATCAAATACATATCATTTCTTTTTACCCCCTTTCTAATTATTTAATTAATTTCAATTTTGAAAAATTACACCAGAACCTGAATGCTTGTTCCCGTATGTCGAATCATTACACAACAGTCCCATTTTAGCCCTTTTTTTACTAATTCAATTATATTCATTGCTATTTTGAAACGTGATTGCTTGTCCCCATGTGTAAATACGTGACGGCCCTTTTAAACCATTTTTCCATTCATATTTGTTAGAAATATTAAAGAGGACTGTTAATACTTGTCCCCACTTTACATTAGTATAACCTTTTTTTAATCAGTTGATTTATATTCATCTATATTTAGAAATATGTAATAGGAACCTGATGGCTTTTTCCCATGTGTCAAATACGTATCTGTCCTCTAGACATCTTTGTGGTAACTGATTTTTGTTCATTTCTGTTTTGAAATGTCAATTAGGAATTTGATCGCTTATCCAGTTGTGTCAAATACGCACCAGTCATTTTACCCCCCCCCCCCCCCCCCTTCCCGTTCAGTCTTTGTTGTCATCATTTTTTAAATGTATTTTTTGAAAAATCGGATCGCTTTTTTCCAACAGTCAAATACGTAGTGCTCGGTACTACCAAAACCCATTAGTCTATTTATTTTTACATTTTAAGTGATTCTAAAATCCTTTGGTGACTCAGTTTGCCTGTGTGCAATGAAGTTAGATAGGCCTATGGTTGATTAAACTTTTCCAGTTCTGGATGATTGCAGTAAGTGTACTTGTATAGGCGGTGGAACGAACTGCACTAAAATAGCTGTCAACGTCGGAGGATTTGGTGAGTATATGTAATGACTGGTCACGTGACATGTCTGTAGACCATGAATTTGATGGGTTTAAAACGTCATGATACACAGGTATTGTATAATTGTGCAATCGGTAATGGAAATACTTATCTTTACCAGATATTTACAAAATTTTAGAGTATTAACTAAAATTAAAATTCGAACTGAGCCTGGTGGAGTCAGTTACGTACTAGGCTTGGAAACAGATCGCTGGTTCGGTTCGCTGGCTCTGCCATTTTTTCCCCGAGAATTGACCATAGTTATTGTGACAGGATTCATTCTTCTCTCACCAGTGATTATTTTTTCGACAATGGTTATGTGGCAAAATAACCCGTGGCTTGGGAAGAATGTTGAGCAAGGCTCTGGTAAAAGAAACTACGGTTAAGCATGGATACGTGCAGTCGTTAAACATGACACAAACAAAGCAAAGCGCGGAATAAAACGAAAGACATTTTCAGTCTAGAAGTAAGACCCAAGTAATTACCATTGCACGGCTGCTTTTATCCATAATTCATAGATCAGACAGCATGTTTTGTGCAGCATGATCTTGATCTACACAGGTCGTAAAGGCCACTAAAGCCACGAAGGGTAAGTTCTTCTAGAAGTCTGAAAATTATGAAAGTTACACAATTTCGGTTTCAGCCAAATCCAGTAGAACACCACTGTATGGGCAATGTTTGGACAAAGGTAGCTGGTTCTGTTTGCACTCCCAATGGTTGTCAAGGAATGGCTGCAACACATGCTATTGTTATACGGTTGGTAACTATAGAGGGGGCCACGTGTGCACCAAGAATAAATACTCGGTTCAAATTGTCAGACTTTCAAGTGCTCTTCTGCGAAAAAGTGGGGATGAACTTTTGGAAAAATAGTGATTATAAGAAGAAGAAAAAGGAAGGATAGTAGGGCATATTCACAGGGACTTTACTGTATTTTTCATCAGTGATAATGAAGAATTTACCATGTAGATACATTTTTACTGTATTTTTCATCAATGATAATGAAGAATTTACCATGTAGATACATTTCTGACTAATTCATGTGAATACACTTTATTTACTTGAATGCAAAAATTTCTCTGAAGAACGAAAATCATTTATACCAGCTAAATATACAATTAACCATTACGTAATTAAATTTGACTCACTTCTTAACAGCAGTTCTACCCAAGAGTTAATTAGATTATGTAAATTTATAAAAACTGTTTTTGTAAAATCATGACCAAAAAAAAGTAGAACCTTACACAAATCCAATTAATTTAAAAGACAGCAAATTCATAAACATTTGCATAAGTAATTTTGTTTAATTTAACCGTTGACCAAAGAATATCGATTAATGACCCTGAAAATTAAAGCGTCTGAAAACACTGGGGAAAAAGGAGAACATACTGCTAGCCAGCGTTTTCTCCTTTTAACACAATGTTTCCTACCATTCCGAAAACAAATTACTCAGTCATATTTATTTTGTCGTTTGCAAACGCTTCTAATTTAGAACAGCCTGAAATTTTACTGAGTGGTAAAGAGTTTTAAGTGTCCAACTTATTGAACAATATCTTATATTCTAGGGATCGTATTAACACATTTCTCTATATACGATCCATGTTTATTCCCAACTAAACGACTGTTGTATATGCTGTTTTTTTTTTCCTGGCCACATGTTTGTTTATATTGTCCTCATGTTTTCCTGTACTGGAACTGAGAGAATAAAATATTTTTATATTGTATTGTATTGCTATCTATACATTAGGCACCATCTGTGTACAGATAGAATCTATAGCAACAGGAGCAACCTTACATAGATGGTAAGGCATGACAAGTATTGCCTCCATATCTTCGTGATTTTCCACCTGAAACCACATTTGTCTTTAGCACAGACATTCTGAAATATATCTACAGACCAGAATTAGAAACATTTTTCCATAGGTGAAAGTTAGGAAAACTGAAATTTCTGCTGGGGGCCAGGGGGCCGCTGGGCTCCCGGTCGGTCCGGGGCAATGCCCCCGCTGGAAGTTTCAGGGGGCCGCGGGGCCCCGGAAGCTCCAGAAACATTGCTTTTTAATTCATGTTAAAACCCTTTTCCTGACACACTCATTTCAAAGAGGCATCATTTGTTTTCGCTCTCAATTTTCACCTTCAGCTAACACAAAATTTAAGTTTTTGTCAATAAACTTGTGCCATTCTTTCAAGCTCGTGGTTCTTTTAATAATTAAACCTTTGATTTTACTCACATTCATTTATATACAAAAATCTATGTGTACAGATAGACTGGCAGGCCTAAGTCTTTTTTCCCATTTGATCTGTGGCAGATTGTTTTCATACACACTTAAAAAATACAACTCTAGCTACATCGGGCGTTAATAACCTGTCGCCGTATCTTTCTCCGCATAAACCTCTTTCGTTTAGCCATTCCCACCTCCATATATTTTTCATGTCCTTTTCGATTCTTTAAATTAAAACTGGGAGGTAAAAACTTCTTTTTTAAGAGTGATAATCTTTGTTGTAATTCGGCGACCATGTTATAATGCAGGAAAAACATTGTCCGTTCATAAGACATTTTCCAAATAGGCAACCGGAAATGCTGCCATAAATATTCTGAGTATACGAGAAGACCAGGAATAGTGTCGAGGGAAATGTAGAGAGGAAACAAAACTGTATTGATACGGAACCTGGAGATCAGTTGACCTGCAATATGCCGATGATACAAGATTTTGGAAAGGGGGGGGGGGGTTTAAACTGAAAAACCGACCCCAATTTTCTTCTTGGAAAAAATGACTTAGTTTAAGGGTGAAAGTACGGACGTGTTTCATAATACAGAAAACTTAACCCTTGACTTTTCACCTTTTTTAACTTTTTTTTTAATATATATTTTTTCATTTTCCTATCTAAAAGAAAAAAAAAAATGGTATCGTTGGGCATTTTCAGGAAAAAAAAAAGGGATAAAAGTAGGGAAAAGTAGGAACACAAAAAAATAGGGAAAGTGGCAACACAAAAAAGTAGGGAAAAGTAGGAAAAGTAGGGTCCGCTTTAAAGCCTGAATTGTTGATATTTCGGGATTTAACAGAACCAAAAATAAGAGCAAAGTGCACAAATTACGGGTAGCTCTGTGACGCTTGATTTTTTAAAGTGGCTACATTTACGTTCAACGAAAATAAATTCACGCAATTATATATAGAACTGTATTCGACCCCTTTGATACAATGTAGAATGTACACTCAGTACATTTAAAAACCCAACACTAGTTGTAAATTGAAAATTAACCGGAAAATAACAAGTTTAGATCAAACACACCTATAAGGTAATTGATTGTTATTCCATTGCGTGATTCACAGAGTTTCATTAGAATGCTGTAAGATCTTCAAATGTAAAATGGTACAAAAAGCTCCTTCCCGCACATCAAAAGGTCACATGATTAACATCGAGTATGGCTAATCTTTGCATTTATCAAAACTTGCCAGCATTCTTTCATTGACCAAATTTTGAGGTAATTGCTATGCGATGTTGTCCGATGTTGCACTGTTTAAGTGGGTTATTCCTGCACAAGGCTCTGCAAGACGTTCATTCAAAGCAGTGTGACTCATGGAACGGATGTGACCACCATGGCCCAGAAGACGTCTCCGATTTAACAGGTGTCAAATGAACTGTGTTCTTTTTTCGATTCTAGGATTCTAATATCTGAACTCGCGGGTCGTAGAAGAGTTAGGTGATGGCAGAATGAGCATTTTGTGATGCTTGCATTATCCAGCATGACCAATAGGATAGTTGATCAGTTCATTTATGGGCCTAATTCATCAAATCACGGCTCGCATTGTTTTAAAAGAATGTTAATTCTAATGCATACCCCAAAGAGGTTTTACTTTTTGTTCCGTCGTTTATAGGTCAAAATTTTAGACGAGCCTAAAATAGATCGAAGCATTATGGTGCTCCTGCACATACAGCCATTTTCAATGGAAACTTTCTTGGTAAAACATCATTAAATTGTTTTACTGGGCGCATAATCACCTGATATGACGCTAATTTAGCCTGTCTGGAATGCTTTGAAAAATTGGGTGCGTACGAGTATTAACCCCCAACAACAGTTCCGGAAATTTGCAGAGCCCTTCTGGAGAAATTGGACAACATTCTACAGCATTGAATAACATCATAATTTTGTCATTATCTAAACATTCTGAGTACCCCAACAGTTTTAAGCGTACGGTAAAATGCATTGTTGTGTAAATAGAGGATATTTGTTTTTTTCGGTGAAAGATCGAAATTTATTTCATCGAGTGAACACCATTGGTAATATTTTCACGAGTGGCGCAGCCACGAGTGAAAATATTACCGATGGTGTTCACGAGATGAAATAAATTTCGATCTTTCACCGAAAAAAAAAACAAATATTCTATGTATTTCATGCTTTTAACTCTTTCTGGGAGGAGCTTTATCAAAGTCCAGTACAGTTCTTTTCCGTTATTCCCCGTGGTGTACCCCTCCCGCATAGCAACGCATTACAATATTACGTCAAGCGCGAGAAATGTAAGGTAAATGACGTCATATTTCCATCTGGTTGTGAGGCACGCGCAACAAGAACATGAAAATCGGTATTTTCACTGGTCGTACCCGTGTAATATCGAATAATATTTTCACTGCTATTTCTCGATATCCTACCGGAAAGCATGAAATAATACTGAATATTAAGGACAAAAGGTGTCATAAACAGCCCTGTCCTGCTAAGTAACTAACATGAACCTTTCAAGCCGATAGTAATAACCCAAATTTTGCTATTTCAAAGGTATTTTTGGAAGAAAAATATCTCCTTATCGGGCAGTGTAGATACAAGATCAGACTGCACGTTCTGTGCAGTCTGATCTTGATCTACAATGTCCGCGAAAGGTCAGTGAGTCGCGCTTAGCAGCCTAAGGGTTAAGCTTGTAAGAAATATAAGTGAACCTAACTAAATTTAGAATTAGTTTAGATCTAATACATTTCCATAAATGAAGCTTTTCTTGAGTTTCCAAAGTAAAAAAAAACTCACTAGCTAAACCTATGAAAATTCAAAAATGGGAGTACCAGAATTCGCCAGAACATCGCCTTAAATACGTGTTTTCCAGCAATTCCGTGCAGACTGACATGGGTTGAAACTTTTTGCTATTTGTAAATTTCTATATGTCAAATGATCATTCTACGACTAGATCCAGCCGATTGTTAGACTAAGTTGATTTTATGGATTCCTGAATCTGTGATGACCTGCTTCATGTAATGCATCACTGAGATGCATTAAGCCCCCCTTTAAGACCCCTTTTGCCACAGCATGGCTCAAATATTTTTACCTGCAAAATGCTGTGTGTGCAGATAAAAGAGTGTATGATGACAAATGAGACCATATAAATGTGGCAGGGTCACTTTTCATATGACTTATCAAAACACACAGTGGTTCTTCAACAAAGGCTAGTGACTGAGTGAAAAATACAGTCATGTGATTGATTTGGCGGGAAATGACCACTGAACCACGACACAGGTAGATAGATTGGCTCTACAGCCAAGTCATATGAAAAGTGACCCTGCCACATCAACTGAAACATCAAATTTTCTAAAAACAGTAAATTCAAAGCAGAGTGACGATTCAATGTCACAATTAACAAAGATAATATTACATCTGTAACATAAACATGCCAGTATCAACAGCAGAAAAACTACTTGCTATACAGAGCGAGGGCAGAGTAAGTAATTCGGCGTTTGACAAAGCATTGTTTGTTTTACAAAATACCAGACGAAAAATGTTTCTTCTAGGGATAAGAAGGAGAGAGGAAGAAATATGAAGAAGAAAGTACATGTAAAGGAAAAGAAATTGGGGGAAAAGAAATCATCAGAAGACAAATTAAAAAACTGACAAAAAAAGACGAAACATAAGATTACGTCAAAAACAAATAAAAGAAAAGAAGAACCAGACGAATTCCTTGACTAAGTAAACAAAGATTTTTTGCGAACAATGGAGGGGTTAAAAAAAGGAGGATGAAGAGAAAAAAAGAGGAGGAGACTTTATTTCAAAGCATATGACTTACAATCTGTGAAAAGGAGGTTTAATGCATCTGCAAACGGTATAAGCCCAGATTAGCCTGCGCAGTCCGCAGTTTGCTAATTGTAAATTTGATGCATTCAAAAGGATCATTCTACTTTATGATTAAGTTGGTTGTTAGACACTCATGGTTTTATTGATACATAATTATGTGGCTGCCTGTTTGCTATAATGCATCGCGGAGAAGCCTTAAACCCCCTTTTAACACAGCGTGACTCATATAATGTACCTTGATAAACACTGTATAATATAAATAAATCAATAATAATTGATCAAGCAAAACAAGACATCAAAGAATACAAAGGTATAGATTGCTATCATGGTGAACTAAATGGAAAAAAAAAAAAAGTTTTGGACAAAGGCATGGTAATCAAAGTGTAGTCTCATAACATTTTATCCTGTAGTTAAAGAGATATTGGTCCATAATGAAAATATACGTCTAGCCCCCTTTTTCCATGACACAACATTTAATGAAAAAAGCTAAAATAATGATATTGGCGGACTATCATAAGGAACACACGTATGAAGTTTCATAAATTTTCGTGTAGGATTCTGAGTTACAGAGATATTGATCCCTAATGGAAATATACATGAAGCCCCCTTTTTCTATGACACAATATATTGAATATCAAAACAGCAAAAAAAAAAATAAAACTCAGCGGACATCATAAGGAACAAGTGTATGAATTTCCATTAGTTTTTGTCAAGGATTTTATAAGATATCTGTCCGGAAAGACGGACGAACAGACGCTCATTGGTCCATGATGAAATTAAACATTTAGCCCCCTTTTTTCATGACGTGGCATTTCATGAAATAAAAACAAATAACTATTGTCTGTGGCTTGTGATAAACAATATAAAAATGAAGTTTCATAACATTTTGTTATGGTAAAAGAGATATTGGTCCATAATGGAAATATACACCAAGCCCCCTTTTTCCATGACATGGCATTACAATAAACAAGGGTGTATAACTGTGGTGTTGCATGGTCAATGTGGTTAAAACTTTTTTTCCTGCATTTCCTAATGGTTGTTGATAGATGTGACAAGTTCGATGTAAAAACTCTTCAAGATAAGACTCAAAACATCAAAAATATACTTGACCGCTAAACTTAAAATCGCTCCCAGTGAACCATTTTGCATGGAATAGAAAAAAAAAGTGTATCGGTGGAATGGGTTATTGTACACATGTATAAAGTTTCACGAAATTCTGTCCGATGGTATTGGAGATATTCTCTCGGACGGACACACGGACGGACGGACAGAAGGATGGACGGACGGAAAACGCTAATACTATATCCCTCCGCCTTGGGGGGGGGGGGAATAACAAGACGGCCATGATTGCCCTGAAGTCGCTAACCTGAGCCTATTGACCATACATGACCAATTTCTAATCTTTTCCAGGATATAATGACAAACACTCTGACAAACTTTCGTTAGTATTTGACTTAAAACATGGCCTCTACAGTGTACATAAGGTTTATCTAAGATTTTTCCTAGTGACCTAGTTTTTGATTCCACACGACCCATTTTCAAACTCATCCAAGATATCATTAAGACAAACATTCTCACCATGTTTCAAGATTATCGGACTGAAAATGTGGCATCCAGAGTGTACACAAGGTTTTTGTAAGATCTGACCTACTGACCTTGTTCTTGATCTGATGTGACCCATTTTCAAATGTGTCCAAGATATCATCAAGACAAACATTCTGACCAACTATTATTGGTATCAGACTGAAAATGTAGCCTCTAGAGTGTACACAAGGTTTTTTAATGATCTGATCTAGTGACCTAGTTTTTGACCCGATATGACCCATTTTAATCTTGTCTAAGACATCATCAAGACAAACATCCTGACCAGGTTTTATGAGTATCTGACTGAAAATGAGGCCTCTAGAGCATTCACAAACTTTTTCAAAAGATTTCACCCAGTGGCCTAGTTTTTGACCTGACGTGACCCATTTTCAAAGTCTTTCAAGATATTATCAAGACAAATATCCTGACCAACTTTCAAGAGTATTGGACTGAAAATGTGGCCTCCAGAGTGTACACAAGGTTTTTCTAAGATTTGACCTAATGACCTAGTTTTTGATCCGACATGACCCATTTACGAACTCGTCCGAGATATTATCAAGACAAACATCCTGACCAAGTTTTATGAGCATCGGAGTGAAAATATGACATGTAAGGTGTACACAAGGTTTTTCTAAGATTTGACTCAGTGAACTAGTTTTTGACTCCACATGACCCATTTTCGAACTCGTCCGAGATATCATCAAGAAAAACATCCTGACTAAGTTTCATGAGTATGACTGAAAATGTGGCCTCTAGAGTGTACACAAGGTAAAAGTTGATGACGGACGACGAACGACGGACGACGCACGACGAACGCCGGACACAGCACAATCATAAAAGCTCACCTTGTGCACTTTGTGCTCAGGTGAGCTAAAAAAAGTACAAACTTTTCTGTTGTAACACATAATCTACCAGGATACCATAGTCATTTTATGATATTATACTAAAACCGAAAAAACACTAAAGGCAGTGTAACTTTTATCGCAAATAATTCGGAAAACTTAGTATCATTTAGCATTGGACAGCTAAAGTTCTAAGAAAGTCATCAATTTACGGAATCATCACTTGTATATTGTGTAAAATCTCTTGATAAGCAAGCATTTAAACTAACAAAAGAAGTATTTAAAGTACAGACTTACAAGCACACAAAAAATATTTCCTTATGAATAGTATGATACTTTTGAAAAATTCGAGGTAACACAGGTACCACCAATCTCAGAATTTTATTCAAAACTAAAGAAAGAAAACATTTCCAAAAAAGAGGATAAATTTGCAAAAGAAGTTTGGTAAAAAAATGAGATGAAAAACTTAGGAGACTATCATGATTTATAAATAAAAACTGTCGTTATTAGGTGATGCATTTCAACAGCTTAGACAGACTTGTCTAAAAAGCTACAAACTTGTACCTCTTCATCACTATATAACTCTTGAGTTTTATTTGATGCATTATTATCATTTAGATACACAAATTAAGATCTGGATCTTCTAACTGTATCGACATGCATCTAACGATGGAAAAAAGGAATTCATGGAGAAATAACTATAGCGCCAAAAAGACATGCGGAAGCGATTGATCATATCTCGGAGGATACCATAAAAGTAATAAATAAAAAAAAAAATGATAACATAATGTAATACGATGCAAGCAAGATGTATGGTGTTGCAATGAATAAACCATTTTTGTATTCTGGATTTCGACGGATGACAAAAACTGAAATAGACAATCACAAAAAGAATGAACCCGGCAAAGGATATATCTTAGAAGAAGACCTTTAATATCCTAAAAAGCTGCACAAAACATATGATCATCCTCTTTCTCCTGAGAAGCTATCAGTAAAAACAAAATGGTTTTCTCCTTATAAAATAGTACTTGGTTTTCTCCTTTTCAAAAAGTACCGGTCGCTAAAAAGCAAAAGTGTCCTGAAAACGGAACAACCGATTCCTAATCTGCTAGATAAATCAAAGCAGGTCTATTGTTCACTATCGAAACCTAAAGGGGTGTGTGTGTGTGTGTGTGGGTGGGTGTGGGTGTGTGTGTGTGTGCGTATGTGTGTGTATATATATATATATATGTGTGTGTGTGTGTGTGTGTGTGTGTGTGAAAAAAAAAAAAAAAAAAAACACTAGGAATGAAAGTAAAGAAAATACATAGGATTTTAGAATTATGATTACAAAATGTTCTTGGGATTGTCTCGACAGAAGGCAGAATAAGACGACGGCTTAAACTACCAAATACTTTCAATCAACTTAGAACTGCACTGTTAAAAGAGAAGCGTAGCATTCCTGTTAAAAACATAACTATGACAGCTACCAGACAAGGATATTCATGATTGCAAGTGTTACCATAATATTGCTTTCACAAATCAAAATTAAACGATTACACGTCGGCAAGATTTTGAGAAATATTTGATGAATACACATTATATATTAAACAGCCGCTCACCTGAGCCTTTTGACCAAACATGACCCATTTCAAATCTCTTCCAAGATATAAGGACAAACATTCTCAAAAACTTTCATGAGCAATAGATTGAAAATGTAGCCTCTAAAGTGTACATGAGCTTTTTTCTAAAATGTGTCTCGGTGACATACTTTTTAGCCAAACATAGCCAATTTTTAATCTTATTGTAGATATTATTGAGACGGACATTGTGACCGCCTTTTATGAGGATTAGAGAGAAAATGTGGCATCTAGAGCGTTCGGATAGTTTTTCAAAGATTTGTTCTGGTTTTAAACCCGTTGTGACCCATTTTGAATCTCATTTCAGATATGATCAAGGCATACATTCTGATTAACTAACATAAGTTTTGGACAGAAAATGTGGCCTCTTGGGTGTACACAAGGCTTTTCTAAGATTTGACCTGGTGACCTAGTTTTTGAAACCGTGTGACTCATTTTTACATTCATCTAAGATATATACATGTTTTACAGACAAATATTCTGACTATTTTTCCAAAGTATTGGACAGAAAAGGTGGCCTCTAGAATGTACACAAAGTATGACCTGTTTTCAATCTCATTTGACATATCATCAAGCGAAACATTTTGACTAAGTTTCATGAGTATTGAACTAAAATGTGGTCTCTAGAATGAACACGAGGTTTTTCTCAGATTCGACCCGGTAACCTAGGTTTAGATCCAACATGGTCCATTTTGATACTCATCCAAGATATTATCAGGATAGTTATTCTGACTACATTTCATGAGAATTAGACTGAAATTGTGCCCTCTAGAGCGTACACAAGGTATTTTCTATAATCTGACCTGGTGACCTTGTCAATATGACCGATTTTCAAACTGGATATGTTATCAAGTGAAATATTCTGACCAAGTTTCCGAAGTATATTCAAAGTTGTCATGGATTATATCAAGACAAATATTCTGACCAACCTTCAAGAGTACTGGACTGAAAATGTGGCCTCTAGAGTGAACGCAAGTTTTTTTTCTAAGATATGACCAAGTGAACGAGTTTTTGATCCCACGTAACCCATTTTCGAACTAATTTGAGATATCACACTGACACATATTTCGACCAAGTTTAAAGAGTAACAAATTGAAATTGTGGCCTCCAGAACGTCCACATGGTTTTTCAAAGATTTATTCTAGTGTCCTAAATGTTAATCTGACATAATTCATATTAAATTCGGTGAAAGATATCATAAAGGTAAACAATCTGACCACGTTTCATGAGTATTGGGTTGAAAATGTGGAAATGTGGCCTCTAGAGCGTACACAAGGTTTTTCATAGATTTGACCTGGTGTCTTAGTTTTTTATCCGATGTGACCCATTTTCAAATTCCTTCGAGATATCATCAAGACGGACAATCTGTTTTATAAATATCGGACTGAAAATGCGGCCTCTAGAGCATACGCAAGTTAAAAATTGACGACAGGTGACGGACGCTGGATACAGTACGACCACAAAAGCTCACCTTGAGCACTTCGTGCTCGCCTCAGGCGAGCTAAAAAAATCGATTAAAAAAAAACAAACACCCTGTATCAAAAAGTTCAAGTTATAAGTTCATTACCTGCGTTTCTTTATGGTTCGGCATATATTTTCTGATATCTCTTTCGTTTTTTAAACTTTCCAGGTGTGAAAAAAGGTTTTCCAAGCTCGGTAATAGTAAACCGAATATACTTTAAACCTTCGTCACATTTCGGGACGGATATAGGGTTTAAGTATTTACTTAAACTTGCCCGACTACAAAATACTTGTTACTAACTCTACAGATTGAGTAAAACAGAATGCATGTTAATACATATGATAAAATTTTGATACATATTAAAGGCACTGCATGTAATTAAAAATGCTTTCTTTTATATCTAAATGTGATTCGGCTGTACCATCTTGAATGAATCTGACAAAAAAAAAAATTAACTCTCTACCACACAAGCTCATGTTTGAACGACCCTGAAGAACAAGGCTATTGAAAACATTGTAGGAAAATGAGAAAATGCTGGAACTACCATTTTCTCCTTTTCCCACATGTTTTCTATCCTTCCAAAGACAAGTCCATCAAGGCTTTTTTAACGACCCCGAAGAAAATGTCTGTTGACAATATGTAGGAAAAGGAGAAAATGCTGGTAACCAGCGTTTTCTCCTTTTTTATAATGTTTTCTATCTTTCAAAAGACTAATCCCGTCATTTGAGTCACAATAAAATGGTAACCTGTAGATGCTTTGAATTTGGGCCAGTCTAAAACTTTATAGTGTGGTACAGAGTTAAGACTATCAATTATATGCGGGTTCCTCAGGTGGTTTGCTAAGAGTTTTTTAATCAAGCTTAAATCAAAACGATATTTTACATGATCATTTACAACTGTAAAGGTCCATTACATCTACAATTTACATGAATATGTTTCGTCATGATAACTTTTTTCGTGACAAGGCATATTCTTGATACTGAGCACGTCATGGAAGACAATCTCTGCTACACATTCTGCTATCCTTCTCATCGCAGATTTTTGTTTTTATATTGCCTTGTGTTTGTTGATGTACTGCCAGCATTTCTATATTGCCCGACGTTGGTTGATCTACCACTTTGTTCATTTAACATCGACTCGGAAGTGCTTGTGGTATCTGAGAAACTGAACATTGAAAACAAAAAAAAAGTTAACTGAAGCATTTCAGATTTAACACGGGATCGCCATGATGAAAAAGAAAAGGAAGAAGAAGAAGAAGAAAGAAGAAATTCTCTCATAGAATAATCTAATCCAAAGACCTTTGAGTTGTATAATCAACCCTTAAAGTACTAAATAAGTTAACTGAAACTTTCAAACCGATAGTAAAAACCCGAGTAGTGCTGTTTTGAATTTATATTTTTTTGAGGAAAAATATCTCCTCATCTGTCAGTGTAAATCCAAGATCAGACTGCACGTTCTGTGCTGTCTGATCTTGATCTACACTGTCCGGAATAAGGGTCACTGAGTGGCGCTTACTAGCCTTAGGGTTAAGAAACAGACAATTGTCAAAAACTTTCAAAAACCATCTATAACAAGTTTGCAAGGACTAGGGATCTCTTTCTTTAATTAATAGAATGTACTGGCCTTGGATTGCATGGGTCGACAAAGGTTCGATTTGCCGGCTCGTTCGACTTACATTTTGACGTTTAAAAAAGTCTAAAGTTTCTCTTGCCATCTAAAATTTGCAAACGACGAAATACAGTTGAACCTGTCTTTGTGGACACCTTATTGCACAAGCAATTTCTAATAAGCAAGTTTATAACATAAAACCGCCTCTAGCAGTGTATTAAAACCATGACTTATTTCGATAATACACGGGTGCATTATTGTTTTTTTGGGTCCCGGTCCTGGTTATTTATGTTGCAATAAGGGCGTGAAGCCGGCGAAACCAACTGCGGTACGTGCAGGAATTGGTACCACTGCGCCATTTCGCGGTAAAATGACATCGTTGTTGCTAAGACGTATACGTTCAATAAAACAAGAAATGCAGCGTGTCATTTAAAATTAACAAAATTGTGGAAATAGTTCGATTTTCATCCCATCTTGAACACTTTCATGTCACAGAGCTATCTTTCAAACCGAACTACATCTGTACACATGGACCCGTGAACGGTATATAAGTTGAAGGTGATGATGCAGGACAGATACGTGTCTTTCATTCATTTTACATGTTAAAATAGAATCTCACATTCGTGTTTATGTATTAATTTGAAAATAGGCAAAGCCTAGAAACGGGCGAAAGAGACTTTTTTCTCACACATATTCAAACATAATCGGTTCAATAACTGATCGGTGCAGATATAGAGAATAGATGTATGGGTTAAGTTTATCGGGCAAGGCGGAGGAATTTATCTGGTGAGCCGAAGGCGAACCGTATAAATTTCGGAGCCGAGCCCGATAAACTTAACGCATCCAAGACACCAACCATCTGTTCTATTTATCCTGTCACTCACTGTAACGGAACAAAACAAAACAAACAAACGGAAAAAAAAAACGTTGATAAAGACCGTACCTTCAATAAATTTCCGGAGCCGAGCCTGATCGACTTTCCTAATCCAAGATAGATCTACCAACCGTCTATTTTATTTATCCTTTTTCTCAATTATAATCCAAAAATCCAACTAAAATGAACATTTCTCTCGAAATAAGGCACATATAAACATCTTTCTCACTAGATTTATGAGAAACTTTAAAAAATGAAGAACCGTGTTAACAAAACCCTCTGGATATGCAGCTTTAATAATGACGTCATGAATGATATTGGTCACGTCATAATTATCAAACATGACGTATATATCCGCAGAAAAATACTGTGGCGAAGAAGACAATGTTTTTTAACATAACAGACTATTAATTAAACGATCAAAAGTATTCGCTAGCGATTGATTCATTCATTATGGCAGTAAGACACTTGGTTGAAAATAGTCCCAGTTAGCAGTTGCGCACTTAGCGGTCAAGTGACCAACTGACGGATTTATAACAAAAAAAATGTACGGCACCCCATTATCGGGTCGAAATTGTAGAAGGTGACAGGATAAATGTTTATTTGACACTGCCCAGCAAATTTCTTATGGCAGTAGATACATCTGCAGACAACAAATTCGAAAGTGATTCAAGTATAACAAAAGTCCTCAACAGGGCAGCATTTTACCAGTATTTTATCTTTTTCCCGCAATGTTCTCAGAATCCTTCTCCTTCAGGGTCTTTTGAACTCGGGATTTCGTATTAAAGGGTTAATTTGTGAAGAAATTTAGCCCCAAAATTATCAGGGGTCGCTCATTAGAATTCCAGCTGTATTAGTTTTTTTTTCCGAGGATTGATGATAATCATTGCGACAGAATTCATCCACCTGTCACCGCTAATCATTATTTGGGTAAATGTAAGGTGGGAAAGCAGCCAGTGGCCTGGAAAGAAGTTATCATTATACTGCAAAGAAATTTCTCGCGATCTGGTTGGATAATATGCCCCGTACATACAGTCATGTACACTGGCAAAATCCACGTAAAAGCAGTTTCCCTTTTGAGAGCCCCGTATACATGATTACGTTTTCAACACGACATGCAAAATTGCGGCGTCGACCGATACGAGCCGTCCATATGACAAACATATTGAGTAACCTTCACCTTATTATCCCTCCGAAGGCGGAGGGATATAGTTTTAGCGTTGTCCGTCCGTCCGCCCCTGTGTCCGTCCGGGAGAATATCTCCAATACCATTGGACGGAATGTCGTAAACTTTATATTTGTGTACAATAACCCATTCCGCCGAGAGAGAGAGAGGGAGAGAGAGTGATATATATATGATTCGATTAAAAATGGCCGACTGGGAGCGATTTTAAGTTAGGCGGTCAAGTAAATTTTTCGGCGGGGGATATCATTTCAACGAAATTGCTTGTTATTTCTAGTTTCCCTTGATGGTTGTCATTAAAGCGGAAAGAATGGATTATTTTTGAAAATTAATGAATATAGTTACAGATACAATAGTTTTTTGTCATTCTAAAACATATACACGGGATTAAAACAAACCATTCCTTCGTCAGGTAAACAAATTGTGAAGTGTCGAAACTCATTCCTTGTAACGTTAAAAGGATAAAAAAAAAAAGGTCCTTTGTGGTAACTAATGGTCTTTTGCTTTCTGACAACAAATCATTAAAATGCATAGTTACTTACCTTGAGGTTGTTTAAATCCATGTTTAAATAAAAATATGACGAATGTCTTTCGCAGTGACATCATCAAGTTCATTTACCAAACTGCACGTTTTACCAAGGTTTCAGTAACGTCAGTTCTCAATGACGTCAGTTTTCATTCAATTTGGGCACTCTGAAGGGAAAATCTATGTCGTCAGCGTACTTAATTCGTGTGAACATAAAACGGGGAAATTTCGCTGAATACACATTGTAATGGTAAAACTTTGCAGTATAATAAATTCGTTGTATGGTCAGGTGGCAGGGGACTTTGAAACTTGTTCACGGCTGTGGCGAATGATGTCGCCTTCGGCTCGGGGCGACATGATTCGCCACAGCCGTGAGCAAGCTTCTTAAATTTAAACAACCTCAAGGTAAGTATAACTATGTATTTTAATGATTTCTTGTCAAAAACTAAAACACCATAAGTTACCACAAACGACCATTTTGTTATCCTTATCCTTTTGGATTGAGTTTCGACACTTCACAATTTACTTACCGGACGAAGGAATGACTCGTTTTATACCCGTGTATTTGTTTTAGAATGACAAAAATCGATTATACATGTAACCATATTCATTAATTATCAAAAATAATCCATTCTTTCCACTTTAATGACAACCATTAAGGGAAACTAGAAATAATAAGGTGAAGGCTACTCAGCATGTTTGTCATATGGAAGGCTCGTATCGGTTGACGCCGCTAATTTGCATGTCGTGTTGAAAACGTAGTCATGTATATGGGGCTCTCAAAAGGGAAACTGCTTTTACGTGGATTTTGCCAGTGTACATGACTGCATGTACGTGGCATATTATCCAATCAGATCGCAAGAAATTTCTTTGCAGTATAATAATAGGAAATATATTATTTCTGATCATTTTCATTTCGCAACGTAGGGATGTAGAAACCTATCCGCAAAAAAGGGAACAGCTATACATCTACCGCTAAACGTTGTACATAGATCTACAAGAAATATTGTTAGCAAAATGTCGACGGCGTAATTATCAGGCACTTGAATATGAATAATGTCAAAACTCTTTGGGGATTGAATATGAAGAGAAATGATGAAAAGTAAAATTGCCAGAGATTGTCTCTTTTTCCTGCTTTGCATATCAATGAAAAGCAAAGAATCGAACTATAGAACTAAATATATTTTTCAAGATAAGATGTTAATCTAAACCATGTTTGGAAAAGGAGAAGTCCTCCCGAAATTAGTGTGTCTGAAAATAAAGTCAGGCAGGCATACAGTTCCTTATGGGTTATAAGGGTCAAAACCAGGGTCCGGTTTCACACACAAAAAAAACTTGAGTCTCTTATTTTACTCAAGTCAGCAAACAGACCCATTTTCCAACTTAAGTTGACTTCGTTATTTCGGACGCATTTCACTTACATTATCAGACTTTTCGCATGTTGCCGGCCAATTATATTCTGAAAAGCAACTGCAGCCAAGTGTTGGCATCTGCACTGTTCTTAACAGTCAGGACAAGAAATATCTTTTAAAGAACAGGATGTCGTTAGAGGTACTAGAATATATATATTTAAAATCTGTCAGTTTGGTTCAGTATTAAGAGAAATTAATGAACAGTAACATAGCCAGCAAATACCTCTTTTGCTTCATTGTTTTTCATATTGTTGAAAAGTAAAATTTTCATTTAGATGTTCCCATGGTTGATGTTGATCCAAATCATTGTTGGAAAAGGAGCAGTTGCAGCTAAAAATAATGTGTCTGAAAACACATGTAGAATTTACAGTAATAGGTATACATGTATATGCCATTTCCGACAAATCTGATTGGTCAAAGCTATTTTTAGCATCATGCCGTTTTATCAAAGCTGGCCATCAGTATATTCACTGCATTATTAAACTTTCCCTCTCACGGTGGGAAGGAAAACAGAATTGTCAACCTCTGAAGTTTCGACCTTTAGTTTGCCGTAGAACATGATTGAATTAACAACATTTCCTAGTACAGATAAATGTCCCCAAAGGCGATGTTACTTTTGACTGGTCGCCTCTGGGTACAAAGACGATCAAGACAAAATCAGTTGAAAGCTCCGCACAGATTTTTGTGCGCAAGTTTGAACTCTCATAATTTCGCATATAAAGCACAAATCTAGGATTTAAACATACCTGTTACTTGCATATTTAATAAACCTTCGTTTGATATACAAATATTTTCAATTTAAACGCTGAACATAGAGAAAACCGTGTATTTCATCTGTTACTCGAGTTGGTTACATTCCCGAAAACAGACAAAATGGCCGCCAGGCACGATAAATTTTGTCAGTGTTTTTTCTGAGATTTACATGTTTTAAACAACTTCTACAAGCTTTTTATGTAATGAAAGGTTTATTAATTTGTCTTTGGTCATGTTTGTCTCTAAAAGTCAGTTGCATTTCGCTGCAATACAGATTAAACCAACGAAACAGGAAGTCAGTACAGCGCTCTATCTTTGCTACCGGAAAATTTACGATGGACTTGAGACAGTACGGTGCACAAGAAAAGTCGAAATATGAAAAATATCACTGTAGCGTCTCATTATTGAGACTACACCCTTTCCCATTCCAATTTAGAAATATGTTTAAAAAAAATCAGAAAAATGATAGGGCGTCATGTACGGCAGGTAACATAGTAGGACATCTTGTCTTATATATGGCTTGTCTAGGTTATTTTTGAATTGCCCTCGTATTATGCTACTACAGGCGAAGTTGAAGAAAATCCAAGTGCTTTGTGTGTGGTTAATACCTGTAGAACAGTAGCTATATAATTAAAAACAGCTGAAAAAATGAAAAAAAAAAAAAAAAAATTATCAGACTTTACAAACATTTTCAAATCTAAGTTGACACAACATTTCAGACTCAGTTCAGCCAAATAATGGACTTAAGTCATTTTAATAGACTTAAGTCTATTATTTTGCTGAGTATACTGAGAAATTCTGTGTCAGCTTAGGCTTTGAGAATGCTTCCTAAGTCTGTTAATATTTGTAAAATAAGTTTCAAGTAACAAACTCAACTTAAGTCGCAAATGGGGTCTGTCAGCAGACTTGAGTAAAATAAGAGACTTAAGTTTTTTCGTGAAACCGGTCAATGGCAGGTCAAAAGCCAGCACAATCAGCTCTCCTGGTTCTTTAACGTGCTTGGTGTATAGCACCGTCATACAGGACCTCATCCGAAAGAATATTATGGCCAGCCGTGGGAATCGAACCTACACCCTCAAGTGACCCGAAACATCACCTTCACGATTCCTACGCTCTACCAACTAAGCTATGCGGGCTGGTCACCCTGACCAGCTCAGACAGTGGGGCCTATATATAGGCTATGTACAGTACTCCTTCCAGTGAGGTCCTGAATGTACATTCAGCATCAGCCCCCTTCGCACCTCTTATAATGCAAAAATATGTGTATATACGTGTATCCATTTTTTTCTAGCTCTGCTTACCAGTTGTAAGAGTGTAATAATGATTTTGCTTGACTACCTCTGAATTACTTTAATCAATACGATAAAATCGGAGTAGATCTAGATCAACATAATCTTGACAACTTGGATTATTTCTTAAATCCAGTAAGCTGCATATATTGGTACTAATACTTTTTTTTAAAAACCTTCTTATCCATCTATATATCTTTATACCCATCTATCTGTCTATCCATTCTTCTCTCGGTAGCTCAGTCGGTAGCGTACAGGACTTGAGAACAGGGGCGTGGCAAATTTCCTACCGAGGATTGATGATATTCACTGCGACAGGATTCATTCCTCTCCCACTGCTAAGCATTGTTTCGAAGCCAGTGGCTCGGAAAGAAAATTGTGAGGAGTACTAGTAACAGAGACTCCAGAAAAGCATGGATAGGTGCACTGACCACCTCAATATAACTGAAATAATGTTTAAAACGGCGTTAAACACATACAATTAATCTTCTTCCCTCATATTAAAATCAGACATCCACCTATCCATTCTTTAACCCAATAAACGACCTAACCAACCCAAAACAATGCGACAAGCACTCTTCCTATCTCTGTTGTCCCAAATCTCCTAAAATATCTTTACCCAATCCTCTACATGTGCTTCATTATATATTTTTTCAGCAACTCATGTCCCTGGTTTTCTGCTCAAACGGCCATGTAAGATACCAATAATTGGTTCTAACTCATACAGCACTTTAAGAAAAATATGTGAGGGATATTTTTCTTTGAAAACTCCTGCTAATCTTTCCTATTTGGTCAAAAAATAATCATCACCTATAGTCTTAAATGCGTTTTCGGCTATGTCCCTAGACTAATTCAAGCCAAGAAGCTATACCTAAAAATTCAGGCCATGTAAAATGTAAAGGTAAATAACCTTTTTAATAACTGATTCCCCAAAGTGATAACAGAATTCAAACTCGTTGTACGTGAAATAATTGACAATTTAAAGGTGTCCCTGAACTCGATTTACGTTGATTGGGTGTTACTCAAAACCAATCTTTTGCAATGACATGGAGTTATAAAACGAGGCCCCAGCGAAGGAAAATGTTGCAATATGTCATTTCTGTAACAGTCATTTACCAAGAATGGGAATAGTTTGGGGAATGACATCCAAGGTTAGCCGAGGAACTATCTGATAGGAAGTTGTTAGCATCATTTTTTAAAAAAACTGACAAGTACAAATTCAGGTAAATTAGTTCTATTTAACTTATGAAGCTTTTCACAAACAATTCTGTTTTTAAGTGTCCATAGTAGGCCTAATTCGAAAACATTCTACAGAAAGGAAAAATCTTGTCTGTGAGCGACTGAGACATTTTACATAATATCTTTTGTCCCAATTTCTGAACATTAACATACAGTAATGCCATATTTAAATGTCTTTAAATGTGGTTACATGTAGAAATAAAATTTGCTGCCTCCTTCATGGTTCATTAATGACGTTAACTTTGCGAGAATTTTGCAAAGTGTTCAAATCATTCAAAATATAACATTTCGTTACATTCTTGTTGTTTCTTTGTGATACGCCACTTTAAACGATATTTCATCCACAATTATCACAATGACAGATTTGACATTTCCAACTATCCACTAGGACTAGGTGCGCACTCTTCAATGTCATGCCC
Source organism: Hippopus hippopus (assembly GCA_946811185.2). Lineage (NCBI taxonomy): Eukaryota > Metazoa > Mollusca > Bivalvia > Cardiida > Cardiidae > Hippopus > Hippopus hippopus. The sequence continues at coordinate 26,976,399 of OX328108.1, read as the reverse complement.
TATGTCACTACAACTAAAATCAAATGCCGCCAGTGAGAGTCAGAAGCTCTAGATATATTATAAATGAACTACCTCAAGCACTTAGCCGCCTAGGACCCCAATTCATTTGTTGTAAACACGCTATGCGTTTAATAAATATATAGCAGCAGGGCCTGGTTTCACGAAAAAACGTGCGTCTCTCATTTTGCTGAAGTATGCTGACACACCTCTTTTCGAACTTAAGTTGAGTTTGTTACTTGAGATCCGTAATTACTAATATTAACAGACTTAAGAAACATTATCAAAGCCTAAGTTGACACTACATTTCACACACAACTCAGCAAAATAGTCGGCTTAAGTCTGTTAAAATGACTTAAGTCCATTATTTTGCTGAGCTGAGTTTGAAACATTGTGTCACCTTAGGACTTGGGACTGTTTCTAAAGTCTCTTAACATTAGTAAAATGCGTCTGAAATAATGAACTCAACTTAAGTCGGAAAATGAGTCTGTTGGAGGACTTGAGAAAAATAAGAGACTTAAGCTTTTTGTGAAACCGGGCCAAGGTCTATACAACATTTAACTACACGGTTAAGTGATTTTTCAACACAAATTGATATCATTATTTTTATTATTTACTGACACAAAGTGAAATCCTCATGTTCAGTTGCAGTGGCCTATATATACTTCATATTCATATTATGACAATAGATTTGGCAGAAAGTATAGATAAATGCCCAGGTATTTTTCAAATGCTTACAGGTTCCTCCAGACACAAATGAATTAGGGTATGGGGAAGTTCTTGTTCCCCTACACCCAATGAAAAAAAAAAAAAAAAATGCATATGAGAATTCAGGATAAAATCTAGAGAAAAATTGTTTGAAGTTTGTTGATATTTCAACAGTTATTATTTGCAAATGTCGGTTGATAGTTTCACAAGAGGCCTGTTGGTGTTCAGTCACCATTTAATCGTTCTTCTTTATTTCAGATAAATATAAACAATTAAATAAATCATCCTTTATCCCTAATGGCATCAAATTACTTGTCTGCTACATGATATTCATTTGTCTAATTGTCATTCACATTTTAACCAAGCAAGTAATTCGGAACCAGTCGTGAAAGGAAAAACAAGCAATTTCAGACCGTAATACTGGTACTTTGCTTTTAAGTTTAAACTTATTTACTTTACATTGATTGTGATACATGTTCTACAATGTACATATATATCTCTCGACGATTCATCCTAGAAACCTTAATATAAGTAATGTACTCTGGTCAAGTATTCTCAAAGCCTATTATTTTAAGGCTCAATTGTCAGTCAGGAAAATCATGTTTTCAATAGAATGAACGTTCAAATGCTGCAAACTGGAAATAATGGGAATTTTTTTTGCCAGAAATCAGTTATCTGTCATTCCCCGACGTTAAATGTCATTGATTTAACGTTAAGTCATTTCACCTAACAGGCTTGATTTCATCTATTTTTCTCTCTCAAACTTTCAGACAGGCTAACATGGAAAACTATTTTTCAATGAACTTCTTGGTATGCACTGTGATCTGAAAACATTACGTTTAAATCCAAATCTAAGGAAGATAATGATAATTGTATCGCAACTGATTTAAAAAATCTTCGGACATTCCGATAAAACAGCGTTTTTCAGGTTAAGAAATAGTCGTCAAGATCCATTTTTAATGCTTAATACAATGATCAGAAATCTTATTTGGTATTTTATATTCGAAATTGATACTCGCATTTCGTGCATGTCTAACACTGCTAAAACTTAGTCAGTTAGGTGAATGACCGTCAGTCCAAACACTCTGATTAAAAAGTGAAAAATCTGACTAAAGTACCAGTTTTGACTCCCTGATGTACACTTTTCCAAGTCAAGAAATGGCATAGGTAAATGCCTCTGTAAAAATCACTCATGTTACATGACTTAAGTTTTCAGACTATTTTGAGGTGAGAATGCTGAAAAATATAGAGTGACCCATGTATGCAGTACCAAACTATCTATCCCTAGTCATCTTATCAGCTTTCTCAAAATCAGCAATATTTAAAATACTCTTTTTCGTCATTAAATAACAATTGGGGAAGTTTTTTTTCATAAGCCTTGTGAACAAAGAGTTTAAAAACACAAGACGTAGGTAAGGGTGTTGAAGAAATCAAAGCGAACACAAAAAAAGGCGAACTGCAAAAGGACGAACGGGATCAAGGCCGACATCAGAACATGACGTCAAAGCAAGAATGCCGCACTGCATAGTTCATATGTCATTGAAACTACATGTAACAATATTGGTATTTTTTCCCAATCTTTTTGTTATGATACGCAAATAAAGGGAAACTGTTGTAGATAGATTACATTTTAAGAAATTTTAACAAAATTAAATTTAATCTTGTGGATTTAGTCTGTGTTGAATTCTTCTTGTAATAAACCAACCTTCTGGTTGTCAAGAAAGTTGAAGTATGGATACAGCTCAACTTTTTGTCCATATGGAGAAATTCAAAATGGCCGAAAAATTGTTCTTCAGGGTTAAGATATGACTAAATACGTGTGACCTATAGGCAGTCTTTCGCCGGTATTTTTTTTTTTTTAATCAAACTCGTTGACTAAATTGTATTTGACGCTTGCATAGGGTCGCGTCATGTACATTGTGGTCATTTTGACAAAATGATAATAGTTGGTCGTTGCCGGTACCGCGGGACTTAATTTCGCCGAAAATTTACAACAAGAGAGAGAACTCACATGTACTATTTTCCAATAATGTGATAAACTGTTGCATGTAAAGTTACAATAAATGTTGCTATCAAAGTTTTTAAAATCGTGCTTTTCAGGCAAAAATATCTAGGTCAAGCTACCATGTTTACTAAAGGCGCTCCGAAGTGAGTCCGCTATGGTACCGCGTTAATTCTTGTAATTTGGAAAATCGTAAAAGATATAATTTCATTTTTAGAAAATGATTTAGGTACCGTAGTTTTTGTTTCCGGGAGGGCTATGACGCCACAGCAGACGACCTGCACTTGTCAAACATGAATTATCGGCTCTATGAAGAATAGGGGGTAATTATTTTCAAAACAAGAAGGAAACTTGGGCTTTATTATTGCAATTTGTGAATAATGAAAGTAACCTATCAATAATGAAGATATATCTACTATTTTTAACCGATGCGATGTGAAATCACTTCTGCTTTCGATCTGATAGAGTAAACAGTGGTTTAGGTAGTGCTATGTATGCAAATATTAGGTATTTTTCGGATTACCGCGATATCATAGATGACGCGGTACCAGCGAGGACGACTATAAAAAACTCTCTTGTAAGATCCTCTCTATATATTGAATTGCTCGGGAAGGCAAATATGCTGAAACGGAAATGTGCCAGCCACGCTCTTTTCTTAAAGGGAGCTATTGAGATCTTTACAATCTCACCAAACTTTAGAACAATAATTCATCACTAAATTAGGTAAGGCGATAGAAGGCAAATCATCAGTAAGAACTACATAAGTAAGATATTTTTCAATGGTTTTTTTTCAATGGGCAATGTAACCTCTTTATTTATTTTTAGATTTTGCGCCAGAGTTTCACATATCCTTGTGGATATAACACATGATCAAAAACACACTTCGATTATAAGAATTCGTATTCTAATCAGTATGATGACTTCATATATGATGTAATAAAAATAGTAGGACCCATTGCAAAACGACCATCCCTTTATTTGAACGCCCAAAATTGCAACTTTATGCTGAATGTAACTCGCACAGTTTATATGATTGCAAAGAAAGATGTATCTAGTTGTACTTATCGATGTTTTTCAGGAAGTTTTTATCTACAGAATAAAAGCTAAACAGGCGCCTGTAAGAATATATTCCTTAGGTGCTTCCTTAACCCTACCACACGATCCCGAGTTTCAACGATTTGATAACGAAAGCTTTTGAAAATATTGTTGGAAAAGCATATTGGTACCCAGCATTTTCTCCTTTCCCACAATGTTTTCCATCCTTTGAAAAACAAACCCAATCATTTCAGTTACACTAGAAATGTCGTCTGCAAATGCTTTCAATTTGGACAAATTTTTATTTTCTCGTTTGGTAAAGAATTAATACATGTTTGACTATATAAGTTGCTTTGAAACAATGTTGTGATGCTTGTAGAGTAAGCAACGATTATCCTGTCGCTCGAATAAAGAAGAGTAAATGAAATGACTTAGAAGAGTAAAATAGAAAAAACACAGATTCTTACTAGGGCCAAACGTCAAATATATCATTCTGCCCAAATGAATACTCTCCTCTTGTTCCATCGTCCCACCGAACCTAAAATACATTGTATCCTTGAGATGATTTAGAATCCTTGCCTTGAACATCCTAGCAACAAGATTGTTTTTCCATTATAAGGGAGAAAAAAAAAAAAAATGTATTCGCCAGCAATACTGGCATCTCAAACTAATATATTGGTCGAAAATAAGTTAACACATGTAGGAGAATTGAAATAGAGTTTATTTCATCAGCTTGTGGTTAATATTGGGAAAAATTTGCCGAAAAAGGGAAAGGTCTGCGAAAATAACTCGTGCCTTACGGCACTCGTTATCTTTGCATACCTTTCCCTTTTGAGGCAAATATTTACACATATTAACCACAAGCTGATGAAATAAATTATATATTATATTTCCTCTGATTATTTTGTCAACGAATGCCATTTTTAAAACTTAAAAACTTAAAAAACTTAAAAAAGTAGTTCCAGACTTTCGGCAGGAGGAAAACATTCACTGTGACGGGGAAATAATTCCCCCTAGCTTAAATTACGACATTTCTTCACCCGTAACATTTCTAAAAATAGACACATGAAATATAATATAAATGCTTTCATTTCTTTTTTTGTGCAATTTCTTTCTAGTTAGTCACAGGATACGCGTTATAACGTTTCAAGGTGCAAGTATTAATCCCTAAGCTGCTTAATAAGTTAAATGTAACTTTAAAGCCGATAGTAAAACTCCGAATAATGCTACATGTGTTTCTAAATATTCTTTGCAGAAATATATCCTTATCTGACAGTGTAGATCACCGATCAGACTGCATGTTCTGTGCAGTCTGATCTTGATCTACACTATCTGCAAAAGGTCAGCGAGTCGCCCTTAGCAGCCTGAGGTTAGTACACTTTTGACGTGCTCGAGCTCATAGCGTTGACTAATTACATAGTGCTCATACGCTCTGCCAGTCGAGACTTCAGACTATAACATTTACAGTCTCGAGCTTGAACCGAAACGGAGACTATAATTTTTGCATATGTAGTTTTGGTGTTATTTTCCACCACGAAGAAAAACAAGAGAGCCATAATGGCCCTGTATCGCTCCACTGGTTTTTAAATTCACCTAATCGGCATTGAAAGAGACATGAATCAGTCTGTATGGCAATAAACTTACAAAATAAAAAAAAAAAAAAAAAACGCCTCGCTCCCCGTAAAAATAGTTGTGCCTTTATAAAATGGAAAGATTATGACAGGAAATACACACAGGTCTAGCCATGTATCATTTGTACCAAATATCAATGAACTCTAACAAAGGGTGCTTTGACAAGAAGGTTTCAAAATCTTGGAAGCAGAAAACGTTTTTTCAATGAGCATTTTCAATCCAAAAGAAAAACTTGAATACCTAACGCATTCATGTTATAGTGTAGTTTTGATAATCAAGGGAGGTAAGCGGTAACAAACTATATATATCTGGCATATTATGAGTTATTTCCCTTGATGAGTGTATGAATTCGAGTGACAAGACTTCTTGTACTACAGACAATGTTTAAAATTTTCTCTATTTAAGCCTTTCTACAACATGTTACTGCCAAGGCTATACTTCTAACGTTTCATGTTACACGTCTACTTGATGAAGCTACATGCAAAATTTGGTTACCCTACATCTCGAGGTTAGGAATCAGAAAATTCTTCTAGTTTTCATTTTATAAGCCAGTGTAAAACTTGCAACCCCGCGTTGGGGCCAATTTAGACCCCAGGGCTACTCGTATAATTGGAACAATCTTGGTAGAGGTCTACAAACATTCAGCGGCATGCCTAATTAAGTAGCTCTAGGTACTGGTCACAAAGACTTTTGAAGTTTTCACTATATAAGCCAATGTAAAACTTTTGGCCCCTGGGGTGGGTCTGAGTTTGACCTTAGGGGTATAATTTTCATAGACTTAGTAGAGGTCCACGTGATGCTATATACCAAATTTTGTGTATAGATGCTTCATAGGAACGAAAAGATTTTTAAAGTTCTCACTACATAAGCCCATGTAAAACTTGTGACCCTTATGGGTATGCCCAATTTTGAACCCAGGGCTATAATATGAAAACAGGCTGGAAGAGGTCTATAAGATAAATCTACATGCTAAATTTGGTAGACCTGGGCCTAATGGTTTCCGACAAGAAGGTTTTTGAAGAATTTCCATATTTTTCATTTTTTCTTGCCTCTGCAACCAGAGTTTTCACTGGAATAAAATTTATTGAAGAATTTTTGAACAGGGTAATGGAAAGATCGGTTTTTGCAAAGTTTCATCTAAATGGTATGGGTAGTTTCACAGAGGAATGTGTTTTTATGAGAGTTAACGCACGACAGACACCAGGCCATGACATAAGCTCACTGGCCTTCGGCCAGTGGGACTAAAAACGGCCATGACTTTATGGTATTATCTAACCAAGTATCTTCTGCTAGGAGAAATCTACTTTTAAGCAGCTTCGAATACTAAGATGTACATCTATTTTCAAACTGGGGAGACTGCTAATCACCATGATAGCATCAAGCACTGGCAATCACTTTTCACATGTTAACACCAAAAAAATAATTAACTCTCTTTAAAACAACTATTTGAAAATAAAATAATATTAGGTACAACATCTAAAACAATGCTTCTTCCATCAACAACATGTATTTTCAGAGCAATCAAAATTCAATTTCAGTTCAAAATTCCAAAATTAACTAGTTGACTAGTGTGTTATTAAACAGAGCCAAACTGACTTTTTAAAATCAGAACTAAAGTGCCGTCTTAGAATGATTTGGAACACACACCCGTACATCTGAACCTATAAATGAAACCATAACTAGCTCTTTAACTCACCTTCACCTTGCCTCCGTGTACAACTTTTATCACAGTCCCAATTATTTTAGGATTTCGCAGGTCAGGGGCGTCTCCCTCTGTAAATGATTGGAAAATAGTTTAATATGAATATTCAATCGTGCGTTCATAAAGCAATTTAATTTCAATGTTGAAATTGAACAGAAGATACTAATGTAAAGTACTCTTCAAGTGTAGAAAATATTCCTGATTTAATACACTAGCGTGAACCGACCTGTTTCGAAGGACTTAATTAACAATTATATTTTACGCATATTTAAATGAAGTACTGATTACAAAAAGTATTTGATAACCCAAACGATCAATTTTAAATGTCTCTATAACCATATTCTCTGCTTCAATCATGCATATTTAACGACAACAAAATATTTCACCCTTCATATATATCGTGCCGGAAGCTGAATTAGCACATGGGAAAACCTGCCTCATTTCGTTGATTTCAATATCCATAGAACAGTTCATGAATAAAGAACTAAAAAACATCATGTACACAAAACTCAACTAAAATGTTAACTATCACGAGGAGGGACTGTTTTGAACAATACAATTGAAAAGTTTTAAGTCAATTATCTTCAGTTTTTGAATCTTGATAAAGGGGACGAATGAGTGTCATGGCGGTCATTTGCCCTCTCTTGACAGTTGGGCTAGAACACCTGAATAGCCAAAATGAAGACATTTTGGTCCCTTCTATCAATTTATATGCATGTCTGAGGACATATCATGATTTTTTTCAAAACCATTTCACCATAAAACATCTGAAAATACTAGGTTTATTTAGCAGGGTTAGAAACATTACTCTTGGTGGAAGCGAATGTTCTGGAAAAATTGTTCAGTCATAAGTGACCGAACGAAATAGGTCGGTCACGAAATTATTTGATCTAAATATAAATCGGAATCCTGTTACATTATTCCAGTATGGTCAAACGACTTTTTGGCATCTGCACTGACTATGTCACACGTTGGGAACTTTTCAGGATTCGAATTAAATTTAAGACAGAGAGTTTAAATTGGGCACGTTTCGGGTTGAAAAAGGTAGTAAGAAATTTGTCACTAAAACCGTTCTTTCTTTTAGGGACATGCATACTGTCCGGTTTTTTTTTTGCATTTTGTAAATCAATAGCTGAGAAACCGTTGTTTACATTAAAATACGCGGTTCACACAAAACAATGACGACATTCACTTCATTTCATAGTTCGCAAGAACTCGGATATCATTAGGGGTTCGAAACAAGTACCCCTCGAAAACAGGTAATTCGATGATAATTCTCCCTTCAGCACAAGGTCATGTGATGAGCCCCTGTGAGAGATGCATGTTGTGTCCAGGAGGTCAATTGCAGGTTAGTTCCAGAATGGTCAAGACGTGTAACCATTTCCCGTATTGAGATACGTGTGACAATTAAGGAAAGTTCTTCTTTAATGTTCTTTCTGTCTAATGCACAGCTGGATTGAAATCTAGTGTTTGATATTATTACTAGTGTTTAGTTAAATTCAATTTATAATATTCCTTATTAATGTGTATTATTTGAAAAGTGATTTAGACTCTTGAAAATATATAAGAAAGTGAATTGAAGTGCTGGATAATTCAGTGAACAGTTGTAGTTCAAGCTATAATACAGGAAGCACTATGACTCTTGTAAGAAGCACTACAAAAATCATTCTTCCAGAGGCACGAAGCCCTCTGCATTTAGTTCAGACTGGAAAGAAAACAGAGAGCACTAAGACTCAAAAGGAACCAGGAGAGCTGTAAGCCTCCACAATTCATGCTAATAGAAGTACTAAGACGTAGAACTGCATTTAGTTCAGACTGAAAAGGAAACAAGTAGCAATAAGATGCTCGTATGGGGCACTACACAAATCCTGCTTCTAGAGGCACTAAGCCATATGCATCTAGTTCAAACTGAAAAGGAAGCAGAGAACATTACGATTCTCAAAAGTGGCAAGGAGAGCTGTTACGCCTCCAAAATTCTTAAAACAGATAGTACTAAATAAGACTCGCATATGGGACTACACAAATTATGCTTCCAGAGACACTAAACCCTTTGCATTGAATTTAGACTGAGAAGGAAGCAGAGCGCATTACGATTGTCACAAGGGGCAAGGAGAACTGTTACGCCTCCAAAATTCATGATTCTCACAAGAGGCAAGGAAAGCTGTCACGCCTCCAAAATTCATGCTTATCGAAGCCTTAAGGTTTCTGATTCCAACAGGTAAGTGATTTCATAAAAAAAAAGCCCCAGTAGGCACTAAGCCCTACAAGAAGCCCTAGTAGGACATAAAGTCCTACAAATGAAACTTCAGAGGAAGGAAGGTGAAGATGACAAATCCCATACGGACAAACCACAACGAAACAGCAATTTTACCATTTCCAAATGAGATAAGCTGGGAAAAATCTGTTTCCAAGCAAGTTCTTTTGAAAACTGGCATAATAAAACCAGGGATATAATGATCAGATTTATGTCAAATTCATTATAATTCATTACCCCTCACTGCATTCACAAAGATGAAATGAACCTACAGTCATACGGTAATTCACATGCTAGAGAGGCAATTACTCTGAAATTGATATGAAAAGGTGTTAAATGCGTGAGCAAAGCACATTATCAAGGGGGTACATCCTTGTTATGGAGTTAAACAATGGAATGAGTCAATACATAAAGTTGTAATTGCAAAACTCACAATCAGGTGGCAGATTAATGAGCTTGATTGCGTATAGCAAAAAAAAAAAACACAAGGTTTGCAGAACGTTTTTTATACAGTATCCGGAAATAAGGAGCACAGAAAACTTCTGTGAGTCCTGTAGAACGGACAGAATGGTACAATATACATGCTTGACTGACTAAAGGGTTGTGCATATTCCTGGATTAATCACATAGACATGGAAGCAGTCTTCGGGCATATCTGAGCAGTGGGTTTTGGTCATATTGCTGGCTCATACTTCAGTTAAAATGCCTTAATAATGCACAATCTAAAAGTAATCATATTTCGGAATTTGTTTGCTGCGTTAATAAAAAAAAAAAAAATACACACAGAGTACACCCATTCTCACTAAAAGAAATAATTCCTGTAAAATCTGTGTTTAAGTCAATCACAATTCCAGTACATGTGAGGCTATACAGGGGAAATTGCAAGAAAATACTCACAAGGGAATAGATATAGGTATCACACCAGATAAAGGGTGTTTGTGACTGTCAGTATGAATCTGAGTATGCTTTTGGATTTCTATACACAAAAATAGTGCAGAGTGAGAAGCTAGGAAGAATATATTTATAGACTGGTAATTACATAGAAAGAATGTTTTGAGTTCTTGGACTATTCCGATAGCTCTAAAAAGAAAGGTTGCGAAGGGTAATAATGATTATTACCAACTGCTAGAGATATTTTGGATATGCAGTAAGACTAAGTGCTAAAGATTCCCCAGGCTGTATATCTCCGCTAAATTCACACTGACAACAGACTCTCCTTTATGGGCTGGGAGGCAGCCCCACATGGGGTCACCGAGGTGTCTCAGAGATACCTGTTGACAACAACATTCATTATCTTGATCTGAAAGCCATTTATTTCAGATTGCTATCTTGTTTGGAGAGACTGTTAAATAAACACATTTGGGTTCAATAGAGTAACGGCACAGCATCGCCTAAATAGACCAATTCGGCGGTCATTCATTGGCCAGAGTGCTTCATGTGTTAGAAAACTGAAACTTTAGCAAAACAGTGTGACAAATTGCTAATTCCAACGCATATGCTAGAAGGGAAAAGGTAATTCCGTACAGATGGAAAGTCCTATCATAGTCCACAAAGTGGATGCTCAAACATAACATCTTCCTTGAAAGTGCTAGGCCTGTCTATTTAAAAGTAGAGACAGAGTTCGATTGCTTTTAGACTGAATAAGAAATTAAACGAGTATTCCGCAAGCGTAACTAAGTTCGCCATGTAGGCTACATTTCAAAAATATACAAATATATCTTGGTCATATCTGCACTTCTTCACCTTGCAGTTTCATAAAGTGCCTCAGAAACTTGACGCTGACGAGGCAGGGAAGTATTAATGCTGTTGCATGGGCTATTACAAAATGGTTCCATCATGCAATGGAAAACATGTTTATCAAACCGAGTCAGATCACCACATGCTGGCGATCTACTGACCTTACCATATGCACCTATGGCAGAATCCATGAATTAATTCCCGTAGGACTGAGTTCACCTGTCACTTGTCCGGGGCCTTTATCAGGTTTGAGGATGATCTCACTCAACACTTCATTCCCTGGCAGGGCAGCACTAGATAGTTCATAAGATGTATTACAAATTGGATCCATTACTGTGGCAGTTATTTATCTAAAGAGCCATTCAGTCGCAGCAAAATCAAGTACTTGATTCTTACGTGTTCATTGCGAATGGGCTAAAGCTATACAGTGTCTAAAACACAGCAACAAGTCCTTAAATTCATTCCTTCTTGCTGGCTCTGATTTATGTTATGGAGTTACACAGTTAGTAATGTCAGTTCATAAAAGATGTTAATTAAAAACCGTCTCTTCGTACAGGTACATAAATATATGTATAACTGTGTTTGCCTTATGATTTATAAGGTCATTGCCTGTAAGGTTACAAAAAAGGGTTGACAAAACTTACCCATATAGTAATCAAACTTTTGTCGATCATAGAGCCCTTCCTTATGTTTTTCAGTTTTTATGTTTTTCGACCCAGCAGTCATGTCTTTCAAAGTATGTTGGAAACATAGACCAGAGTGAAGCTACTCGTGACGGATAGGTGCATTACTTCTGCCTTTAATGCCATATTTAAAACAATAGGTGCATAATCTTTGCCTTAAATTGACAACACCTAGCATCCATATAAGACTGTCTGTTAACTAGCTAGAAAAAGCATTACGAAGTAGCAGCATATTTCTGCAGTAAAGAATGCAGGGATCCCATTACATAATACGACAACAGCTGAAAGCTGGTCATCTTAGGTGACTTCGTAAAGGTTTTTAAAACAACCCACACTGAAAAATGACAAAGGTATTTCATAACTGTATGACTTCAAAGTAGTCAATTCAGGGTAGAAAGTGACAATGCTTTCAAACAAAAGATTCGTAAATTACACTCATACAATTGCATTTAGAGGGTAACATGCATACTTCGCAATCGGTTGTTCGTGAACACCTTTAAAACTCCCACAGGTGCTCATCACATGACCTTGTGCTGAAGGGAGAATTGGAAAATTAAACGAGACTTACCTGTAAGTTGAAGTTGGATTTCAATTCTCCGAAGCACAAGGTCACCGCGATGAGCTCATGTGCCCACCCGTTTTACCCGCCCTTTGTGAAAAGTGGCTATATAAAAATATATACATGGTTACAAAATTTAAAAAAAAACGTGTTACATACAAATTGGGTAGATTTATTCGATGTTATTAAAAGTTAAAAAGTTAGTGCAAATGTGAATCAATTCCGTTGGAAAAAGTGTTCACATCACAAGTTGAAAATTGACCTCCTGGACACAACATGCATCTCTCACATGAGCTCATCACGGTGACCTTGTGCTTCGGAGAATTGAAATCCAACTTCAACTTACAGGTAAGTCTCGTTTAATTTTCCAATTAAAACCAAATGAGGTTTAAACAGAAATGAATGTCATTGGTGAACTACAATTTTGTGTCTGTTGCCTTCTTAAACAAGCGTGATTCTATTCATAATCTTTAATGGATGACCCTTTCAGAAATAAACAAAAGAAACGCGTGTACAATTCTATTTTCGAAACTGAAATGGTTCAGGTTTTTTTTAGATAACTGTTTAAAGAACCAGAAAGTTTAGGACTTCCAAAAATTTGGAGAGATAGTCAAAGATGAATGTGTCTGTACAAAACTCAATAAAAAGATAAAGTAGCAACTGTTTCTAGAATATCTGTTATACATGTACATGGTTCTAGTGACACTTCTGTAAAGGAACAACATTTACGCTTGTTTGATCAGTATTTCCTCTCCGAACTCACGAATAACGAGAGCCATTAATGGGCATAAGGAACTTTGACAAAGCAGTGTTAATGAAACAACGACGCTCATCGTAGATTTTAAAACCTATCTCACCGAATTCAGTTGTAACTTATACTTCTATACAGTTGCGGTAAGTCTTTATCATTTCTGAAGAAACATTCTTTTCGGTGTCAATCCAGAAATCTTGGATCAGAGTCGAAGGCAAAATATGTAACTTCAGTCCAAACTATATTATCTTGTCGATAGTACTCTAACATAAAAATTCCAAAAAATTAAACAGCAGCAAAATATTTTTCTATGCCATGAATAGATAAGTTTTGGAATAAAAAATAAAATGATCCAGACCTCACTTCATCAACTTATTCAACTCATGTGAGCATAACTGTTTAAGTCAAAATAAATTATTTATAATGGAGTCTGAACTTTTTCTATTAATAATAGGGCACTCTCAATGGGATTCATGTAACATCGCCTTTCATTGCCGAAGAAACGTACGCATTCGGCTAGGACTCGGGTAATCCGTAATCGATCGGACGATAGACGCTGCTTCCCCGCATCGATTACGGATTACCCGAGTCTTAGCCGAATCCGTACGATTTTGGCGATGAAAAAAGATGTTACACAAATCCCATTAGGGTGCCCTATCTTAAAAAAAAAAAAACATTAATACATGGCATCAATCATGTTACAGTACAGACTGATAATGAAGAAGTTAAATAGTGACAAACTACATGTACATGTACCTGTAATGAGTAAAACATGACTTATTTCTCTTTATCAGTAACTCATACAAGCTGTTAAGAACTATAATTAAGTAAAGCCACAAAAGCAGCCATGTTCTTTGCAAGAAAAAAAATCATATCAAGAAATCTGAGAGACGTTAATGAAAGGATCATTTGTGGTGAATTTAAACTAAACTTGCGGTTTTGGAAAAGATTATTTAAAGATTTTCCAGTTTTGTTGCCATTGCAACCAGGACCTTTACCGGAGGTAAAGTCTTTAAAGTTATTGTGAAGAGCATTATAGCAGGATCATTTCTGTGAATTTTTGGTCAAAATTGAAAATTTGTATTCTATACGAAAGCCTACAAGGGTCAAAATGAAGATAAAATGTTTTTCAAAAACACGTAATAACGTAAATTTAAAACATGTAATAACGCAAAAAAAGTTGCAATAAAGCAAAAAATCTCGTAATAATGTGTTTCAAAACATGTAAATTTGAAACACGTAATAACGCAAAAAAAGTCGCACTAACGCGAAAAATCTCATAATAACGTGTTTCAAAACACGTAATAACGTGTTTAAAAGTCGTAGTAACGCAAAAAATCTGGCTATAACGTGAATTCGAAACACGTAATAACACACACACACACACAAAAAGTCGCACTAACGTGAAAAATCTCATAACAACGTGTTTTAAAACACGTAATAACGTGTTTAGAAGTCGTAGTAACGCGAAAAATCTCGTTATAACGTGAATTTAAAACATGTAATAACAAAAAATGTCGCACTTACGTGAAAAAATCTCATAATAACTTATTTTAAAACACGTAATAACGCGTTTAAAAGTCGTATTAACGCGAAACGAAAACTTACAGTAACGCTTTTTTCCTACTGTTTTTGCTTTGATTGAGTTTCGTGAAGTCCAGTCGAATCTCCCAATGCAAATTTTTGTGTTTTGATGGTGCATTACGCCGCTTTCAATGATACTTAGATCACATCACAGCTATAAATCTTTTATTCGCAATCTTCCTAGGATTCATCAGTATAAGTCCGCAGTTTCTCTCTTCCCTGCCATCAGACGTGACTATTGCCAGCAGTAGAGATCGAACTAGTTTCTCATTACAAGCTAATAATCCGGACCACTCAACCACGGAAGATTATCGTATGAAAGCTACGTTATAAAACAAACAGTGCAACTTTTATAATGTCTGAGTGTTATTTGTTTCTTTTGAACTTACTCCGTTTTCATCAGCGTTTAAATCATTGAAAATGCATTTTTTTCTATTGATTGTTCCGTTAATGAATACCGACTCGATAAACATCTGGTCGAAACCTCGCTGAGCTTGGTAGGTCAGTTTGTAACATACAAGGCTTGAAACAGGCGCAGGGGGTGGTTGAGGGTTTGATGGCTCGATTCAACAGCTCAGTCAAATTCTTTTCGGAGAAAGGTTTCATTCCTCTTTCACCGTTTGTCATCTTTCGGAGATGTCAATGTAGGGCAGCAGCCAGTGGCTCACAAATAATGTTGTGTGAATTATTGGTAGATATTGGCAAGTTTTTGGTGAAAAAAAGAAACCAGCAAAGTAAAGATAAAGGCACTCCCTCCGCCAAATTACTGAAAACAATGTTAGAAAGGATGTGAAACATCAACTGAACAATTATTTTCAACAATCTTGTAAAGATCGAGGATAATGCTAGAGAAATTCTACTGTCATTGCTGGAATCCATGTTCGATCTCCGCTGCCATTGCTAACCTCATCTGACAGTTTCAAGGCAAAGTAGAGATGTAGACTTAATACAAGTGAATCCTAGAAAGGTCATGAATAAGAAAGTGGTTGCTATGACGTGACTGAAATAACGCTGAAACCAACAAAAAACACGACTAACACAATTCAATATTTATTGGGGAATTCGAATGCATGTCAATGAACTTACTGCACATACATGTAAACTGTTCTCATGTAATGTTGATAAAGTGAAAAAAAAAAAAAAGTTACTGCCAGTTTTCGATTCGCGTTACTACGACTTTTAAAAACGTTATAACGTATTTTAAAACACGTTATTACGAGATTTTTCGTGTAAGTGCGACTTTTTTTGCGTTATAACATGTTTTAAATTCACTTTATTATGTATATATGAAAAAATTTTCTTTCATTTTTACCCTTGTAGGCTTTCGTAATTCTACATTCAGAGAACGAGATTTTTTTTTTAAACAAAGCTTTACACGGACGGTCTGGCGCAAAAATACATGCGTGGACGCATGACGAACACAGGGCCATGACATAGCCTTACAGGCCTTTGGCCAGTAGAGTTTCAAATACTGTACATAATTAACTTCAATTGACTAATAATCACGACACGTTGTATATACATAAACCGTGCTTTTTAAAATAAGGGGTGGTTGAATGCATCTGGAAAGAGTATCGACCCAGGTCAGCCTGTGCAGGCTGTCTTTGGTCGAAACGTTTAGCTTTTGGTCAATTTTCCACATGTAAAAGAACCAGCGTACCTTATAATGCAGTTGCTTATTATGCAAAATGGATTTTATGGGCCCATAATAATGTGATGAATGGCTTGGTATCATGCATCATGAAGATGTATTAAAATTCCCTGCGCAAGCTGACATGGGTTTTCATTTTTGCAGATGCATGAAACCCCCGTTTTACAGAGCATGGCACAATTACACAATAACATAGTATAATTGCAATATTATAAACTAATACAGAAACCATATTAGACTAAAACATAAACCATATCATCTAGATTTACGGTTGTGATAAATTCCCTTTCATAAAGTTATCCTTTGGCGATGTCAATCTGGTGGGTTTTAAATCCAATACACCCTATTATTTCATTCCCGACGATTCACATTTGACCAAAGTGGCAAAGACTCAAACGTTATACGCACAATAGTAAGAGTGTTAGTGATTGCCCTAAATATTTATGTTAAATATGAAACAAAATCGCTCTCTGTGCTTCAGTTACTAGCTGTATGAAATAAAATGGAAGCAAAAGGCAAAAGATTCAATTAATTCCAAACTCGTGATTATTTTCTATATCAGTGTAATTTATAGCGTACCTGCCTGTGTACCATGTTCTTTAGGTCGGAATGTATTACACAATTTAGTTACGTTTTGTACTTCAAATAGGAGAGACAGAAAACGATATATATATATATATAGAGAGAGAGAGAGAGAGAGAGAGAGAGAGAGAGAGAGAGAGAGAGAGAGAGAGAGAGAGAGATGCGCATGCCCTGGCCAGGACCCTTACTGTATTTTACCGTACTCTTATCAAGATCAGGACAAAAAAAAGGCATCTGTGATCTTACATGAGTAAACTAAAAAAGTTAGTACCCTTTGTAACAGAACAGCCTACGGCAATAACGCCAGTTTTTGAGACCTCCCTTTTATGGTCATTTGTCAATGACACATCATAATGTCCGTTAAACCCATACTGGTACAGATTCTTGTTACCATCAGCATCCCATTCGACCCAGACAATATCTCCTTAAAATAAGAAAATAATTATTTCAAACTCGTAATTGATCTATGGCAACAAATATTTAATCGTCCAGCTCCTCAGATTAGAAAAGTTGAAGATGTCAGTACACTGTAACAAAAATTTGAATGAACAATCTTTAAGGAATGGAGAGAAGACAATGCATTCCAAACTAAATATTTCATTAAAATTATTCTGAATTCCAGTTTGTTTGTATAAAATGTATGCTTTATTTTACAAGAGAGCCATGATGGCCCTGAAGTCGCTCACCTGAGTCTTTTGACCAAACATGATCCATTTTCAATCTCTTTCGAGATATTATGACAAACATTCTATCAAACTTACATAATTATTGGAATAAAAATTTGGCCTCTAGCTTGTACACAAGCTTTTTCTAGAATTTCCCTCAGTGACCAAACATAGCCCATTTTCCCGTTGTAGATATTATCAAAACAAAGATTATGACCACCTTTCATAAGTACTGGACAGAAAATGTGGCCTCTAGAGTGTACACAAGGTTTTTACAAGACTTGACATGACGACCTAGTTTTCACCCAATGTGACCCATTTTCAGTTTCATTATACTGATCATAAAAACAAACACTCTGACCAACTTTCATAAATATTGCACCGAAAATGATGACTCTAAAGCTACACAAGCTATTTTAAAGATTTGACCTGGTGACCTAGTTTTCGAACCGATGTGACCCATTTTCAAACTCATTCAAGATATCATTATGACAAACATTCTGACCAACTTTCACGAGTATTTGACTGAAAATGTGGCCTCTAGAGGGTACACAAGGTTTTTTCTAAGATTTGAACCTGCGACCTTGTTTTTGACCAGGTGTGATCCATTTGCAAACGTCCAAGTTTCATGAGCATTGAACTGAAAATACCGCCTCTAGAGCGTACCAAAAGTTTTTTTTTTTTAAGATTTAACCTAGTGACCTAGTTTCTGACCCAATGTGACCCATTTTCAAACTCGTCCGAGATATCATCAAGACAAACATTCCGACCAACTTTCAAGAGTTTTGGACTGAAAACGTGGCCTCCACAGCGTACACAAGCTTTTTCTAAGATTTGACCTAGTGACCTAGTTTTTGACCAGGCATGATCCATTTTCGAACTCTTCCAAGATATCATCAAGACAAACATTCTGACCTAATTTCAAGAGTTTTGGACTGAACATGTGGCCTCTAGAGCATGCACAAGGTTTTTCTAAGATTTGACCAAGTAACCTAGTTTTTGACCCGACATGACCCTTTTTCATAGATATTATCAGGACAAACATTCTGACCAACTTTCAATACATTTGGGCTGAAAATGTGGCGTCTAGAGCGTACACAATGTTTTTTCTAAGATTTGACCTAGTGACCTAGTTTTAAAATCGATGTGACCCATTTTCGAACTCGTCCAAGATATTATGAAGACAAATATTCTGGCCAACTTTCAAGAGTTTTGGAATGAAATGTGGCCTCTAGAGCGTACACAAGGTTTTTCTAAGATTTGACCTAGTTTTTGACCCGACATGATCCATTTTCGAATTCGTCCGAAAAACAATCAAGACAAACATTCTGACCAAGTTTCACGAGTATCGGACAGAAAATGTGGCCTCTAGAGCGTACACAAGGTAAAAGTTGACGACGCACGACGGACGACGGACAACGCACAATAGACTAGGCACGATGCACGACGGACACAGCACGATCACAAAAGCTCACCTTGAGGACTTTGTGCTCAGGTGAGCTAAAAAGCAATAACAAATTCAAACACCTGTTTTTTTAAAGCAGTCTTTGCCTAGCTGTTGATAGTTCACATTTTTTGGATTGACTTCTTTCATTATCATACCTTTTATGTTATTGTAACTTGTTAACTTACTTTCGGGCTCATGACCAATAATAGTACCTGGTCCACCGCTATCCTGGTATCCAAAATTCCAGTCAGGGCCTCTGATAACACGGGAACCAATACATGGCAACGATGAATTCGTCCTTTCGTAGTACTCGTTCTTTTCCTCCCTCTGCATGCAGAGAGTGAAAAAAAAAAAAAAAAAACAAACAAACAAACAAAGAGGGTAAAAATGGAAGTACATTATCATGAAGATAACGGTTGTATCACTTCATAAACGAAATTGCTGAAAAGAACTCATGACTTCGAGTTAGCAAATATTAATTTCATTTTATCAAAGCAGATTCAATAATTTAAAACTGACTGATTGCAACAACCTGGACGTGCAATAAAACTTTGAACCGTCTTTCGCAAATGCAACAGGAGTCGCTCGACAGAGGCAAGCAGAACTGACTGTTTCACGACAAAGCCGCATATATATTCGTGTCTGCTATCTTGAGCTTACTCAAAAATTGCGTTTAGCGTGAATTTAACGGGTAAAACTAGTCCAACTGATGGCGTGCATTACAACTTGTTTTCTGTGTACAAGTCGTGCAATGATTGGGAACACAGCATGACTGATTTCCACTCTGCAGAAAACAATCGTGTCCATTTTCTATAGTTTGAAAAGAAATTGCAAGGAAACAAAATTCCCTGAGTGTATAAGTTCAACACAACATAAAATAATCTAAAAATGCTTTTCACAAAAATGAGAAGATATTGACCTCTCCTGTAAAATTTTCCGAAACGCAGAATAGTTTCGCATTCACCCCTCGATATAATTCATATACATAACACCTCCCCTCATTAGAAAAAGAAAGATTCGTGTATAAAAAAAAAGAAAAGCGAAAAACCTCTCATTTCGATATGAACGATAGTTATTAACTCGTAGACTGCAGACTAAGCGAGACAGAAACTTTGACCATGATAAAACGCCCAAATGAAGGCCGTCCAGGCTGCTGGTTTGATTAACTCTGCAAAGCAGACACCAAATATTTAAGATCGAACATCACGCGCCGTGCAATTTCATTTTCATCTATTCTTGTCTCAAAAAACTTTGTAAAAAGCACTTTAAAGACACAATAACGGCCACAATAACAATGCGGGATCAAAGTGCAGACCATTGTACTAGATACTACTTAAAAAAGGTATATATTATTATGAGCCTGATAATGTGTTGCATGCAATCTGTCAAAGTTCCATTTGCTGGCAGAAAGTAAATGTATCGTATATCTAGAACAAAAGTCCCCCCCCCCCGAAAAAAAAAACATAGTCTGGCCTTTTTTCTCTTTCTTTTATTGTTTATCTGTCTCTATCTCCATTTCTCTTATTCTCTAAGATTTGCTTTAAAATGACGATAGAAACATTACGTATGTTATAACCCCATGTTGAACCTCGTTTGTGCGTGGGTGAATAAAACGATTACTCTGTTCTGTTCCGCAATTTGACCCCTAATTCCGATTGTTTACATTTGGCAGCTAGTGGGCTTTTAAGTTTTATTGAAACAATGAACTGTGTAAGTGCATATGCATTTTACTTTGTATTTGTCTATTATCAAGGTAACTTCTACCGTGAATATAAACCCCACAAGCAACCTCTGTTGTTTTTCTTTAGCTTAATGCATGAACTTGAAAAATTTTGATTACTAAAAGGAAAACGAGGTACAGAAAAAGTCAAATAAACGTTTAAATACTGATTTACAAGAAATCTAATATTGGGCACGCAAAATTACTACAAGATCTTTTTATGTGGGATTTATTTCTATTTGTAGTCTACGTTATGAGCGTTATAACTGGACAGGAAACTGGTATATTTTTCACAATCCTACTAGTCCAGTCAACCTAACAGATGGATTGGAACTAATTGCAAAGTTTTTATTTTTACATTCCACGAAAGAAAATGAACATAATAATCCCAAGAAAAAAGTTGCACCGAAAATTAATTGCATGAAAAGAGATATTTGTAATTTAAATTTGCAATTTTCGAGAAGAACATACGTGTTCGATGATGGCCCGAATAGCTGCCGTATTCAATACTATCCAACCTACGTCAAAGTTATCACGCGCCATTCTGCGAGTTAAATGTAAACACAGACAATGCTGACCAGCAAACGTACTTCCACAAAGAAATTTAAACTACCGATGTATCAACGAAACTTCGAAGATTACTTAAAAGGTATTTTTCTTTCACTTACCGGTATCTTTTACTACAGTTCCAAGGGTGTTTAAATTCGAAAATGGACTTCAGTTTGTGCGTCCACTATTCCAAAGTCGTCGATGATCATCTGACGAGTGCCATATCATAAAATACCCACTTCTGTGTTTATATAATTGCCTATCAGCTATATAGATCGCCGAGATATCGTTTAAAAGATATTGGAATAAGTTTCCGAGCCATCTGTTGCGTGCGTGCTAAGTGTGAAAGAAATCTAAAGATGTTGATAAAGTTTGATGACGTCACAACAAGCGATGATTGCAAAAAAAAGTACGGAAGCACGGTAGTGCCTGAATTTCACCTCACTGGTATCAATTACCCGATGTAATTTCTTTTATTGTATTATTATTATAATTTATTTATTATTATTATTATCGTTATCATCTTTTGTTATTTCAGGTTTCCTTTTTAAATGATATCATCTGTAATCATTCTTTTCAATTTATTCGTACTTGATTTGTCTTTTTCAAATAGCTGAATAGTATTTAAGCTGAAGATAGATTGAGTGAATGAATTAATTTGAAACCCAAGTAGTTGAGTACTCGTAACAAGATGAACACGCAATTTCGTTGAAATGATATCCCCCGCCGAAAAATTTACTTGACCGCGCAACTTAAAATCACTCCCAGTCGGCCATTTTTCATCGAATCAAAAAATAAAAGAAAGTGTATCGGTGGAATGGGTTATTGTACATATGTATAAAGTTTCACGAAATTCCGTCCAATGGTATTGGAGATATTCTCCCGGACGGACACATGGACGGACGGACGGACGGACAGACGGAAGGACGGACGGACGGACAACACTAAAACTATATCCGTCCGCCTTCTAATTCATATAATTTTTACAACGGAAGTGGAAGCACATTTAAACTTTTATTCAGTGTTTGATGATTTAACTGGCTTTACTGGCATTCACCAATGTTTCACCCGTATCACAGCAAACTTCGCTTAATCATGTAGTCCAGTGGTTTCACCAGTACTCAGCATTTCGGAAAGACAAGTCGACGTGGCCAGTGACGCTAGTAGGATCCCATTCAAGGTCCCCTTGAATAAAAGTCCAACCCTTAACCAATGAATCGTAGATGGTCTTACGCTAGTGCTGAGAGCTGTTTAGACTAATTATACTTGTAGAACGAAAGCATACTTGTTTTCTTAACAGAATTTTACTATTTATCTTTCAGCATTCCCTGTGAACATGAAACACAAAATAAGATGCTCTATGTACACAACTTATGATTATCAACAGATTTAGATTACAAGGTAATTTTTACGACAAATGTAGTGTTTTCCCTCTTGGTGGCATTCAAAAAGGGAATTTACTGGCGAATCAATTACCATAAGCAGAATCAATGAATGAAAACTATAAGATTTTTCAGCCCAAAAATTGGGGCAAAAGAAACGCTAAAGATATGGGAACAAACCCAAATTTCGATTGTAATTTTATCAAAATTAATTCAATGAAATTTTGCTAACGACAAAGCAGATAGTTTTGGGGAAAAATATGCCTCTCTCATTTCAAACCTAATTTATGTTTAAATTAATCTATTGACTGGTACTTTTCAAAACGATTCTGAAAATGATATGACCTGAAGATGTGTTTGTCTCTTTACTGTATACACCCAGTACATTTGAAAACGCAACAGTATTTGTAATTTGAAAATCAGTCGGAAAATTACAAGTTTTGATCAAATTTACCCTTAATGTAATTCAGCGTTATTCCATTAAGTGATTCACAAAGTTTCAGTAGATTGCTTAAAGCCTTTCAAATGGAAAATGATACAAAAAGTTCCCTACCGAAAATAAAAAGTCACAAGATTAAATCGAGCTTGGCCACTCCTTGCATTTATCAAAACTTGCAGCTTTTTCTCATTACCAAAATTGTGAAGTTAGTCCTTGCTATGGGATGTTCTCTGATTCCTGAAGAAGAGCACTGTTTTTTGTAAGTGGATTATTGGTGCACAAGGCTTTGCTAGAAGTCCATGCAAAGCAGTCTTACCTATGGAACGGAAGAGACAAGATTACCATGGCCCAGAAGACACCTCCATTTTAACAGGCTTCAAATGAACTGTTTTCTGTTCTCGAATGAATCTAGGATTCCATTATCTAAACTAGTAGAATTTGACGTTGGCAGAATAAGCATTTGAGTGATGCTTGCATTACCGAGCATGACCATAAGGATGGTTGATCAGTTCATTTATGGGCTGGCATAACCCAGTTAATAAAAACACAGCTCGTATTTTTTTTAAATGAAAGTTTATTCTAATGCCCACATCAAAGCAGTTTGGCGTTTTATTTTGGTAGGTCAAATTTTAGACGAGCATACAATAGGTTGTAGCATTGCAGCATAATGGTGCTGCTTCACATACAGCTGTTTTCACAAGAAACATTTTTGATAAGAAAACATTAAATTGTTTGACAGGGGGCATTATCAACTGATATGGCACTTAGTGAGTGAGCATGTGTGGGATGCTTCGAAAAAAATGTGTGTATACCAGAGCTAATTCCCGACAACCCCTCCAGAACTTTGCTTAGCCTTTCTGGAGGAACTGAACTACATTCTAGATCATTGAACAACCTCGCAATGTTGTCAGTGATACGCAGCAGGCAAGGTTTGATAAATGCAAGGAGTGGTCATACTCGATTAGAGGTAAGAGACTTTTAATATGACTTTCCATGTGAAAAGCTTTAAGTGATTTAATGAAACTTTGTAAATCACTCAACAGAATAACAATGAATTAAATTAAATGTAAATTTGATCTATTACTTGTTATTTTTCGACTGATTTTCAAATTACAAATACTGTTGCGTTTTAAGATGTACTGAGTGTACTTCGTGAGGCAATGTAGTCTAGGAATCTAATCATGACTACAACATACGTTTTAGGAATGACATTTTCATGTTATCTTTATTTGATTGTAGATCGAGTCGCCAGACAAGGCTATTGGTATGAAAAAAAATGACGATACATGTATGACCAGCACCTACAGTAGGACTTGCAAGCTTGAAAAAGAAAGTGTGTAATATAAGAGTTTGCCATGGTGAGACAGTTCTTGATGAATATCTCAGAGACTAATCCATACTCAAAGCATTAAATCCCAAGCAGCTAACAATGAAACTCACAAATTACCTCTTCCGGCCAGATCTTTTGATTCATTTGACTCTATAATCAATGTTTCAATACTAGTATGTTCTGCGGAAAAGATGCGAAAATAAATTGAAAATAGGCTTTGGATGTTCGTTTACCCTGTTTTATAGCCAGTAAATGACAAAAGGACACAATCACATTAGGTAAAAGGCTTTTAAAATCCTTTTTGGAGGCGTTTCTGCAGACACCCTCAACATCTTTTGATTTCAGAAGGTAGCCTGGCATGTTATATAAAGGTTTACATTTGTACAAACCAGTCATTACCACCAGCTCTAGCTGCAACAGAATTTAGTTCTCTTCGCGTGTACTACCAGTACATAGCTGGATAGCTAATACAACTCCCAGACACAAGAACAGGAGTTGGAACAAAAAGATGGAATATTCTCCAAATTCGCCTTCTCCTGTCTCAGAATTTGTATTGTGAACATTATCCGTTGAAAACAAACTGTGATACAAAGAAATGTACCTGCAGAAAACATGGTTTAGATTGTTCAATTGACTGTGGGCCATGTCGTCATTGATGTATTAATTAGGACTAGGAAAACTGATTCGGAAAGAATGGTTTCTACTGATAGATATCAAACTGGTCGATGAAAAATGAGTAGTTATCATGTAAATGTATATATTCTTTGTATTTGTAAAGCCATTCCCTGGTAACATCTAATACTCGACCAAACTTGAAGGAATCTCCAGATGAAAAAAAAAAGACTTTGTAAGGATGATAATAATATAAAATGTGGGGGAAAGTGGAATTGCCCGTTACTGGCAAATTCATCTTTTTCCACAACGTTTACAACTGTTGTCTGCTATAGATGTTCCAAAGTCTAAAGGAGCGGAGGGGAAAAAGAGAAAGAATAAAAATCAATTACAAGTAGTGATTAAACCCTTTACCCTGGAAGATAAAATTGGATTTGTCCAACCTCTAAGCACTTTCACACCACAAATTAAATGTGGCTCAAATGACAGAGTTTGTGAGTGAAAGGACAGAAACCATTGTCGGAAAAGGAGGAAATGCTGGTTATCAGCGTTTCTCTTTTTCCCATAATTTTTTTGAAAACCTTCTCCGTAAGGGTTGTTAAAACTTCGGACTGTGTGGTAAAGGGCTAATTAACAGAAGTTTTATTTTGTACCCTAATTCCTGTCAGAAAGGAACAAAGTTTAAATTTGTTACAACTGTGTTGATCCATTTGTATAAGGCAATGCTGAAAGTTAGATATGCAGGCATCATGCAGAAACTATAAGGCTCTAGAATGCAACCTTTTTTACCGAAATTAAACGGCAAACTGGATGGGTTGCTCTACCAAATAAGTCGATATCATATTGAGCCCACAAAATTTGAGGAATTAATCGCATAAAAATCCTTTTTGAGAAGAAGTAAATTAATGGACAAGAATTTGAGTTTTCTAGGGTTTTTAGAGCTTGATTTTGATCACTGACAGCGTCCTACCTGAAATGAAACTGCTAAAAGTTTTGTTGCTAAGCTTTAGTGCTGAACCAGACTGAAGACACTGAAATTGTTAACATATTACAAAGTTATACTTTTCTAAATTAAAAGCTCCTGCAGATGAAAAAGTAAACGTGGTACATTTTTACGGGTTTTTATTGGAGAAAATACTAGTACTATGGAATAAGAGAACTTTCTCGTCATGAGCCATTTCGCCTTTTCCCAAAAATTTCCAAATGCATGTATGTCAGAGACGTAAAACAGGGTTGTTCACAAAAGGTTAAAAAGTGAAATTAAAAAGTGAAATAACAAAGGGAATGTTGTGATACTGGCAGCTTGAGTACTGTAAGAATTCTAAATTTGATTGTTCTCTTGCAATCATTTGAATCATTTAAATTACAGAGCAAGTAATGCATTTGGGCTATGACAAAGACTCAGATACATGTACTATTTACATCTATCTTTAGGCCCCGCTCCCCTTACCTTGGATCTTCATTTGCACTGCATATGCATATGATGATGATGTTTTGCCATATAAAAGTTTTATTTCAAACAGATTTGGGTATCAAATGTATTTAATGTGTTGCACTTCATTAAATCACAAAAAAATTAAAATAATAATTTCTTGGCTAAGTGGGTGGGTAAATTAATACAGTATCGCAACAATTAACTTTTATTTGTTTCGTTGTTTTAACCTGAAAACAAAAGACATTGAGATTACAATCTTTCCTGCAATACCAGTTTTACAAATTAGGTAACATAACATCATTTTCCAGAGAGTACCTTGCATAAAAATGGCATTTTGTTGAAAAACTAGGTGATGACGGGAAATTTAAGGTGGATCTGTTCGAGGACATTTTTTGACAACTTCCCCTCATAGTTCAGACTGCAACTTTTTTCGTCTGATTACTGAGGTATCACATCAAACGAAAATGACAAAATCATTTCTTTTGAAATTAGTTCCAACTTTGGTGCTGTTTTCGGCTAGATTGACTGGCCTATACCTAAAACTCATTCAAACTCCCCTCAGTTTCATTCAACTTCAGTGTAATCAATTACAAATGCGATATATCCTTCTACGTTGTGCTCTGGAGAGGATTCTAAGCATTAAAGCAAGGTGAGTAAACGTTTTCGTTCATCAATTCTCCACGTATTCCTCCGTGATTATAAGAAAAGGCTTGCTAGCAACAACCTGGTCAGCCATCAATCTACACATTAATCTATTTTATAGAAGTGACTGTTGCAGCCAAAAAATCTATCACGATAGTATCGTTATAGTAAAATCCCTATTGCGATATCATCGCAATAGTTCTGAAACTATCGCAATACTATCACATTTTTAAAAAACTTTTTACTGATGTTTTTTTACAACAAAAAATGACCTATTGGTTAGTTTTTACTATATTTCGGCACTCTGGTAAGCAGTGTTGCATCTAGAAATTTTCAATTGGGTGGGGGGGGCGGGGCTGTCCCATTCAGTAAAAGGGGGGCAAGTTTCCCCATAAAGTGTAAAAAGGAGGAATGAATTTCACGAACATTTCCATTGTGTGGTAAAGTGTTAATGTATCATTTGTTTTTGTCTTTAGATAAATGTCACATTAAAGGGTTCTATTATACTAGTCTTCTTTGAATGCCCTGTACCATCTACTTCAACACTTCGTCCAGAGTTATCACTGTAAGATAAGAAACTTAACCACCATCCTACCCCATTCTACGTTGTTCAATATTTTCATTTCATAAATTCCTCGAAGTTTTAACCTTGGTATCAGAGAGAGTTTTTAACTTCCACTTATTGTTTCGTATAGATATAAATGTAAATTTACTGCTTAAATTCACTTTCAAAGCTGAAGACAATCTGAAGTGCCTCATATCAGACAATGTCAATTTGACATTTTGTTGTGTCATGGGTTTTCGCGTTTTTTGCAGCGATCCATTTTTCACGTTAAGTATTATTATTTTTTTTTAATTATTTCCGCATGTTATGGCATTAATATGTCAACAAATGTAGAAGGTCATTTCGAAACCTGCCATTTTACACTGAATAAGTGGATTAATATTATTATCACGCTTTTCTTTACACGCGAGCTTGTAAAGCCAAGATAAACAGTGGCACGTGTGTCTTGATACATATTGTTTATGTCAGAGCTGAGATTTTTCAAGAATCTTGTATAGACATTACTTGTCGCCAGTCGATTCACCGTTTTTTCATTTATGGAGATGTTTTCTATAAATTGTAGCTTCAAAATCTAAAATCACGAAAACGAAATTTATTTGCACACAAAATCCTGCACCTGGGTACTCTTGGTAGAGGCCCACTAGATAAAGCCACGTGCAAAATTTGGTAACCCTAGGCCTTATGTCTGAGTACAGGGAGATTTCTAATGTTTTGTCTATATAAGCCCATATAAAAATTGTGACCCCTGGGCCGGGGCCAATTTTGACCCCATGGCTATAAGTTGGGCACTCTTGGTAGAGGCCCACTAGATAAAGCCACATGCAAAATTTGGTAACCCTAGGCCTTATGGCTAGGTACAGGAAGATTTCTAAAGTTTTCTCTATATAAGCCTATGTAAAACTTGTGACCCCCGGGGCGGGGTCAAATTTGACCCCAGGGCTATAATTTGAACAAACTTGATAGAGGTCTACTAAATAAAGCTACATGCCAAATTTGGCAGCCCTAGGCCTTATGGTTTCAGACAAGAAGATTTTCAAAGATTTCCAATATTTGCATGGGTCACCGCAATAATTATTCGAAACTGATAAATCGTAGACTGTCAGGTTATTTTGATCACGTCAATAGAGGCTTGTCATCTGTTTTATGCAGACGAATAGCCTCACTGCAGGACCAACGCTTTCGATCGCCAGTACAGAACTCCCAGTTTAAACAGGCGAGTTTCGATTGATTTGTCGTATAATTCATTACAGCATGTACATTAACTCATTAAGGCTATGTCTGCTGTTTAATTCTACCGTGCAGTCTGTCCTGTATCCCGATATTTATTTGTCTGACCGCTGGCAATTCTACCAGACATGACCAACGGACCGACATATTTCCCGGTATCTGTAATATTAAAACGGTAATTAAACTAAACACTTCAAATAGAGGGATTTTTTTCCCTATTTTTAGAAAACTATCGCTAACTATCTCTAGTTGGACGACTTATCGTGATTTTTACCGACTTGAAAAAATGCTATCGACCTATTGCTATCGAGAGCAAAGCCTTCACGATACATCGATAGGTAGACCGTGGTTACAATACTACAATTCTACTATCTTTCTGCACTCCTCAATGAGAGACCAATCCAACTATCTTTCATAATTTCTACTTACGAATTGTTGCCTCAGAATAATGTGTCCCTCTTTGTCGGAATACACTATACCTTGACACACAGCTGCCATGAAACGAATAAATTCCTGAGAAAATAAAACCAAAATAAAGGCATCATAAATATTTATTACAATCGCATCTTGAAACATGAGGGCCATGATGGCTCTGTATCGCTCCACTGGCTTTTTAACCCTTTACCACACAAATCGAAGTGTTAATGACCCTGAAAGAGAAAGCTTTCAAAAACATCGTGAGAAAAGGACAACATGCTGTCAGCCAGTATTTTCTCCTTTTCCCACAACGTTTCCTAACCTATCAAAGACAGAAATAGTCATTTAAGCTACATTCAATTTGTCTTTTCGCAATGGCTTTAAACTTGGTACAGTAAAAAAAAAATTGTCATTTCTTAAAGAGTAAAATTAACATATAATGCGCTTAATTGGCATTGACAGAGACATACAGCATAAAAAAGTCTGTATGGTAATAAACTTACTTTGAAAACATAAAATAAATCACTCTCCCTTAAAACAGAACATTTCCTCTCCAAAAAACTTGAATACCAAACTCCAATAATGTATAAGTGCAGTTTGACAATCAAGGGAGGTAAATAGTAACAAACTTTATCTTGTATAACAGGAGTTATTTCCCTTGATTACTGTTTTAAACTACAGTCACTATATAAGCCCATGTTAAACTTGTGATCTCCGGGGCAGAGCCAATTTTGACTCCAGGGCTATAATATGAAGAAATTTGATAGAGGTCCATTAGATAAAGCTATATACCAAATTTGGTAGCCCTAGGCCTTATGGTTTCAGACAAGACGATTTTCAAAGATGTTCAATATTTTTCAGTTTTGTTGCCATGGCAACCAGAGTTTTTGAAGGAATCAAATTCTTTCAAGAAATTCTAAAGAGGACCATGGCAGGATCATTTCTGTGAAGTTTCATCAAATTTGGATTGGTAGTTTCAGAGAAGAGGACGCACGGACGACGGACACCGGGCCATGACATAAGCCCGCTGGCCTTCGGCCAGTGGAGCTAAAAATGCTAACTGCCAGCTAAAAAAAACAAATTCATTTTTGATATGTTGATGTTCAGTGTAAAGTTTTAAGCTGAATGAAGAATACTATGACAGTAACAAGACAAGACTTGGTGCCAAAATGTTTGTTTTTAACTGTTTGTTGCTGTCTAGTCCTGTTTAAAAATCTCAGATGTTTAATGAGTGAAAAAAAAAAAAAAAAACAGCAAGAAAGAATGGTATCACTACATATAAATACGTTATCTATTTGTCAGCAAGTTAAAACTATTCCAGGAAATGTATTTACCAACATTCTGTTTGCCTGGATTGAAGCGATTTCAGTCACTTCTTCAAAATATCAAAGCTGATGAAAATTAATATTAACGACATAAAGAAAGTCGTGTTCAAAATACCTATTTCTCTTTGTGATACAACGAGATCGTTTCCCAAATATTTTCTTCAGAACAGGACAATTTTACTGTTAATATTTTGATTGGTTATTCGAAGTACTTGCGTCGTGAAATCGTAAATTGCTGTATAGTTTATCTTGCTTTGATATCAAAAGGGTATGTGTATTCCCCGGCCCTACTCGAAAAATAAACCAGACTTCCCGCTCCCAACGCCCCATACCTAAGTCTTTTATTTGTGTACCGAATATGATGAAATTAGTATCAAATTAAAGCTTATGTTATAACCTTTCTAATGATATATAGAAACTTAAGATTAATTGTTTGTACTTGTATAGTGGTCGAAATGGATTTGTTTCGAACTCAGTCACCAGATTTTTTGTCCGTATAACTACTGCCTACATAAAAGTGGCTGAAAATATTTTCGGTTTAACAAATTCGTAATTTGATACAATAATGAAGTTGTTTATGGATTTAAGAAATTTGGTATCTCAATATCGAGGAATGAAAACAATCGAACTCTAGTTGTGTCACATAACTGGCTCCTTTTATAAGATGAAAGCATATGTCACGGTAAATACTGTTTGACACATCTCGGAGAGGAACCTGTGAAAATGAAAACAATAACTAACTTCGAAAGACATATCTCTGCTACATTCACTCCAGACATACTCATTTTACGCAAAATCTTTGCTTCAAATGAATTTTTTACAATAATTAAAGATACCCATTTGCTCATTTAGCCAAATGTAGAAATGTGCTTAAATCAATAATTTAGAAATATCTACGGACCCAAAGAATGAAAAGAAGTTTCGGATTTGTTATTTGAAATGAATCTTGGTCGGGAGAAAATTACGTCGGGTCAAAATTGTAAACAGTGGGGCGGTGTATCACTAGAGTCGTTTACATATCCCCCATATAAGGTGACATAGATTGTTGCGACAGTAGACTTGTGTAGTGTATCTCGACTCCACTTTCTTGCCAGCTACATGAATATGCAAGGCCAAGGTCGTACAAAGCCACGTGACAAGCATGATGCGGTATCCTCGACTGAAGAGTGGATAGGAGCCAAGTCCAAAATTACATTTTCTATCCGCCAGGTGTAATATTTGTCATGAAGCCACAAGAATGACTATAGTCTGATAAAATATCGACAAAATTGATTTTACTTGGCTTAAAATAAGTAAATGGGCATCTTTAAGCAACAAAACTACTAAATTACTCTGCTTTAGAAACTACCACAATATGATTTCTTTGTTCAGTTCTAAGAACCGGTAATAATCTTAACATTGTGTAAAATGAAATTATATTACCATATCTGGGTTTCCAACATGTACGAAAGTAAAGTTAGCCCCATCCTTGAACTTTTCTAAAACTTGTATGATTTCTTGCTTTACCTGAAAATATACGCAAATACAGACGTATTTCAACTCGTCTCATTTGATTGTACAGCTGGTTAAGGTACAATTTAAAAAGTATATTGCAAATTTTTCAGAGATGTCTATTGCTATGTATGTCATCATTATTTTTTTTACAACTAATCGTTAGGATTTGCATGTGTCAGTGATATTTGTTTATCGAGTAATAGTCCAACATCACATTCGAAATATTTTATCAAAGAATTCGAAAATTGCTGAAAGAAAATACCTCCCATTCTGTGCTGCTATCCAATGAATCTGGGCCGGCATATAACGTTGTATCTGTTGGCTTACCATCCGTCACAATGATCAATGTTGGTTTCCCTTTGCCGCCTGGAACACAGAAATTTACACTGTTGATCAAGTTGATCATTGATGATCAGCATATCGGTAATAGAAGCATGTCATGTATAGTTATCTTTAAATTCAGTTACTGCGTTTTTCAATTTATCACCGTAAAAAACTATGATATTTGAAACTGATAGTTACATGTACAGAAAGTAGCAAGTCCCTTCAATCTTCTATCTCCATTTCTCTATCGGTAAAGTCTAACTACCGATACGCTAATTTATCTTACATACTCCTTTCTCTTTGATATGAGACAAATGATACCTTTCGATTTCGGGATTTTGTTTATACGCAATCACTTTCGCGCATCTAGTTCTTCAAATTGGAGGAACAAAACTAAACGTACATATATTTCGGATGTTACCTAATAGTGACAACTGAAGCCTCAGAAATGTAACAACAGTGTAGTCTTCTCGGTAAATTTGTGAATAGCATCAAGATAGACAGAGTTAATAGAGTTCAAGCAGGATGGCAAGCGAGTAGATCGCGTCCAAGTGACCCGGTTAACCAGTCATTGACCGATGATATGACAGCAGCGCCGTTACCCCACCCACCAAATCATACGAAGCGTAAGTTAATATTTATGTTTACTGTTCATTTAGAACGAAAACACATCAATGGTGAGGCATTTCCTGTTGTTATTTTTTTTACACATATGTCACTCTGAAATCAATTATTGTTAGCAACACCAGATATTCTGAAGATTTTCCTGATACGCATTTCTAACTCTCATTTTCTATGATTGAGTAGGTCTTGGTCGATGTAACGGATTTTCGTCGATTTCCCCGTGTGTTTTCATTGTAGATTTGTAGGCCTAAAACATTGTGATTAAAGAAAATCATTGAATTTAGGCTCCCTCCAGTTTCATGTTAACCCTTAGGCTTCTAAGTGTGACTCAAGGCATTTCGTGACAGTGCAGGTCAAGATCAGACTGCACAAAATGTGTAGTCTGATCTTTAATCTCCACTGTCTGAAAAGGAGATATTTTTCCCCTAAATTAACTTTGAAAAAGCAACATTAGAGTTTTTACTAAGGGTTTGAACGTTTCATTTGCCTCATTAAGCAGGTTAAGGGTTTTTTATGTTTGTTTCATGTGAATTTTACCCATTCTTTGACAAGATTGAAGTCTTTTGGATTGACAGTGTAGGTCAGGATCATACTGTGCTGAGTATGCAGTCTGATCTTAGACCTGCACTGTCTGTTAGCAGCGACTGTAAGCTAATAACTAGATCCAAATGATTATGATTACAAAGTGTATTTTGGGAAAATGAAGATTCCATTTCATTTTCTTTGTAATGTACGGGTTTATGTTGTATATCATATTCAATTTTTGTCGTGACAGACTTGTACTTTTTACCTATTTTTTTTATTGCTAATGCCGGTGTTACTGTTTTAAGGTCTCCTGAGACAAGATGAAGCTGGAAACATGGAAACTGCTGCATTAGGCGCATAGTCAAG
The DNA here is from genome assembly GCA_946811185.2 of Hippopus hippopus. NCBI lineage: Eukaryota > Metazoa > Mollusca > Bivalvia > Cardiida > Cardiidae > Hippopus > Hippopus hippopus. Next base: position 26,942,434 of record OX328108.1, on the reverse strand, counting down.
ATTGATCACCTTGCCAGACAGATGTTTTGTTGGTGTTGCCACGGGCCTCTTCATTTGTCAAAGGTTGTGAATGAAAAGAGACATGGATTTGGATCCATTGTCGTCATAGAGTTTAAATGCAGGGTCTTGAACAATGTTACAACTGGCAAGACACACAGAGTAAGCAAAACCGGCCCACCTGTGTGTCAGTGTGTTGAATGTTTTTCTTGACTGGCTTGATGTAAGGATGTTACGTAACATAATCAAACGACCTGTGAATTGATATTTTTTAAACCATCGATTCGGCTTTCACGCTGTAATCAAGCGTTTATCACACAACGCTGACCCGGATGACAAACATGTCTACATCCGGGTGATCAAGATTTGTTGTTTAAAGCCAGGTGATGTAATTTAAGACGCTTGGGTTTAGTGGTGATCGAGATGGGATTATCATTTTGTTTTGACACTTTACATACTGTAATTATACCGTGACGAACATGCGATTGTCAACAATTGACCACGACGACCGTGAGATCGACGAGTAGCAGGACTGTTCGAAAAATCAACTCGGATAAAAATGAAAAAAAAAAAGGAGGGGGGGAAAGAGAGATTTTCCGTTGACGTCAAACGTTCAGAGATCAGCACGTATTCGAAAATCTTTGTTTTAAAATGAAAATCGGCACTTGGAATATGAGTTCTTGAGACTACACGAAGTAAAAAAGCAGACCAAAAATGAGAATATTAAAAGTTATATCAGTTACATTAGATTCTTTAGTTTTCAGATTCATTTAGTTAATTTATGTACATGCCTGGTTATGACTGTTTTAAATAGGCAATTATGAATTGACATGCTTTTAAAGGTGGATTTATTTAATAAGATTCAAGAAACGTATAACTTTTTTCAATCAACATGAAAATGTTCCTGTCATTTTCATTTGTGTACTTAGGCTTCCCTAAATGAAATGCATTTACCGTTCACATCATTTAGCCCTGCACAAGTCTACTCGGAGCAAGGGTTTATTTCAAACGTAGGCGTGTGAAACCCGAAAATCAGACCACCCCACCAATGAGACCAAATTTTAAAAGTACCACGGGTGGTCTTAGAGGAGTTCTACTGTACTTTGTCAAGGAATGTTATATATTATTATGTTATTTTGATTAACCCTTTATTACACAATCCCAATTTTTAACGAAAACAGTTGCTGAAAGCATTGTGGGGAAAAAGAGAAAATGCTGGTAACCAGCATTTCTTCTTTTCTTACTATTTTTTCTGCACTATCAAAGGCAAATCTCAACATTTAACTCTTTGCCAAATGACTAAAAGATAGACAAGTCGAAGTATAAAGCGTTTGTAGATGACAATTTACAAGTGGCTCAAATGATGGAACTTGTCTTTGATAGGGTTTAAAACATTATCATAAAAGGAGGAAATGCTGCTTACTAGCATTTTCTCTGTTTCCGAAAATGTTTTTATAAGCCTTCTTCCTCAGGGTTGTTAAAACTCGGGATCATATGGATAAGGGTTAACCCATCTTTATTGTGTCATATGCAAATTCTTTCAATATGGACTGGTCTGATTTTTTTGTTGTATGGTAGATAAGGGTTAACCCATCTTTATTGTATCATATGCAAATTCTTTCAATTCGGACAGGTCTGAATTTTTTGTTGTATGGTAAAGAGCTAATTTGATTGAACTGATTGAATGGTTTTATGCACATCTTTCGATATTATTTCAGTCATATCACGTCATATATTAATGCATTTCCTGGGTTCCATCGGTAATAGGCTAGCGCTCTGAAGTGTCTTGCCAAAGGTCACTCTAAAGAAAACCCAGTGGATCTAGTGAGGCTCGAATCCGGGACCTCCAGGTAACAAATCCTACACTTTACCACTGAGCCTTGTTTAATTTGAAGGTTGCATTTTGTGATTGAAACTTTTGAACAAAATCTGGTTACCTACGGGATAGAAAATAACAAATTTTTCAAGACCGTACATGGTGACCACCTATTGTCTTTCATTTTATTCTATTGAACATGTATATAACAGTACAGTGGATGTATTAAATACAGATTATAGCATAAAAAGTTCTTTATTTCATATTTGGATTAAGCATACTTTAATCTATAAGATATGAAAAAATGAAGGATTTCTATGGGAGGAATCTAATTGTAGAAATCGTCTTTAAGCATATAATAATCTTTTTTTTTTTATTTTATGGCTTTGTCGGTGCACCAACTTATGCAGTCATGACGTTTAATTAGCATTTCCACACACACACACACACACACACACACACACACAACCTAAAACTAATTTGTGCCTTCTTTCATTACAGGGGTCCTGTATGACTAAGTGGTAAACAGTATGACTCGTAACATGGAGCAACAGATTCGACCCTCCCTCGACGCACTAGGCTTTTCATTGGGATGTCCTTAGACAAGACATTTCAGTACCAGCCCAGTACTGGTTAAACACAGGGCATATAAGTGTATGTGGACTGTCGCCGTGATATAACTGAAATAACTGAATTTTAACAGGAATGTTCCCTGTGTGAAAATTGCTGGAGCCATTCTACTGAATAAGATGGCCATAAAAGCAAAAATGTTCCCCAGATGAACGTCTCCTAAAATTGTTCGACCCAATCTACTGAACAAGTTGGCCACCATAGTAGAAATATTCCCAAGGCGAACTTCTACTAAAATCGCTAGGACCAATTAACTAATGAATGCGTGGGCCACCAAAACAAAAATGTTCCCCAGATGAACTTCTACAAATGTTGCTCGAACCATTCTACAGAACAAGTTGACCACCACAGCAGAAATGTTCCCTGGACGAACTTCTACTTAAATTGCTCGAACCATTCTACTGAATTTGGTGACCACCAGAGCAGGAATATTCCAAGAATGAATTCTACTAAAATTGCTCGAACACTGCTACTAAACAAGTTTGCAGCTAGAGCAGGGATATTCCCTGGATGAACTTCTACTTAAATTGCTCCAACCGTTCTACTGAACAAGTTGGACAAGACATTTCAGTACTAATTAAAAGTTTACTAGAGATTTTTATTATATTTTATGTGTTGCAGCCACTTTGATCAGCGGATCAAAACGATTCTAGTCGTGTAGGTAGAGTCTGCCGAGATTCAGTTTGCCATCACTTAAGCTTTCAGTCATTTGACTTTAAAATCAGCCACGGCAAAGACAGCCCGCGTGCGCGCGCGCGTGTGTGTGTGTGTGTGTGTGTGTGTGTGTGTGTGTGTGTGTGTGTGTGTGTTAGGAGCAAAGAGTTTCCTCCAGTATTTATGACAATGAACTCTGATGAACATTTTTAACAATATTTTTTTATCAAAGATTGCATTAAAAGTCATCGACAGAAAATACAGTACAGTAGGTTCAGCAATCATTTTATTAAAAAAAAAAAGAAAGAAAGAAAATGAAAAGCTTACGTTCTGGAATTCCTGCCGTGGCTGTTCCGAGAGAAATGCCACCATACATTGGTGTTGGACCTCCAAAACGTAAATTCTCTATGTAAACAACAATGCAAAAAAAAGTAACTATTAAAACCAATCTATATATTTTCCTATAATTAAAGGTATGTACGACTCAAAAGTCAGGTCAAAGGTAAAAGGTATTTTTTCCGAGTCCAGAAAAAGTGAAGCTGTATCCTTTAAAACTAGAACGGGCAAAAGCGACTCGAAACGCAGGTATACTGAATTGATATCGAAGGCAACTATTCAGATCTTCCCCATGTCACAATGAATGAACAAATACTTGACTAATGATCATACCAGATGCTACAGACATAATGACCTGTTCACATGTTGATGAGATTCAGTTGGAGAAAAGGATTTACACTTTTTTTACAAACTGAAAGCAAGCAGTAATTAAAAAAGCGATGTCTCAATTGTTATCTTTTATCATCGTTATATTATCCCCTACGTGCGAAAGTACTTTCCTCCGGTAACCGTTGACTACATTAGTGGATTGGATTCACGATCTATAAACGTGTATATACCTCATTCACCCTTTACCGAACGACTGCAGGTTTTAACGATCCTTCAAAGAAGGCTTTCGATAACACTGTGGGAAAAGGAGAAACTGCTGGTAACCAATACTTTCTCTATTTCTCCTCATGTTTCCTACCCTATCAAAAATACATTTTCTTTTTTAGCGAACTCTAGACTTGTCGTCTGCAAACACTTTCAATTTGGACTAGTCGAACTCTTTGTCATTTCATAAAGAATTAAAGTTAAATCCACTGGGTATTAACTGTAATCCCATTTCCAAACTCAATTTTCTTTTTCATTTGCAAAATGCTTGTTTTTCGTTATCTTTGAAAGTTTATATGTTATGTAAATGACCTGCTATTGAATAATTATGTAGAGGTCAGATTCACTTACAGGTAAAATCTACCAATGATCAAGGAAGTTTAACTGTTGTGGCCTTTTTTGCATAATTGTTAACAAAATTTTGCTTTGCGTTCGTTGTCTTTCTATCAGGGCTCCAAACGAGAATAATTCAGTCATTTTGAGGCGGAGCATCTGTGTCGTATTGATACGTTTTTGATAAAATCCAATTTCAATACTCATTCATAAAGAAATAATGAAAAATGAGAAAGGTTTAATTGGGGTATTCTTGCTCATATCTAAGAATTTCTTTGTTAAGATAAACAGTGATCAAAGGCAGAAAACTTATAATGTATGGTATAAAAGTTTTGAATAGACATACATCTCATTTCAATAACTTTAAACAATGCTACTAAAAGTGCTTTAAAAAATATAATCCCAATTCAATTGTCAAGCAACTTTGATTCCCCAAGTTAATGGGCCAAATACTGCTGTTTTGCAGAACATTACTAAGAGTACAACGATCGTTACTTGTAATCATCCTCACAATTCAGAAGTAGAGTATGTACATGGACGTAGTATCTCAAGATGTGTGGCAAAAAATCATTACAATTTAGTAAAATCTTTTCAGCTAAACCCTTCATAAAACTATGGTCCATTGCAACACTTGTCTCGAAAATCTTGAAAGGCTATCTTCCCTTAACATCTGGTTTGATTATAATCGTAAAAATCGTTCGATAGAGTTTTCGTAACTAAAAGTCTTGAGGGAATAATTGCAGAAGTGTTCAGTAGTCCAATAGTTAAGAAAATTACTTAACTAGCAACAAAACCCCGATGTCTTTATTCTTGCTTTTTATCATTAAGTACATGTATATATTACTGAATTGAAAACATCTCGATATTACTATTCTTAAACTGTGGTAATGCTAATCACAATGTTCTAGTCCTATCTGTAGGGTATACAAAATTAGGAAACGGCAGTAGAATATACTTACCAAATGCCCTTTCAATCAGTATCATTTCATTTGTAAATCGTTGCACCACCTCTGTTTTGTGACCAAAGGTAACTAAAGCTAAATACACCGGTATGTCCAGATAAAGTTTCTGTAGATTTTCCAGGCCTACAGGAATTAACATTGAAAAAGTAAACAAACTAACTAAACAAAACAACAACAATAAAACATCGACATGGCCTAAATATAGAATGTGGGAGAGAGCACTTGTTTTAACAAGTCATCGTTTTTTCGCACAAAGTTGTTTAGAAGTATTTTACCGATTTTGAATCATGAATTGATTTCAGCATCCAGTTCTAGGCCGAAGAATGGAAGCAAACGCATGTTTTTCTTTCAAGTACACATCATTTCGCCATGAGCCTGTCATTATGCAGTAATCTCTGATCAATGAAACTGTCCCATGTTATTTACATGTTCCAATTCTACAAGAATACATCGATAAGCAAAAGTTCATTTGGAACTGTACGTTATTTCATTTTTTTTAAGATCGTTTTTGCATAAACAGTGGAAAATCAACATTACAAGACCAGGTTGAATAACGATAATACACAGAAGATTGAAGTGGGTTGGTTTTACTATTTAGCAAAACTTTATTCAATAGAACCAATAATGTAGTGTTTTTCAATCATATGCTACATTTCCATCAGACTTAAAGGGCAAATCCTAAAATATTTTGACCAGACTGTTTTTTTCCTTTAATCAGCTGCAAATGATGTCAGTTAAACATGTGTCCGCCATTTTTCATAAATACCACCCTGTAACATGCCATAAACCACGACCGAATTGCCACGCTGATATACGGCCCTAAAATGGTACATGGCTTACTTCCCTTGATTCGCTTATCTCGCGTGCATGTGTGACGTCATTGTCGAGTCAGTCTGTGTATACCGTCAGTAGACATACAGTAGGAACGCGGATGATTGTATGCAGATATCTGAGTATTAACTGAGAATTGAGCCGAAAAAATTTTCTACCCTCAAACCTATTGTCAAGGCCACATTTGATCTGTGGTCTGCAAATACTTTCGGTGTGGAGTGGACAAGTCTAAAGTTTCGCCATCTGTGTAAAGGTTTAGCCTAACCCTAACCCAAATGATAAAAAAGTTAGAATATTTCAAATCCACAGTATTTAAATATGACCGATAAAATGTGATTGTTTATTGGAATTTAGTTTAACATAGTTTAACCCTTTACCAACCAGTCCTTTGTTTTAACGACCCTGGTGAAGAAAGAAAAACCTTTTGAAAACATTGTAGGTAAAGGAGAAAATGCTGGTAACCAGTATTTTCTCCTTTTTCTACAATGTTTTCTACCCCATAAAAGACAAGTCCAAACATGTGAGTAAAATTTAATTTGTTGACTCCAAATGCTTTCAATTCAGTTGAGTCAATAAATTTGACGTTTGGGAACAATTTAAACATGTATTTTACATCTCTTGAGAAACAAGTTCATACAACTCGTACAAATCTCTTCAGATACTGCTTCCTGGGAACTAAACCAGAACTCGTGCCCAATGTGTGGGATTTTTATTTAACCCTTTACCAATCAGTCCCTAGTTTTTACGACCCTGAGACAGAAGCCTTTTAAAAACATTGTAGGAAAAGGAGATAATGCTGGTAGCCTGCATTTTCTCCTTTTACCACAATGTTTTCTACTCTGCTGGAAACAGATTTCAAATTTGAAATATTTAACTTTATGTTGTCGTCTGCAAGTGATTTCAATTTGGACCTGTTTAATATTTTGTCGTTTGGTAAAGAGTTTAAGATAGAAAATATTGTGGATAAAGGACCAACTGATAGTTACCAGCTCTTTCTATATTTTTACAATCTGAAGTCGTCTATACTGCAATTTGACCGGAATGTCAGTATTAACCGCTCAGTCCCTAGTAGACCAATTTGAGACTTACCCAAATTGAAACAATTTGCATAAGACAAACAAGAAGTGAACAAATTTACACTATCCTTTCCCACGGCTTACAATTCAGAGTTTAAGACTTTCACAGAGAAGCTCTATATGGAACATACAATTGCTATACATGTACGATAAATTTTTGCATTGAATGGATCATGTGGACAAGGTAAACACAAACAAGTATTTCACACAGGTAGATACCCTCTCCCTGATGTTCATGTATTTCTGTATGGTAAGAAATACAACTAAAATAATTTTGAGAATTAACTCTTAATAATCTCGGAACACATTCTTTTATCAAATTTCATGCTGCTTAACAGCATTTCAAAATATTCTTATTCTCATGAAAATCGTGATTTATTGTGGAACCCTTCAATCATGAGAGAATAAACTTGTACCCGTCAATGTTTACAGAATTCTTTACAAGGTACAAATAGCAACGAGGACCCATTAACAAATAATTAGAACTAACATCTCACGATTATTAATCGTAAAAAGTCAAGAAAAAGGTTATTTGACATGAAACTAAAGTGTCGAGGAAATGTCTTCAAAAGTGTCGGGGGAACTGCCTTGTCGTGGAACTGTCTTGAAACCGTCCTTTTGTTTTGGTTTAATTCCGCCCGTTAATCTACTGAAAATGCTTCACGTGAAACAAAGTTTATGCCATACACTTAATTCTCTCATGTATAGAATATTATTTCTGTAAGCGATGTTCGCCATCGCCCCGTAATAGACGTATTTCAATAGCGTGCGATACTTAACACGTTGAAAAGTCCGGCACAACATCGTCATTTTCGTCATCAGTGGGCGAAAAGTTACTTTTATCCTCATCACCAGAAACTTAATAAGTTTCTTTAAAAATTGGCTCTAACATGTACGGCCTTACCGGCCCAGAATCGTCTATTTCTTCGTCTTCAATATCGCTCAGTTCACTATCGTAAACAACGTCCATATTGAAACAAGCTCTCCTATGACGTCACAAATCAAGGGACGCAACAATAAGTAAGGGAGATAAGCGAATTAATAAGCAGAAATATGAATTGAAAAAAAGTACTTTTACTAATTTTTTTTTCTAATTACATTACCAGGTTACCATTTGATAAGTGTAGATTTGAAAATTAAACATATCTGAAACTTGTTGATTTGCCGTTTAAGATGCAAACAATGTTGAAATACTTCATGATTTGTTAACCGTTTTTGTCTCGTATAGGAGATGGGATTTACTTTGGTTCGTTTCGAGATAACATATATTTAAGCTTTAAACATGATTAATCATACAGCTAAAAGAATATTTATCCGCGAAATGAGTAATACCACTGACATTTTTTACATTTTTGGTACTAAGCGGACAGTTTCTGTACTAATGAAAAAGTTTCAGTGAGAAAAAGATCTTTGTAGAATGAGAATGCCTCACGCTTCCTTGGTATCTGATATATGACACGGACTTTTAACGAGAGAACCTTGAGGCCTGAAATCGCTCTACTGGCAGTGAATCTGCTTTTTTGCTAGCATGCATTATGAATTCATGATGCAGAAAGAAAAACGACAAAAAAACACTAAAAGGGGGGGGGGGGGTGTTCTTACAACTGGGCTTGAACCCACTAAGACAGCATAAGTAGGCATGGTGAATTGAACAAACAGTGAAAAAAAAAAAGTGCAATTTCTGAAAAATGATTGTTTGGAATCCAGCCAAATTTGATAGGGATTCAGTACACCTTGTATTAAACAACCTCATAAATTTTAAAGAAATGTGACAAATAATGTGGACTTCGTTGAGTAAACAATACTAAGTTAACAAATGGCTGCTTTTCCTGAACAGATTACTGGATTTTCTTCACTTTAAATAGAATTCAATCCCTTGATGAACCAAACAATCTTTGAAAATTTCAAAAGAATTGGATCAAAACTGTAGACTTCATTGCCCAAACAAGAAGTGGAAATTTTCAACTTTAAATGACTACTTTTCCCATACTGTTTTTTGGATTTTTTTTCAAAATCAATACGGTTCAAGCTATTGAGATAAACAAACTGTGCAAGTTTCACGAAAATCTGATAACAAATGGAGACTTTATTATGTAAACAATAAATGGAAATTTTAAACTTGAAATGGTTACTTTTCCCACACTGTTTGTTGGATTTTTTTCAAAATCGATAGGGTTCAAGCTATAATTGATGAGATAAACAAACTGTGCAAGTTTCATGAAAATCTGGCCAGAACTGCAGACTTTATGGCGTAAACAAGAAATGGAAATTTTCAACTTCAAATGGCTACTTTTCCCGTACTGTTTGTTGGATTTTTTTCAAAATCAATAGGGTTCAAGCTACTGATCAGATGAAGAACCTGTACAAGTTTCATGAAAATCTGAAAACAAATGCAGACTTTATTGCGTAAACAAGAAAAAGACTAACGGACAGACAGACAGACAGACGGACAGACGACGGAAACCATACCATGACACAAGCTCTACTGGCTTTCAACCAGTACAGCTAAAAATCAAAAATGCATTTTTATAATAGTCCCAGGCGGTAGCAGATTTTTCTATCATTACAGAATTTGGACGAAGTTTTATCCATCTGTGAAGAATATACAATTGAATTGAAAGGTTGAACGTAATTTCGACGGTACTTTATCCTGATTCTCAAATGAAAGCTTTTGTATCGTTAACTATAATACATCACTTCAAAAGACATTTCCTCTTGGTCATTCCTTTTCTCAAGAATGTGATCTGTAATTCAGACTTTTATCATCAGTTGACCTTATATTGAGACTAGCAATGAAATCCCGAAATAAGACAATAATGAACGATTTGTTGAACAAAAGCTCCAAATTAAGCCCTCTCTGGGGACAGAAGTAGATATTCTTCCACTTTAGGGATGGTATTAAATACGCTTTTAAACAAAAATTAGTTTTTGTTCGTGTTAAATTATACTAGTAATATAACTTCTGTTACATGAATATGCATGAATAGAAAAGAAAGAATGATTTTCCACAAAATTTATGAGCTTATTTGGCTGTATTACATAAAAATGTAATAACGTGAAAAAATATTGAAAACTAAAGTAGTTTTTCTGTAGAAAAGCATTCCAATTTTTTTAAAAATAAAAAGTGAGGTTTTCATTTTCAACAAAAGCTGCAGAGTTATCGATACTTCTTTACCTATCTTGATGTCAACACAATAATTTAACTAACAAAAAGAGTTCTTGTAACAAACATTGTAATTGGTATTCGAATTACCTCCGATTTATTTTTGCAATCAGGATAAACTTGGGCCAAAATTTGGGTCCTTGTGTAGGTACACCAGCTGAGACTAAAGAAGATCTATTTAAATGACGGATGACTCAGTCTGTTAGTCTGCATTGAATGCCCTAGCTAGGCGCTTCAGTCGCACGTGCCTGGCTTGTCTCAATTGCTCTTTGTTGTGACTATGATGGTCGTAACAACATAAATGTAAAATTGATCGAGGTAAAATAAAAAAACTTTGCCTGCCTCTTTCTCTCTCTCTCTCTCTCTCCCTCCTTACAACAAACTCGTAGTTTCACAGTACAATCCATTCTCTCTACTTCAGTTTTTTAATCAATCACCATTTTTGACACTAACATATCAAAGAGTTATTCAGTAACGTTACCAGTTTGATATGAGTTTGGAAACGTTTGATATTGGTACTGCCCGGTGTTTACAGTCAATTTAATCGTAATCTCTATAAATTGATTTTCGAAGACTTTCCCTTTCAAATAGAAATAGATTTATTTATCATTATAAACTTCAAGTAAAATCATAAAAATAGAAGAACTAAAACTAGAACGTAAATTACAATCTACCGATTCAATTACATAAACATTTTGGAAGATGAAGACTGAATCGTAAAGACAATCACCTACCACTAATGAAGCTTTCGACAAAATTCTTTGTCTGGAGCCATGCTGATCCATCAGCCATACTTTCTGATATATCTACACACAAAACGTAAAACTGTCCGATGTAATGCAATACTTCAGTCTGTTTTCCTATAAAAAAGGGAAAATAGATGTCGCCAAGTTTACGTTCATGGAAAGATCTTACCCTACACTGCAATGTGTCTACATCTCTGTAAATACGACAGGTTTGAAAGGCATAAACTCGATGTACCTATTTCTTAATAATATATTCCTTTGTATGATCACATTGATTATCTTGGGCTTACCGTGACAAATCACTACGTAACGTAAGATACCAACACCTCGTTAGGGTGCTAAAAGGTTGTTACAGTCATTAGCTTCACCTTCACCTTCACCTATATACATACATTTAAAAATACGTCTGAATTTAAAAATACGTTTGAAAAAGTTGTAAAAGTATTGTCGCACAAGGAAATTTTAGATTTACTCTATATGCTAGTGTATGAAAACAGAAAACAAGATGGCCATGATGACCCTCAATCGCTCAAATGAGCCCTCGGCGAATCGAGGGGGTTTAGGGGGGATCCGGACCCCGCTCCCTATAATTTTCAAGGTAACCGCTGTCTGTCTAAAATTTTGACCAAGTATAAATGTAGTAGTAAATTCTAGATCTGCGTCAAAACGTAATTCAAATCTACTAAGAATTTATTTTAACAACTTGAAATGCGTTTGAAATTAGTATTTAAAGTATTAAACCATTTGCGTCCCATATTTAACAAATGCTCTAGGTTATGGTAGCACAACACACTCTGCAACAGTACCTTTGGAGGACTTCTTGTCAAACAGCAGATTACTAAATGCTCGGACACGTCATATCTACGTAATTATTGATTTATTCAATTCGTGTCACACGTCATCATGACGGTTATGGTAGCACAACACACTCTGCAACAGTACCTTAGGAGCACTCCTTGTCAAACAGCAGATCACTAAATGCTCGGACACGTCATATCTACGTAATTAATTATTGATTTATTCATGTCACACGTCATCATGACGTTTACAGCTACATGAATCTGCGTGATATCAATAGTTGATACTATCTCTAAATCCGCGACTAAGTTCATTGTTCATGTTAAAGCTTGACCTAAATAGTCTAACGTCTAATTGTATTATTTCAATCAATATTTTTTTCAGTCAATTCAGTTGAATCTACTACTTTTTTTGTATGTTTTTCTCGCAGTCGATGAACTTCAATTGAATGTTCTGTACAACTTACGAATAATGAGTGAAACGGCGCATATTTATGCAGCTTTGAAAAAAAAAGCTGTGTCATTTCGTTGGGTACCGTTTAAATTTCATCTTTCCCATAAAGTTTGAAATATGATCTTTCTCAATGTACAGCTACAGAATCTAAAATACAAGCTGTGGAGCTAGATCAAGTAGCACTATGTCTCTATCCCCCGACACACCGGCATGCCTTGTACCAGTGCAAACATACAGAATTTCTTATGAAGATCCCTTTCAGAGTTGTTGTTCGACACTGAAGACATTCCGCTCAAAATGCGTATGCTGACAGTGTTTCAGCCTGTCATGTATTTTAAATGCTGTTACACAGGACACATACGATAAGATGTCCTCGTATCCAACAACTTTACAATATGTGATACAGTCATCGATGTCAGACGTAGCTATTGTTCCCCCAAATTAGGATAAATCACTACAGAATGAGGTATTATTAAAATCAATCTGCAGTGGTGATTAATCTTAAATAGTTCATATTTTTGCTGCTGCTAATACCATCGACCGCCCCATGTACAGCATTTATCCTGTCACTAAATATTTACCAGTCAGCAGACACATACAAAATCAAAGAAATGGGTCCTTTTCCCCTACAGGAAACTAGGCCAGGTTCTCCCTTACATATTATATGGACACATACAGTGATGACAAACCCAGACGACTGGGTGCCAAACCACTTCGTTCCTTGTCTCCCAGTTTATCCGGGAAATGAAATTTTCTGCCCCCCCCCCCGAAAAAAAAAAAAAAAAAAAAAAAAAAAAAACCCAGGATCTGCCCCTTGAGCCTGTATACCTTTGAAAGATTTACAAGAAATATAATCTATGTTTCTTTCCTACATGGCCCCGTGATCTGGTTTTTACCTGAGCTGACCCTTTTCACAATTGTTCATGATATGAATAAGGTAAACACACGTGATAGCAATGACCTAAAAGTCTCTCATCCAAAGTGAACACATTTTTTGGGGTATCATTTGAACTCATAACATACTTTATGACATGAAGAGAACTATTTCCAAACTCTTCCCAGATATAATACTCAGGTCAAAGTTTCATGCCCCTCAGGCTGATATATGGCCTACAGAATGCACAAAAGCCTTTTCTACGAATTGACCCAGTGGCATACATTTTGATTCTGGGTAATCCATATTCAAAGTCAATGACCATATTGTCAAAACAAACATTCCAATTTAGTTTTACGAGTATCGTGATGCAAAAGTGACCTCTTAAGTGCACATAGTTTTCCGAAAATTTGCCCCAGCGACCTACTTTTTAACCCGACACGACCCATTTTCTTGTTTGTCTGAGATACCATCAAGTCAAACATTCTGACCAATTTTCACATATATTCAACTGAAAATGTGGCACCTAGAGTGTACACAAGGTTTTGTCTGTGATTTCCCCCACTGACCTACTTTTTGACACTACATGACCCACTTTAAACTCATTCAAAACATCGCAAAATACCAACATCGAATTCAGAAAAATGTAAACTTAGATTAAAAAGTAGAATTTTCTGGACACATTAAGAGCGAGCAATGATTACAAAAATGAGGATAGATGCTAAGCAAGACAACCTTCATCAGAGTCAGACATATGTAGTTTCCCAGGATTAGGTAATTAAAATTTTCAGTGACCAACTTTCATGAGTATTAGAATGAAAATATGGTTTCTAGAGGGTACACAACATAAACGCTGACGAAGCACCACGGACGACGGACACAGCGCGCTAACAAAGACTCAGTTTAAAAACTTTTTGCTGAGATGAGATTAATAAACAAAACAAACCATCCTCAATTTCCTTCTTTGCCATTCTCATCCACGTATCATCTAATATATGATGTCTCGGGGCACTTTGTCTTATTGCTGAAAATAACACACAAAAATTGCACAAAGTCATCATCTATTGATGTTTGTGACATAAAAACAATCGGGTACTTCATTTTACACTAGTAATACTTGTGTAAACTTAATCGTTCAATGACAGATGACAAAGGACCCTTACTCCATGAAAACTGACCGAAACATGCTGATATTAAACTAGAAAACTTCCGGTACTAAAAGTTGTTTTTCAAATCCTTGTCTTCTGCATGTATATCAAAGTGAGTTACATACAAAACGTGAAGTGTTGAATAACGAACGACAAAAACTCCTAAAATACAAATCTACCAATCTTGTGCACAACACTTATCCTAAATGTGAGCTATCTGTTTGGAAGTTTGAAGTTAATTGCTTTTATACTTTTGAAATTTACCTCCGGAAAAGGGCATTGTGCAAAAGAGGGTAATAACTAAATTAATACTGAAAGCTAATAACTCCGGGGAAAAAAAAAAAACGACTAAAGATAGAGTAATGGCTCTTATGCCTTATACTTGTCGTCAATGTGATCTATCATGTATCAGGTTGGACGCATACTATGAATAATGATTTGTAAGTTATACTCTGAACAAATTCAGAGTAAAAAGAAAATCAATGGAATATATCTGGCAAAAGGGCCAAAATGGCGCTCACACGAGACTTTTTTATCCAATTTGATCCATTTCTAATCACTTATGAGATATTAAGACAAACATTGAAATCTTCATTAGTATTGGACTAAAAATGTGACTTTTAGAGTATACACAAGGCTTAGTTTTTGACCCACATGACTTATTTTCAAACTAGTCTGCAATATCATCGAGACAAACATTCTGACCAAGTTTCATGAGTACTGGAATAAAAGTGTGGCATCTGCAGCGTACACAAGGTTTTTCTCAGATTCGACCCGGAGACCTAGTTCTTCCTCGACGTGATCCATTTTCAAACCCATCTGCGATATCATCAAGACAAACATTCTGACCAAGTTTAATGAGTATTGGACTGAAAATGTGGCCTCTAGAGCGTACACAAGGTGGAAGTTGACGACGTACACAATGTTTCTGTCAGATTTGACCTAGTAACCTAGCTTTTTAGCCCAAGGGACCCATTTTCAAACTCGTCCGAGATATCATCAAGACAACAATTTTGATTTAGTTCCATGAGTATTGAACTGAATATGTGGCCCGTAACAGGTACACAGGTTTCCTTAAAGATTTTACCCCTTTACAACAGCCGTTTTCAAACTCATCCGAGATATCATTAGGCAAACATTCTGACCAATTTTCACAAATATTGGACTGAAAAAAATGGCCTCTACAGTGTGTACAAGGTTTCTAAAATTTAATCTGATGACCTAGTCTTCGACTAGATATGACTCATTTTCAAAGTTGTCCAAGATATCATCAAGACAAATATTCTTATAAAGTTTAGTGGATTTTGGGCTTAAAAAGTGGCCTATGAATAGTAAACAGGTTTTTTTTTTTTTATTGTTTTGAACAAGCGACCTGGTTTTTCATTCAACATTATTAATTTTCAAACCGGTTCGAAATGTTATTAAGACAAACATTCTGATCAACTTTCATAAGTAGTGGGCTGAAAAATGTGGCCTCTAGAGCTTACACAATGTTTGACCTCATGACCTTTTTTTTTTTTTTCCTAACCAGACATGACCCATTTTTGAAGATGTCCGAGTTGTGATCAAAACATACATCCTGAACAAGTTAAATGAGTATTGGACTGAAAATGTAGCCTCTACAGCGTACAGAATGTTTTTCTCAGTTTCGACCAAGTAACCTAGTTTTTTAGCCTAAATGACTCATTTTCAAACTTTACAAACATTCTGATCATCTTTAATACGTGTTGAACTGAAAATGTGGCCTCTACAGTGTACACAAGGTTTTTCTAAGATTTGACTTGGTTACTTAGTTGTTGATCCGACGTGACTCAATTTCGATCTCCCTCTCGAAATATTTTCCAGACGAACATTCTGATTAAGTTTCATGAGTACCGGGCTTAAAATGAAGCCTCAAGAGCTTACACATTGTAAAAGCTGACGACGCGGGATAGACGATGCACGTCGGACGTAGCACGATCACAAGAACTCACCTTGAGTACTTCATGCTAGGATTAGCTAAAAACAGGGCACAGATGAACGGGGAGCTTTCAGTGCCAAATATATCAAATCGACCTATTTCCTAGCCTTTCGCCGACTGAACACACAACCCAAACCAAACGCAATAGTTTTATCTTATGAAGTTAACTCAACAGGCAGACGGCACACGTCCGAGATCAAACTGCATTTTCCGTTCAATCTGATTTTGATCTTTGCTGCCTACAAAAGCCTCCGTTTTCGCCTATTGAGCTGAAAGGGTTAAACCGTATTAGGAAGCGTGTGGAATAAGACCAGAAAAAAGACACATGCTTACAATTTGGAACGCCCATCATCTGTTCTCAGACAAGAATGCCATGATGGCCCTAAAGTCGCTCACAAGAGCTTTATGACCATACATGATCCATTTCCAATCAATTTCGAGTTAATCTGACAAACTTTCTGAGTATTTGACTGAAAATATGACTTCTAGTGTGTACACAAGCTTTTTCTATAATTTGTCTGAGTAATCTTTTTTCTTTAACAGACATGGCCAAATTTCAAACCCGTTGTAGATATTATCAAAACAAAGATTCTCACTAACTTTCCTGAGTACTGGAGAGAAAATGTGACCTCTAGGGTGTACCTGAAGTTTTTTTTTTTTTTTTTTTTTTAAGATTTGACCTAGTTACCTACTTTTTGACCTGATGTGACCCATTGTCGTCCAAGACAAACACCTGACTAATTTCCATAAGTATTAAACAGAATATGTGGCCTGTAAAGCGTACAAAACGTAATTCAACGATCTGACCTGATGACCTAGTTTTTGAACCCACTTAATCCGTTTTAACACTCGTCCAAGATATCAAGACAAACATTGTGACACATTGTCAAAAATATTGGACTGAAACAGTGCCCTAAAGAAAGTACGCATGGTTTGTTAAGACTTGACCTAGTGACCTAGTTACAAACTCGTGTAAGATATTATCAAGACAAAAATTCTGATAAATTGTCATGAGTATTGGACAGATCATGTGGCCTCTAGAGCCTACAACAAGGTTTTTAAAAGACTTGACCCAGGGACCTAGTTTTTGACCCGAGATAACCAATTTTTAAACTCGTTCTAAATATCATCAAGACAAACATTCTGACCATCTTTCATGGAGTAATGAACAAAAACATGGTCCCTAAGGTCTACACAAGGTTTTTTCTTAGATTTCACCTGGTGACCTAGTTATTGAACCAACATGATCAATTTTCGAACTCCGACGAGATATAATCAATTTTCAAACTCCGACGAGATATAAGCAAGTAAAACATTCTGACAAAAATCTATGACTATTGGACAAAAACGTTGCCTATAGAGTGTCAATTAGGGTTTCAATAGATTTGACCCAGTGACCTTGTTTTTGATCCACCGTGATCCATTTTCGAAGATGTGCGAGATATCATCGAGATAAACATTCTGATCAAGTTTCATCGAGAATTGGACGGAAAATGTTGCCTCTGGAGCATACGATCACAGGATTATTTGAAGCAAGTATAGACGACAGCCAGTAACTGTCATGTGCTTTGCGAGAATAATCACAAGTCATATAAGCCACGTCACACTTCCAGTCCACAAGTAGCTTCTGTGTTCCTTGGTCAAAACAAAAACGTCTATAATCTGCATAGAAGCTCTAATGCTACATGTACATTTGATTTTTCGGCATTAAATACCAGTTCGCAGTGCGTAATGAATCATGTACATTCTTGAATTTTTGGCTATTGCCGATATACTGTTCATAATATTATGAATGTGTTAAAAACCACCAAGTCTGTCCAGGATCGCACTAGACCCGATCCTCCACGTACAACAACATCATGTACTGATTAACTCATGTAATTCATGTGTGTTTCTTGTGTAATGGGGTTCATGCACACAAAAATATAACCCGCTCGAGACACAACAACCTTCCTTTTGTTGCCTGACGCCCATATACAGAAGAGATTTAAATAACTTGTCACAAAGCTGCTAGACAGTTACGGGTACAAGTTTATTTGCATCTCACGTGCAATCAGTGGTAATAGACAATTTTTAGCGTTGAGTCACGGTTAATAGTAATCTATGCAGATAGCAAACAGAAAACGCATCTTTAGGCATAGGAAAGAACAACTTGGAGACTGTTGTATTTTATCTCATAATTTATACTTTCCTGACTGTAATAAACAGGATTTTATTCCAGTATTACATCAACAGTCCGGTATAAATAGATACTACGATTAAAACCTCCGTTAAATACCGTGTGTAAACCCCGCAAGTCAGTTTTATTTCCGACGACAAACTAATTACATCAACACGCTACTTTCGGTATATTTTTAAATAGGATAGATACTTTTTTACACGAGTTTCTTGCGTTAAGAGGTGGCTAATGCTGAATTGATATATAGAAAATCCTTCCGAATTGTCTAGTGGAGAGGAATTCCATAACTATTCGTCAGTGAGATGTGAAACTACAGCCACAACTGCAAAAAAAGGGAAACGCACTCCTCGTGCTGGTCAAAGTGATTTCGATTCTCTAAGGAGGAATTTAAGTGAAATGGAGGTTCGTGTCACAGGTCTGGACACAAAACCTTATACTCTGTTCTTTCATAGGATACTGCTGGTTTGGCCAGACCGATACTGCAGACGACAACCACGGAGACTAAACTGAACAGTGCTGAGACTGTGGTTCGTATTTTTCAGAGTAGTCTCTCGAGTGACTTTGTACGGTCTCCAACTCGTGGAGCGGTTGATACTATTTCTATTCAACCAGGGCAAGAGGAAAGACGACAACTTCTGGTTGAATGCAGTGCATCTTGTTTCTCTTTGATACAGGGTAATGTCTCTGATGACGACAGTGAAAAAGGAGACCGTCTTCAGAACTATTCCAGTAAGACTCGTGACTTTTTGAAAGAGACTTTTGGAGAGGATACTTCTATAAAATCTTCTAAGAGCATCGCAGATATTGTCTGGTATCGTACTCTGGTGTTCTCAAGGACTCTTTGAGATCTGAGAAGCATTTCAAAATATCAGCCTTTAAAGACTTGTATCGCACGTCTATTCCCATCTCCAAGGCAGCAGAGGATATTTTGTGTGGGCACAGCTTAGTTTCTATAAATTTAACTAATTTGTCGATTAAACGGTCTGGTTCCAAAGCTTCGTTTTAGTTTCAGCAATTATCCTCTACACCGTTACGCGATAAAGAGAAATGAGCTTTTCAGGGACAGCATGCAGCCAGAATGGGTATGATAATAAATCTGTATATGGAACAAGCTTTGGGAAATTTATTGAAAATTCTGACAAATAAAGATGTCAATTTGGACTCTGCAACACAGTGAGTCGGTGATATTTTTGCCATAAATACCAAGTCTTTGGATCAAGCTGGTCGGGATGGTGCTATTCACCATTTGATACGTAGAAAGGCAGCTATGGCCGACTCTGGATTGAATTACTCTAAAGATGTTTGCAACCAGATTTGGAATTTGCCTCTTTCACATGAAGGAAAGATATTTGATCTTCTTCCAGAAATGGAACGGAAGCGTCTCAGAACATTTTCCTCGTTTGATAGGTCGACTATTAACGCCCAAGATTCTCGGAGGACTCTACTCAGGGTCACAAACATCGTTACCAGCTATACTCTGCCATGTCAGACAGCAGTATCGACTTTATTCAACGAGGGGCTCATATCAACGTTTTTCCAACAGCAACACTATGAAAACTTCTACAGTAAGTAGTTTAAGGAGGAATACATACTGGAGTTCGAAAAGAAGCCAGCTTTCAAAGGGATAAAACTAAACAAAGTTGGTAGAAAGAAATATGTCCCTTCTCAAAGAAATAGATATTCTTCAAGAAAAAGGGCCTATAGAACAGGTCACCCAAAATTTGAATCAAGGTTTCTATATGTACAGCAATTTTTTTCTTGTCCAAAAGAAAACAAGTGGAATGAGATCGGTAATAAATTTGAAGCCCCTGGACAGGTTTCTCCGGACCCAACAATTCAAGATGGATTCAATGCATTCAGTTCTAAATCTGGTAAGGAAAAGAGACTTTGCAGTATCTCTGGATCTTGCAAATACCTATTTTCATTTGCCGAATTTTCCAAGTCACAAGTCTAATGTTTTGTGAAAGAAAACAGGTTTACAAGTTCCGGGTACGGCTTTCGGTCCGAAAGTTGCACCGAGAACGTTCATAACATGCGTACCCGTGGTGGCAGGTTTTCTCAGGAAAGAATGCTTAAGACTATCTGTCTATCTAGACGATTGGCTGAAAATAGGCATACTGCAGGATCGAGAGAAGCTCGTAGATATTTTGAGAGAACTAAATTTTATCATCAATCTGAAGAAGTCTCAACTACTCCCTGTCCAACAAATAACCTATATAGGGGGATCTTTCAATCTGAAACAAAGGATTGTATATCCTACAAAAGAAAGACAAGACAAAATCCTAACTGCAGTAAGTCTGAAATTGTCAATATCGACTTCATCAGCCAGCGATTATTTTCGCTTGTATGCCAAACTACATATGCGATACCGATTCAATTGTACCTTCTTCACTTTGGAAAGCCAAGTTCCAGGGATCTCCAATTCCAAATCCCTCTACAATCACAAGTGTAGAACAACTAGAATGGTGGTCGTTTACAGCCAACATTTCCAGGGGCAGACCTTTTCAACAGCAATTGACCACAGTCACCCTAGAAACGGATGCGAGTAAAATTGCATGGGGAGCTTGTATTAGGGGAGAAATAACTCTGGGACCTTGGTCTCCGCAAGAAAAAGCATTGCACAACAACTGCCTGGAAATGCTAGCAGTTCAAAAAGCAGTTTTACACTTTCTTCTATTATTAAAATAGCAGGTAGTTATAATAAGGTCAGAAAATACAACTGCGGTTCAGAATCGGTACAGAAAAGGAGAGACACGCTCAGCATATAGATGCATGCAGACTTGTTAAATGCGGCAATTAGCAATAAATGAAGGCATTTGGTTGAAAGCTGCTCATAAAGTAGACTTTGAGCCAGCTGGATGTTTCCTATCCCCATCCCCCGGGCGAATGGGGCTTTTGCAAGTTATAGGGGCCAAAGGTCATCAAGTGCACGTCTGGCTGCACCTTATCAATTGCTCAGCAATTAGTTGGATTTTTGGGAAATTTAGTCCTTCTGTGAGTCCCAAATGAACACAGGTAATGTAATAAGTTTATAAACGATTATTTCTTTACATTTGTTATAATGTACGACAGTGTTTAGTGCAAAAGAAAAACCCAAAAAACACTGATATCACTGAATTTTTACAGTTTAAGCTTCTAAAAATCATATTATGAAAAACTATTGGGACATTTTTCAGACAGAACAGATTTTCTTCACGAAGGATGCTTTGAATGCATCTTAGAAGTAACCTACATGCCAATTTCAGATTTATATTTCACCACTTTGCCATATCCATGAATAAACCGAAATAATAACAAAACTACATCAAATATACTTTTGAATGTTTTATATCAGTTGCCGGGAATTCAACTGTTATCTGGTTCCTTTTTTGAACTGAAAATGGTCTAAGATATGTTGGTATGCCTATCTTTATGGTCTGATTACATTCATTAGAAATTTTTAGAGTAAATCAAAGCACTGAAGTTACTGTGACATTATTGACGATTAAACTCTTGCATCTTTAAACAAGAGCGGCAAATTGACGCAAGATACGCCCGTCCCACCGCCAGTTGTCGAAGGGGTATAATAATCGTAAAGGGCAGGTAGTGCAACAAACATGTTTACCAAGTCTCAAGTCAATTTGACTTGAGGTGACAAAGTTCCGTTCCAGACAACAAAGAAATACTGTAAAAATGAAGATCAAAGTGGAATTACTCAAAATCTGTACTAGGTAGAGTTATTGTTCTTGCGCACTGTACTCCGTAATACTGCAACAAACATGCATACAAAGTTTGAAGTCACTCTGACGTGAGATGAAAAAGTTATATTCCGGACAAGCACTAAATGCTGTAAAAAAAACGATCAAAGGGAAATAACTCAAAACTCATGCTAGGAAGAGTTATGGTTCTTGTGCACTGCACTCCGTAAATTTGCAACAATCATGCATACCAAATTTGAAGATGTTCAGACTAGAGATGACAAAGTTATATTCCGGACAAGCAGAAAATGCTGTAAAAATGACAATCAAAGGGAAATAACTCAAAGACAGCACGAGGTAGAGTTATGCTTCTTTCGCACTGCACTCCCTATTATTGCAACAAACACAAATGCCAAGTTTCAAGTCAATCGGACTGGAGATGACAAAGTTATGCTCCGGACAAGCAGAAAATGCTGTAAAAATGACGATCAAAGGGAAATAACTCAAAGACAGCACAAGGTAGAGTTATGGTTCTTTCGCACTGCACTCCATATCATTGCAACAAACACACATGCCAAGTTTCAAGTCAATCGGACTAGAGATGACAAAGTTATGCTCCGGACAAGCAGAAAATGTTGTAAAAATAACGATCAAAGGAAAATAACTCAGACAGCACGAGGTAGAGTTATGCTTCTTTCGCACTGCACTCCCTATTATTGCAACAAACACAAATGCCAAGTTTCAAGTCGATCGGACTGGAGATGACAAAGTTATGCTCCGGACAAGCAGAAAATGCTGTAAAAATGACGATCAAAGGGAAATAACTCAAAGACAGCACGAGGTAGAGTTATGCTTCTTTCGCACTGCACTCCCTATTATTGCAACAAACACAAATGCCAAGTTTCAAGTCGATCGGACTGGAGATGACAAAGTTATGCTCCGGACAAGCAGAAAATGCTGTAAAAATGACGATCAAAGAGAAATAACTCAAAGACAGCACGAGGTAGAGTTATGCTTCTTTCGCACTGCACTCCGTATTATTGCAACAAACACAAATGCAAAGCTTGAAGTCAATCGGACTGGAGATGACAAAGTTATGCTCCGGACAAGCAGAAAATGCTGTAAAAATGACAATCAAAGGGAAATAACTCAAAGACAGCACGAGGTAGAGTTATGCTTCTTTCGCACTGCACTCCGTATTATTGCAACAAACACACATGCCAAGTTTCAAGTCAATCGGACTGGAGATGACTAAGTTATGCTCCGGACAAGCAGAAAATGCTGTAAAAATGACAATCAAAGGGAAATAACTCAAGACAGCACGAGGTAGAGTTATGCTTCTTTCGCACTGCACTCCGTATTATTGCAATAAACACACATGCCAAGTTTCAAGTCAATCGGACTGGAGACGACAAAGTTATGCTCTGGACAATGAACAGGACGCCGCCTGCCCGCCATGGGTGATCCCATAATACGTCCCGTCTTCGACGGGCGTATAATAACTCAAAAATTAAGCAAGCAAGAGTTATTATTCATGTGCACTGCAACCCCCCTTGATGAGATCTATCAACCCATGAAATTTGATAACCGTAGCTAGTATAGTTTTGGAGATATGCTCCGGACAAAATTCAAGTATGAAAAATACAAACGGCAATAACTCAAAAATTAAGCAAGCAAGAGTTATGATTCATTTGCACTGCACTCCCCCTTAATGAGATCTATCCACCCATGAAGTTTCATAACCGTAGCTAGCATAGTTTTGGAGATATGCTTTGGACAAAATTCAAGTATGAATATAAACAAAGGGAAATAACTCAAAAATTAAGTAAGCAAGAGTTATGATTCCTGTGCACTGCACTCCCCCTTGATAAGATCTATCCACCCATGGAGTTTTATAACCTTAGCTAGTATAGTCTTGGAGATATGCTCCGGACAAAATTCAAGTATGAAAAACAACAAAGGGCAATGACTCAAAAATTAAGGAAGCAAGAGTTATGATTCCTGTGCACTGCACTCCCCTTTGATGAGATCTATCCACCCATGAAGTTTCATAACTTTGCTAGTATAGTTTTGGAGATATGCTCCAGACAAAATTCAAGTATGAAAAACAACAAAGGGCAATAACTCAAAAATTAAGGAAGCGAGAGTTATGATTCCTTGGCACTGCACTCCGCCTTGATGAGATCTATCCACCCATGAAATTTCATAACCGTAGCTAGCATAGTTTTGGAGATATGCTCCGGACAAAGAATGGGGACGCCGCCCGCCATTCCGCCCACCCGCCCGCCCGCATGCCACGGGTGATCCTATAATACGTCCCGTCTTCGACGGGCGTATAAAAACGAAGAATAATGTTTTGAAATACAATATATCTTGATTTTATTTACTAGGAGGACATTGCATATGTAAGCTATAGTGCCTTCCCTTGTTAATTCGTCATTTTAGTTCTATCAGTCAATGAAATCAAAGTTCTAAATATTCAACTTGCCATGACAAAGTATGAAAGGTATGAGTTACAGCCGTATCTACTTTTTTAACTAAATGTGCGATACGTATGCATGATTATAACTGTCCGAAATCAGACATATACTTTATTACTCCTAATAAATCTTTTGATAAGCTCCCGTTTTTAGATAAATCAGATTTTCTAGCTGTGTATGTTATCAAGATAAGTTGAATTTCCCCCTTTGTATTTGGCACTTTAAACAAGGTAGATGTGTCAGCTATAGCACATTTGTTGGTCAAAATTCAGTCACAGGAGGGCCACAGTGACATAGAGAACGAGAGCTCATAGTTGCTCAGTAAAGGCATCATCATCATCATCATTCTCATTCGTGCCAGCCATATTTATGACTGCTTCGTTTTGTCAAGGAAGCTAAGCTTGTTGTTTTTTATTGTTATCCATTGAAAAGAATGTCAGGTTACCTGTTTGGCATCATGAAACTAAGAATCATCATGTCATGATTTGAAACAAGGCAAAAGTATAAATGTTGGAAATGAGTTGGCTTTGGGTTGGAACCGCTCAAGTCTAAAATATGCCATCAAGAGCCCTGGCCTTTTTTCCCATTCTTCATCGATTTTCATCCTAATTTTTCCTTTTATGTTAACTTGAAGGCCACATTATGTATTATAGTGTACTGTTCACTTTTTGGTCATTATTATGTTTTTGTAGTAAAGGTCATGCAAATTTTTATCTTTCAAATGGCAATTCTTTTATTACTCAGATTATCTTGTTCTATAAAGACAATTACTTTAAGTAATAAGGCCACCGGCCCATAATACAAAAAAATACATGTAGAGACAAACATTATACATAGTAGATAATTTACGTCCCAATTCATGACCATATTAAACCCAAAAAATGTTTTAACAATGAGTTTGTGTTAATTGCATAGACTCTTAGGTTACCTTAACATTAAAAAATTGCACCCTTTAACATTTTTCCAAACAATACATAGTTGTAACGATCCTGAAGAAGAGGAAGACTCGTAAAAGCACAGTGAACAAAGGAGAAATGCAAGTTACCAGTGTTTCCCCCCTTCCAGCAATGCAATCTACCCTGTCCGAGACAAGTCTTTCCCTTTTAATGTCGTACCAATGAGTCTAACAGTCTGGGGCAACTATCAATG
The DNA here is from genome assembly GCA_946811185.2 of Hippopus hippopus. Taxonomy (NCBI): domain Eukaryota; kingdom Metazoa; phylum Mollusca; class Bivalvia; order Cardiida; family Cardiidae; genus Hippopus; species Hippopus hippopus. The sequence goes on along the minus strand of OX328108.1, from coordinate 26,916,578 downwards.
ACAATGACAATTATTTTATTCAAAGTAAAAAGGCCACCGGTCCATATTACAAGAAAATACATTTAAAGATAAATATCATACATAATAGACGAGAGTTACGTCCCTTTTCATTACCATGTTAACCATTAACTGTTAAATAGTACAGTGAAACTTTCAAACAAGTAGTAGGTACCCTAATTTCGCTATTTCATAGGTACCTATAGGGGAAATAATTGTCCTTATCAGACAGTGTAGATCTAAGATCAGACTGCACGATCTTGATCCACACTGTCCGCAGTAGTAGCGCTTAGCAGTAAAAGGGTTAAAATCGAGTACTGTTCTAATGACCAGCACTGACATTGGAAAACGACCGTTTATAAGAACGTCAAAATGGCAACTTTTACCATAAAAAAAACTTAGTTTTGACGACTTTGAAGAAGAACACTTGAAAACACTGAGAGAAAAGGACAAAACGTGAGCAACAGCATTTTCCCCTTTTCCTGCAATATTCCTTATCCTTTCCGATACGAATCCATCATTGAAGCCATCATTTGTAGTATAGGATTTCAATAAGGCTACATCTTTAAACATGTGTAACCACGTTTGCCAGTACTTTAAATCACTGGGGGAAAATGATAATAATAAAAAATTCAAATTGGTCCATTTATATATAAGTTATTTCATAAGCATGTATATATAATGAGCTGGATATCTAATGATTATTGGATTTGTAGATTGAAGTAAATGGTAAAAATTAGCTTCACTACAACTAGAAGTATACCAGTTATATAGAAAGTTTGCTCTTATTTCTGTAAACTTTTCACATTAAAAAAAATACATGATATTCACATTCTGTAACTTTTACCTCATAATTGCTATAACAATAAAGACAAATTCTTCTATCTCGCTGGACATTATTATGTCTACCTGTTTCAATTCCAAATTTATGGTTCGAGCATCGAAATTTTAAAAGCGCAATTCTGTGTTTCAATGGGATATCCAGTTGTAAGTATTTTTCTACGTTTAATAAGGATTTATAATGTTTATAATGATAACAACGGCTGGATGCATTAATAGATTCATGCCAATTGTGATTCGAGCAATCTACGAGTGGTTGTTTGAAAGCCTTTAGGAAGTGACTCGTAATTCCAATTTCTTGACTTATCCAGACTATTCCAAAACCATATATGTATGGCAAATTTTTAACATTTGAAGCCCAGGTTCTGCGTCCCGCGTCGTCTAAATTCTTAAGCAATGAGTAACAATTTCGAGGGTATCTATGGGTTGACAGTTGTAACAGTTTACAGCAATATTTAACACAAGATAAATGATAATCCATATAGAGCGGATAATGACCACATTCGCCTAAAGCTAATGTGTTATTTGTTGAACCATTCAAAACAAGGTATTTTTTACAAAATTCAAAATGAACTGATTCTCAGACAGGTTAGTATGTATATCCCCATATCTGGGCTCCATAGCACAAAATTGGCTTGATCATTGAATCAAACAATTTAAATAGGCCAATACAATTAAAAAAACCAAACGACTTCTGATATCTATAAATAGAAAAAAAAATGCTTTTCTGGCCTGTGATGCTAATTTCTCTTTGGCTGAAGTCCATGATAACATTGGGGTAAAGAGGAGACACATATATTTATAGGAAGAAGTTACTGATACGTGCTTATTTCCGAAATACCATTTTTCATTTGACCGTAAAGGTCCTCCATTTCTAAATACAATAATTTCCGTTTTATCTAAATTAACTTCCATTCCCGTATCGAAACAATATATAATATTCAGTTGTTTTTGCAAATTAACGACAGTATCTGAACAATTAGCAATATCGTCGGCAAACATTAGACAAATAATATCCGGTATGTTTTCGTTTATATACATACCATTTTTGCAATCCTTCTGTAATGTAGTACACAACTGGTTGATGAATGAATTAAAAATTATACTACTACTTTTGTCTCCTTGTCTGGTTCCAATGTTACATTCAAAGAAATCTGTCAAAACAGTTCGTTTTTATACACCAGGACAAATTATTATACATGGATATTAATTCTTTTAGAAAATTGCCATAAATACCATGGCCTCTGAGACATTGGAATAACTTTAAATGATTAATTTTGTCAAAGGCTTTACGAAAATCTACATATAAACAATAGAAGCGACCTCCTTGTTTAGATAAATATTTTTGTATTATAGCTTGTAACGAAAACAAGTTATCTATGGTAGAGTAATTTCATCTAAATCCGGCCTGTGCTTCGACATTTATATTGCTATCCTCCGCCCATTTACATAATCTTGAACTAATAGTACCTGAAAATATATTATACATGGATGTTGTGCTGGATATATACCACGATAATTTGCCGGATCATTAATACTTCCTGACTTATATATTGGACAAATGATAGATTGTGACCAAGAAATAGGGAAATTTCCAGTAGACATTACTTTATTGAAAAGTTTGTGTAAAATCGGAGTAATTTCGTGCAGTGTTGCCTTGTAAAATTCATATGGTAGTCCAACTATACCTGCGCTTTTACTATTGGTTAAACTGGTTATAGCCTTTTCAATTTCACTCAAACATCTAGGATCGTTCAGAAAATCAGCATTTGGTTTACCCGAAACTTCATTTTCATCATTTATAAGCGCTGGAGCAATATTAGCAAAGAGAAGATATTTAAAATGATCATGAAATTCAAAAGGACTTACCGATGCCCTATTGTTTATATTCGTTTTTGTATTTCTCTTTAACAATTTCCAAAACTCTTTGGGGTTTGAGCAATTTTGTACTAAACTCAATCTTTTGTTTTTTTGAAAAAGTAATTTTTTGCGTTTGCACACTGCTTTAAATCTATTTCTATTTATAATATAATCTCTGAAATCAACGTCAGTATTTGTTTTACGCAACTTACGAAGCCATTTATATTTCAAACGCTTCAAACTTTCACAATCATCGTCCCACCATTCAGTGAGCTGTACATTTATATTATGCCTATACGGTTTATTGTACCTCTGCCATGATTTTTGATAAAGGGAAATAACTTTACTAACTGCATCATCAATACTGAAATCGATTGCATCCATAATACACTGCTTGTTATCGAAAAGATATCTTTGAAATATACGTATAAAGTCATTACTAAATTGTTCTTTCCACTTAAACTGTGAATAATTGGCTAATGGCATAAAATGATCAACAGTATAAGTTATGTACTTCAAAAATGATAATGTACATAATAATGGGTAGTGATCGGACTCCTCTCGTTCTCCGACTGCGAAATAAGATACAATTTCAAAAACGTTTTTGTTTAAAAGAAAATAATCAACTACACTTTTACCTTCGTTAGAAATACATGTATAATTCCCCATAATATCATCAGATAGGCGACCATTCATGATATGCACATCATTTGCTTTACAGAGTTCTGTTAAGAGATCTACCGTAATGATTAAATCTATAACAGACCCTGTTATTACGTGAAATATTAAATTTATCGCTGCTGTGGTCTACATCGCCATGTATATAATAGATATCATCATTTTTAATATATTCAATAAAATCTTTTGTTTTTGTATTGAAATCTCCAGCAATGCTAACATCAACTGACAGATATTTATGCTGGAGATCTAGGTACCGATCTTGCATTTGCAAAATTCCATTAAATTATTATAATAGTTGAACCTTCAGGAGAAATATACAAAAAATACAAAATTATATCATTAATATTACCCAGTAATGAGAATTTACAATATAAAACAATGCAATCTGACCAGTTTTTACAAATTCTAGAAACAATATTCTTATACTTTTCTGTGACAAATACATTTACTCTCCCACTACTTCTAATAGCCTGAGATTTTTGGACTCGTATACTATCATAATGGACATATCCTTTCAAAAAGTTGGCAAATTCGTTAGACCTACTACTCCAGGATTCACAAAGAGAGACAATATCAAAAGTCATCAGGTAATCGACCAAATCAGAATTATTTTCATGTTTTCTTAAACCTTGTATATTCCATGATATTATGCTTATGGATTCATGAGAGCCTTGGCCAAATTCCTATGTAGATGAAGCCTCATTTACATAATCATGAGAACAGCCACGTTCAGTGATAAGTTCCCGATTATCGCTACACGTCATACTCGCGCTAGGTGCATGCTCCTGAATGTCACATGATTCATTAGCCAATGGAAGAGAAGAATAAGTTGGTCACTCAGGTTTGTTCCTAATGGAACCAATAGTATTTGCATTCGGTAAGGAATGGGCGGAGCTTGATGCATCGTCAGCCAATGAACGCAAAGTACGACGTCCACTTTCTGGTCTCTCCTAATGGAAGCAAGTGCATTTTGATTGAATAGATACGTTTAGCTATATGTACTATTGACTGGGTAGCGTCATCGAATCTATGAATAGAATCATTCACTATGAATTTGTCGAACTCGATGGTAGAATAGTTCCCTTTTCTCTTTCCTCCATCATCACTTTTCCTAGCTTGCGTCTATGTGATTTAATCCTGTCCGAAAAATCCTGGAATACCGAATACCTATCACTTAGCCAAGTTTCTCTTTCGCTTTCTGTGGAATAGTGTTGCAATCTTTGTATCTAGAAAACTTAACTATGATGGGGCACCTGTGGCATCTCTACCCTTAACCCTATATGCACATTTTAATTTCAACCGATTCTAATTCTGGCGACTACACTTCGTTTTTGATGAAAGATCTAACTTTTTGCTCACAACCATCCCATCTCTCGGATAAGTTGCCATGGATACCGTGAAAGCGTAAATTGTTTCTTCTCGACTGGCTTTCTAAATAATCAATCTTCTGCTTTATATTTCCAAGTTCAATTCTTATTTGCTGATTTTCTGCTCTAAATGCTTCGGTCTCTTATATGAGTTCCTGCACAGAACTTTTTATATTATCCATTTTTGCGTTTATTTCGGAAAAGTCTGTTTTAATGTCTTTTTTCAAATTAGACAGGTCTGACTTGAAATCAGTTTTCAAATCATTAAAAAATAGCATAATCTCACTATCCGCACTGCCTATTTTCTTGCTACTTCCTTTTTTGTTCTGACTCGGCTGATTTGGTTCTTGGTACTTGGGTCCAGTCGGGAACGGGAGGCGGGTTGTAGTTTTGTTCAACCTAGCTGGAGAAAGGCCTGCCCCTTGAAATGTAAGGGTTGTTTCCTTGCTTGCCCCTGTTTCTACACCAGTACATTTATTCTGACCCGGACCAGGATTCGTCTCTATGTCCCAACATGTTAATAAATGTTTGTATAACGTCTTGTTTTGTTTTCATAGTTTAAAGGCTTTGTATTCACTTAGCCATTGCCCGGCTGGTAGCTCAGTGGATAGCGTATTTGACTTGTGACCTGGTGGTTGCGGGTTTGATGCCAAATTGCGGCAAACTTTCTCTCTGATGATTTTTTGCCTCTTACCCCTGGCGCATGTAAGACAAACAGTCAGTGACTCGGAAAGAAAGTTGTGTCAGTATTGGTGTCAGAAAGCCAGGAAACACATGCGTAGATGCACTAACCACCATGATATGACCTAAGCTGTTAAAACGGCGTTAAACTCCAATACAAACAAACAAAGAAACAAACAAATCACTTACAGTCGAGCCGCGTTAATCCGGGCTACATTTTTTTCAGAAATATCTAGATCCGGGAAAAAAATCTGGGAACGAATATTTTCTGTACAAATTTTACTTTTCATTCAAAAAAAAAAAAAAAAAAACCGCGTTCGGGAACCGGAACGGACAAATCGGGAACGAAGGGTTAAAAAACAGTATAATCAGATAAACCGGGCCTGGCATGACTGTGTATCACACAATTTCCCAGTACTATTGTAGACTAGTTTCATAAATATCGTTACAGGCTACTTCGAGCGATTTTGCACTGGTTCTTAGTACGCATTAATAACACGAGTATCAGTCTAGTATCAATTTATTTCAGATGAATTTCACACATTTGAAAAGACACATCTTAATTAGACGTGGTCTTTGAAAAGTGTTAAGAGACATACACGTGCCATAGTTAACTGTCAGTTTGACAAATTATCAATAACTATAGTACTGATGTGATGATGCGACAATTACCGTAATTGTATGTATTTGGACACCCTAAATGTTCGGAAACTTTAAGTTATTTTCAAAAATAATTTATTTTTAGTCCTTACCCCGGACAGTATGAAAAATTAATTTTCCTAAATATTCGGACAGGCTGAAAATTGATTTTCTAAAATATAGGACTGTCAACTTTTTAGAAAATGTTTTCGATACTGGTCGGCTGCATAGACATGTGCACATTTCTGTATCATAATATGTATTGATAATAACATGAAACCTACAAGAGCCGAGAAACTCAGCGTTGCTTAAAGACTTCTCACTAAATCAAACCGTGTAGATTCAGATCAAAGATCAGACCAAATAGTCTGTCTACAGTCTGCGCTTGATCTACACAGGCCGCATGCAAGCAACTAAAGTTTCGAAAAGTGCTTGAAGGGCTTAATCTTTTCTGGCTTTTTGATGCTGTATATGCGGTTTCTCCTTTTTTCGTAATGTTTTCAAAAGTCACCTGCTAAAGCATGAAGCCATACCTGTGACTGTGAGGGAAATGGCTTAAATCATAACACTGTTCTCCCTCTTTGAAAAATAGATCTATTAAAGAAATTGAAAAAACGCAACCTCGCATTCATTTTTTTTTTATCAGTAATCCGTTTATATTTAAACCCAAAGCATTAGATATCGTATGCATATTCTTTTTTTTTTTGTTGTTTTGGATGCAAGGATTTTTATTTTTATGAAAACAGCAAAACTTTTTTTCTGCTTACTACACAAAACATGTGACACGACTGCCAAAGTGTTCAAGTAACAACCATTCCTAAATGCAAAAAAGGCATTATCAGCTAATGTAAAACAGGCAATATATTAGCTTATTGCGTGATCATTTTGAGTTGATTGGCAGTTTGGTTGTAGCGGGGTATAAATTTCTTGGAGCAGAATAGTTGTAAATATGTAAAACAAACCCTGTCGCTTCGAATGATTTGCACGTTACATCATACCCATAATCCCAATTGAAATCTTTACCACATGACAAAAACATGAAAAAAAAAGGACTGGTCTAAAATCAAAGTATTTGCAGACGACAATTTAAATGTGGTGAAATTGAAAGAATTTTTCTAAGATAGGGTAGAAAACATTGTTGGAAAAGGAGAAAAAAAATAGTGGTTACCATCATTGTCTCCTTTTCCAACAATGTTTTTGAAAGGCCTTTTCCTCAGGGTCTTTAAAACTCGACATTGTGTGGTAAAGGGTTAACTGCAAATACTTGTGTACCCGCGACATGCGTGAAATCTTTTAGGCGGATGGCTTGTTTTACATTTTATGTTATTCAAAATTACTCTGCCGATGGCAAGATGGCGGACGGTGTGGATAGTCATCAGACCAAGCAGAACGTGCAGTCTTTCTTGGATCTACATCATCCACTGCTGAACTATGAGTTAACTCGTATCGGAAAGCAGCTTCTTGTATGTCAAAAGAGGTAAGAAATACTTAAAACATGTAGATTATTTTAAGATTGAAAACAGACCGAAACTGTTGATCAGCTACAATTCGTCACCGGTTCTACAAATAGAATGGAATTTGTTCGATATTATCCTTATTTATTTCGGACAGACATTACATCCATGTCTCTCGAACTGGAAAATCAACAGTAACACTGTAATACAAAAATACTGAGCTTGTGTTTCGCCCACCCCCTTTTTTTCGTGGAGTTTTCCAAAGTCGTAATGTGCCGAGCTTTACAATTGATTGATTGTATGGTGTTTAACGCCGTTTTCAACATTATTTCAGTTATATCGCGGCGCCCAGTGCACCTATCCATGCTTTCCTGGAGTCTCTTTTACCAGTACTCCACACAATTTTCTTTCCAAGCCACTGGCTGCTTTTCCACATAATCATCGTCGAAACGATGGTCAGCGGTGGGAGAGGAATGAATCCTGTCACAGTGACTATCATCAACCCTCGGAAAGAAATTGGCCAAGCCAGGGGTCGTAGCCAGAGATCGAACCCTGGACCCCCTGTTCTGAAGTCCTGCACGCTACCAACTGAGCTACCGGGGCTCGGCCCGAGCTTTACAAGCTCACCCGTTTGTACAAAAAGTATACATGTGTATGTATTAAGGTACAAGGAGATATTCATGTACAAAGCACATAAATAACAAAAAGGCAAAATGCAAATTTATGACATTTTATTATATTATATAATTATTATATCTGAACAATCGTAGGAACATTACAGCCAAGTACTTGTGTAAATCATACGCTATCGTAATTCTTACGATGCACAGTGTCTCTTATCAACACGGAAATCGTGGCGATTCCAGTTCACCGGTCGGGAAATACGGCTTACCCGGAAACATTCGTAGGCATCATAAGTGTTCGGATAAACGAGGCTCGACTGCACTCATTTCTATTGTATTTTAGTGAGTTATCATCAATTGAAATACAAAACTTGCTTTAACCAGTTTTTTTTGTTTGATGCTGTACACATTTAAAGGAGACAAAAACCTTTCTTGATATTTCAGCATGCCAGATTATTTACCATATTTGATAGCACTTTGTATTTCTCCTATGGGCAAAAGGCCTGTGCATGAGATTTTGTCTCTTCCTATTACTCATGCATATGGAAGTACCTGTCATGTTTCAAATGGAAATGTCTATGGCAATATACTTTGACTGTGCAAAGCTCCGCCTCATTTGATATTAGCATAATTGTATTATTGTGCACAAACAGACTTTTGCGTTCTTTATCAAGATCATGGGCTTATTGTTATTTCCAGGATATTGTTTTCTACAAACGATACGTTGCATTTTATTGCACTATTCCATATGAGTGATGTACCAATAATTGCCCATCTGTAGGAAGAAATGATCAGTGATCTCACTGAGTGCAATTCCTTCTTTTCTGATATGCTTTCTCATTTGCAAACTCTAAGCTGTGAAGGGAAGTTTCTGTGGTTCGACTTAAGTAAATCCTGTGTCGCAAAATGCTACCTTGGAATCATTATGAGACTAACAAACCAAAGAGTGATTCAAAAATGCTTTTATGTAAACCCCCTTTGTTTACATCTTGGTAATTTTCAGTTGTCGTAAAATCGTTACATTATGAAAAGAACAGAAACTTCATTAAATTTTCAAGATGTTTTCAGGGTAATTTCTCATGTCATAGACTTGCAATACATGTGTATGATATATAAAAAAGACTTTGTGTTTTATGGGGATGAAACTGAATAGACTTCATATCGTGTGAAATCCTCTGCTCTGCTGTAAGCATTATTGTTATAATTTCAATAAGGGACAACTTCATATATTAGTTTTGGACTTTATAAAGGGTCACAATGTAGAAAAATGTCTAAGCAACGTTATTAACTTGGTTATTACATTTGCAATCTATGCAGTAATTACTAACTGTTCAAAATAGAGGTGATTAATACAATCGTGACTACAATGAATTCTTATGACTTACCAGCAAAAAATTGTCTTTAATTCCCGCAAAGGTAAGATTTATAAAAAAAAAACTCAAAACTTTAGTACTTTAACTTTGATTTTTTTTTCATAGATAAAGCAGCATTTATTTTAATGAAAGGCACAATGTTTGTCATTACATCTGTTCTGTATCACTAAGTTCATAAAAGATAATGTTGTATACTATGGATACGTCTTTGAGTACCAGCCATTATACACTTACAAACATAACCAGGTACAGTTCTTTCAGTAGTCTGATTCGCTTAAAATTGTGTCTGTTTCTCTAAAACATTTGTTATGATAAGTGATATGAGTGTATTAACCCATCTGAAGATGTTTCCGACATGTTTAATGTAGAAAATGAAATGAAAATGGAGCCTAAATGGCGATTCATTAATATCTTGTGAGCAAAAAAGCACTTGATTACCTTTCACCTCTATAACTCGCAATCACCCAGCTCGCCAAGTAGCAGACTTTGATAAATTGCCCAGGAGACATTGGGGTTTCAAAAAATAATATTGCCAAAAATAAAAATGCCCGAGGGCAGGGGGGTCTATTCGTGTTTGATGGTCTATAAGAAGTCGGCTCAATGTCATACCAGATCAGTTTTCGAGAATGCAGATTGGACCAACAGCGTGGACTTTGAATCAAACAGTTGTATAGCACATTTTCATTAAGTGGGGTTTCCCAATGATAGACCTGTTTCCATCTCACCTGAACAAGAAAGCACGGATATTCTATTCGTGAACATCTCAATCAGATGCTCTAGTCTTGGATTCATTGACAATATCGTAGAACAGAATGTTTTCTTACGCTTTTCCCCGATCTGTCTTATATCAAGAGAATGAATGATATGAAACAATACCAATGCACAATCATTCATAGAGCACCTCTTTGGCCAAGACGCCATTGGTATCCAGATCTCCTACAGTTATAAGTAGCACTCCAAATACTATTGCCATCTCAGGGAAACCTTCTGTCTCAGCCTCGGTCACAAATGTTTCATCCAAATCTTAAGTTATCCAACTAACGGCATGGTTTTTATCGACAAGTATCTGTTTACAGATGGGTTTTAAAAAAAAGAGCTAGAAAATTACTCAAGTCAAGCTGGAGATCTGGTACACAAGATTACAAGAAAATTACAGAAAATTCAATAGGTGTGTTCTGAACGGGGAATAAGTCCCTTTAGAGCGCAGATTTCCTAGCGGATCTCTTTCATAAAGGTCTTCAGTAACGAACTATCTCAGGTTACAGATCGATGTTGTCAGCAATATTGCCCCCAGAGGGTGACAAACCAATTAGTTAATATCCTCATATAATTAGGATTTCGAAAGGGTATTTAATGAACGCCCACCAGTTGTAAGGTAAGTTCTTGAAAGGGATTTACATCTGGTTCTTAAGGCTATACAAAAGTATCTATTTGAAGCTATGCCTAAAACGTCTTTGAAATATGTTACATTCAAAAATGCTTTCCTTTTAGTGATCACGACCTTCCGCAGAAAGGGACACCAGCAAGTCTTAAAAGTGAGGGAAGATTCTGTTATGGTACGCAGTTAAGGAATTACTTTCAACTGATAAGGTTCAAGTAAGCAAGGTTGTCCAAATCTTCTTAATTCAAATATTTTTTGTAGTATGTTTCAAACACAATAAATTATTACACCCAAAAAGGGTTGTAACTTGGTATCTAAAAAAGATCGAACCTTTCCGCCGTCATATCATTTAAGAAGAAAAAGCTTTCTTTTAAACAGTAACAAACCCCATTAAAAGTTAGTAAACAAACCATTAGTTCTTGGACTGTTAAAGTAGTAAGGTAAGCTTATGGAGACAAAAATAAGAGGTTAGAGATCATTCAACTCGATCAAGACCATCTTGGGCTCTTATTAATGAAGCCTCTATGAAATCAATTCTTGAAGCCCTAGACTGGTCTAGAGAAATAACTTTTTGCTTTTTGAAATTCTACTATAGAAAGGCACACAACTCAGTGCTTCAGAATGTTAAATATTGTTTTCAGATAAATGAAGGGCAAGATGTCCAACAATTGTGTACAGAGATATTGTGATACTGAAACAAGTAGTTCCTTGGTTTGACAGTGTATTTCCGACGGATTACCGACATGAAATTTTTGGGATAGAATGTGTAATGTGCTTGTTATAACACGCTATATTGCGCAGCAGTGGTAAGCCCCCACTTCGAGTATATGTGCATATTTCGCATGTAAACCAATCATTGGATTTCAAACAATGTGGATGCAAAACTAGTAATCTGAACTGTGGTATTGGTCATACTGTTTTTGAGGTACCGCTTACGGTACGCTTGAGTGCATCCAGGTAACTTAGAGTATATTAGCAAAGCTGATTGTTAGCTTTACTCCTTTTGACCCTTTATACCTGTTCATGACTTATAACTCCATTCAATGACCTACTGATCCTTACCCTTATTGACCCTTTAGTCCTTTTAGGATACTGCGAGACAATTACCCATCTATGTGCCTATTTACAGTGAATAGCGACAGCCTGACGTATTTACCTACCCGTGTGCATGTTCATAGTGAAAAGTGACATTGTGACATAAGTTTATTCCCATATATTTTATGCCTATTTATAGTGAACAGTGACATTGTGACATCAACTATTCCCACTTATGCCCATTATTCAATAGTGCTATTTGAAACAGAGTTATATACCTATTAGTGTTATTAGCCTATTGTGTAATAGTGACATTAGAAACAGTGATAGCCAATGTTTTGTATCACATTCTTAGTGTAACGCTACAGTACTACACACTGAGAATCTTTGTTATTGACCTGCGTTCCACCTGTACTTCATCAAGATAGCGGAAGCTCCAAGCCCAAAACCCCATGTGGAGGAAAAGCAGTCACAGACAAGGAAACGATTGCACTCCTAAAGAGAAGGTTCAAGGGTGATCCACTCACTTCAACTCCGAGTCGCCAGGCGAATTTGGATGTTTCAGGTGTGCGCGCTCCAGACCAGAGCAATATTCATCTTGTGCCTGCTGTGCCTGCTGCGCCTACTCTCAAAACACCTCCTTTCTCCAGTGTTGGACCACCACAGAAGGGTGATATTACATACCAGGAGTTGAGATTCGAAGCCAGCTGTCTCCTTAATAATGATGAGCTATCCCATTATTAATTTATACAGGCAATGCGTCGGAGCCTGCCGGGCACAGCCAGGAAGTTACTCATCCTTTTAGAAGAGAAAGCTTCTGTTGAGGATATCCTGCGTGAACTCGATGTCATGTTAGGTGATGTTTGCTCAAAAGGAAACCCCTCTGCAGACAGCTATCGAGCATGATCACATTCCTCGATCATCTAAAAATGACCTTCTACCTCACATGTTTTAGACGGGACTCCATTCTGAGAAGTTGAAGAGTCAGACCGGCCATAAATATGGCATTATAGCGGACTTCGACCTCCTTCTCCGTGACATACGTACGTCATGTGGAAAAGGAACTTTCTATGATTCCTGGATATGGAAGGAGTGCACAGCACAATCCTTTAACACTGGCTCACCAGGATTTTTGAAGAGAAATTCCAATCATTGGACAAGAAACTAGATTCTAAGTTACAAAGCCAGATCAAAACTTTGGAGAAGCGCCTTAGCCAGAAGCTTGATGACAAGTTGGCTACCATCATATGAAAGCTGGACTTCATAAGTACTCAGCCTTCTTCATCTAAGCCACAGATCTCAAACCAACATACCAAGAGTGATGGAAAGCCTCGTTGGAGACGCAAGGGAAACAGAAATCTGATCAGAAAAACAAGTCTGGCCTAGCGTCAAATTAGGTACCACCTCGGATATTGGTCAATCTGAGGTTGGTGATTCAAGCAAAGGCCAGCATTTTGCAGATAGACTTGTTGGGCCCAGCAACACTAGTGATATTCTTTTTTCACAAAGTTTCAACATAAGCCCTTATTGACAGTGGATCTATGGTCACTAACGTTTCTCATTCCTTTTATAATGGTATTTCAGATAGACCACCATTGCAGGATATTGGAACCTTTGGATTAGATGTTTCCGTTGCAGATGGTTCTCTTTTATCTGTAATTGGATTTATTGAGACTTATTAATGTACCATCCGTGTCTGATGTAGTAATTTCTGTACCTGTCCTTTTTGTTCCTGATACCAATTTCAACTCTTCATGTCCAGTCATTATTGGCACTAATTTTATACGACGCTGACAGTCCAATGCTTGAAATGGTGATGCAATGGATGTCCAGAGGCTTAGTCAACTGCATTTTCAGCTCTGTCATGCAATTCATCCATTGTTTGCACAACCAATAAGCACGCTGTTGCTATTGGACCGTACGAGTCTACGAGGTTTCATGGCATTACTAGAAGTTATAGACATACTGCAAGTGCATATGTCACTGAGAATTTATCTGATTCTAACAATAATTTTATTGTTAAACCTCAGACACTGGTGAATGCGCAATGTTACCGCCAAAACTATTTATGTTCGGCCTAGGTCGGCCATTTTCCATATCATTGAGGTCAAGGTTATTGACAATATGGCTTCTTGCTTACAGTTCCCGAGTCTCATACTGATGGTGATATTACTGACAAACTTGGTATTGTGATTGACAATCATAGTATTATCCCTGAGCAGCTGAATAGTTTGAAAACGATTCTCTTTAAATGAGAACATGTTTTTCTTTTAAAAGAGAACCATGGATATTAGTTGTACCGATCTAGTGAAACATCGCATAGTACTAAACGATGATACCCCTTTTAAAGAGAAGTATCGACATTATATCCCGCTAGATGGCATTCTACGAATACACATCTATCTAATTTGGGCATTCTGGGCACAGAACCGGACTACATTTCAAAACGAAAACCGTAACTTTGAATTTCAAAATAAAATAAATGTTTACTCAATAAAACGCTACCTGATGCGATTCATTCAGCTATGATCAGCTAGCATTAACCTATGCATCGGCCATTTTTTAAAACAGCCCTCTACAGGCTTCGGTAATAGCTTCGGTGTATATGGGATGGGTGGTGCGTCAAAGCAGACAGGTCGAATCTTCGAAGAATATGACATGCGCAGACAACGCCATATTGAAAGTTACCTCCTGCTATGTATGAGGAAGTGAGGCAGCACTTGAGAGAGATGCTGGGGCAATAAGAGAATCGGATAGCCTTTTTTCTTCAAATGTTGTCTTAGTCCGCAAGAAAGATAACTCTTTGCGTTTTGCCTAGATCACAGGAATAGCAGGACGAGGAAGGATGCCTACATGATACCCAGATTTGATGATTGTTGACGTTTTAGCCAGATCGAGATCTTTCTCGAAGTTAGACCACGCTCTTCATATTAGCAGGTTGAAATAGAAGGGAATGGTAAGCAAAAGACGGTAACCGCATGGGCTTTGGCTTTTGTAATGCTCCAGCAACATTCCAAAGGTTGATGGAGAAATGCATGGATGAATTACTCCTCAAAGAGTGCTTTTTCTCGACATTTTGATTTTTTCTTCAACCTTTGAAGAACATATGCAGCGTCTACAAGCTGTGTTTAGTCGTCTTGCAGCCAATAATTTCAAGCTCAAACTATCGAAATGCAAATTTTGCAAATTATCTGCAATCTGTTTAGGGCTCATTATTTCTGCTGATAGCATTAAAGCCGATCCAGCTAAGATGGAAGCCATTAAGAATTGGCCTCCTCCATCCAATCAATGTTCAAGATGTCCGTTTCTTCCTCGGATTTGCAGAATGTTACCACCGCTCTGTTTCAGGACTTCTCAAAAATTGCCCAACCTCTTAATTACCTCTTGCAATAACAAAACTTAAACAAGAGAGCAAAGACAAGAAAAAAGAAGAAGCCAAAGCCGGCTACTCCTTGGATTTGGAGTGAGAAGCAAGACATAGCTTTCAGAGTTCTTAAAGAAAAACTCGCCAACCCTCCTATCCTTGCCATTGCAGATTATACCCTGCCTTTCAAGTTGCATATAGATGTAAGTAGTCACAGGCTTGGTGGAGTGTTGTACCAAAAACAGTATGGCGAAGACCGCGTAATTGTGTACGCCAGTCGTGGTCTTCGGCCAAGTGAAAAGAATTACCCTGTTCATAAGTTAGAGTTTTTAGCTTTCAAGTGGGCCGTGACAGATGCATGTAAGTCCCAAGATTATTTGTATGAAACTAAATTTGAATTTGTACAGACAACAACCCTCTTTTATATGTTATGACATCCCCGAAACTAGATGCTACCAGTCATAGGTGGGTTGCGGCTCTGTCAAATTACAACTTCATTATCACATACCGGCCAGATTCAGACGCCCTTTCACGAATGTCTACACTCTTTGGCGACGTTGTCAAAGCCGTTTTCCACGCAGCTTTAGCCAATATCAACCTTATAGGTGCATTTGCTAGTGACATGTCATCACGTGAGGGCATTGCATATGTTTCTGACATCATTATGAACGGTTAGCGCCCTTCGGAGAAGGAGATCAAGGCTGCTCCAGTCTTTTCAAAGAGATTACTGAGAGAATTTAATCGCCTTTTTATTGATACAGGTATACTTTATCGAACTGCCAAAATTGATGGTTAGATTGTTCGACAGATAGTCATTCCGGGAATCGCATAGTACTGATGCCTGATGTCAGAGTCCATGACGATGTAGGACAACCCGGAAAATACAAAACAGTCTGGAAGGGCCGACAAAGGTTTTTCTGGCAATGTCTTGAAAAAGACATTTGAACTTGAGTAGAGTCATGTGGCAAATGTATTCGTAGAAAAAAACCCTGCTAGAATCTGTGCCGAGCCTAAGCCAATACATACCACCAGACCAATGCAACTAGTGTGTATGGATTTTCTTCGCCTCGAAAGATCGAAAAGCGGCTATGAAAATATCCACGTCATAACTTAACCATTTTACGAAGTATGCTAAGGCTATTTAACCAAAAATCAAACTGCACAGACGACCGCTAAAGCCTTGTACAACAATTTCATTATTAACCCCCTCCTTTCCTGAGCAATTACATAGCGATCAGGGCCGAAACTTTGAGAGTGGAGTCATTAAGGAGTTATGCCGCTTGGCTGATGTGCAAAAAAACCCGAACAACACCTTATAACCCCGTGGTTAACAGTAGCACTGAACGGTTTAACCGCACACTACTCCGCATGCTCGGAACCTTGGAAGAGTCTAAAAAGTCAGACTGGAAATCGCATGTTGGTCCATTGGTACAGGCATATAGCAGTACCAAAAATGATGCCACTGGTTTTTCACCACATTATCTTCTTTTTGGCTGGAATCCACATTTTTCTGTAAATGCTTTTCTAGGAAACAGACAAGAGGATGATGCTGCCGAAATCCCAAAGGACTACATCGGGAAACTGAAGGAAAGGATGAGGAAGGCGTAAAAGGTGGCATCTGAGAAAACCAGCAGGAATTCACCGACAACAAGTCCAGATATGACCAGAAAGTGAAAGAGAACAGGTTGGAGGTCGGTGATACCGTGCTGGTCACAAAAGTTCATCATACTTGAAATTTCAAGTTGCCGGATCTATGGGAAACCGATCCCTACATCATTACCAATGTTCCAACCCAGAGATTCCGGTTTGTAGAGTGCGAACAGCGCTAGATACGGGACCATTTCGAACCCTGCACCGGAACTTACTTTTGCCATTTAACTCAACAACTCCGATTGATGAAACATCCCCAAGACACACCGAGCAGAGGTCACTGACCAAAATTCAAATGACCAACGCTATGTCAACATTGAAAACATACCATGGTACAATTTATGCAGAGAAAATCGGACCCGGATCTTTCTATCATGAGAACGCAAGCCCTTACACAGTGCTTATCGACGTTCGCGACAGTTTCCATTTTGACGCTTCGTGTAACTATCACGATCACCTTTTTACTCGAAACGGTGAGCACCTAACACAATTGATCCTGCCACACTTGTCAATGTCTTCAGAATAGATAAACCAAAAACTAAAACGGGTCGTTTCATGTCAGCAAAACGAAGAAAAAGGTATTTGAATCAAGCCAAATAATTATATGCGAGGCAAGAATCCGAAATAATCTATTCAAAAGATCGGACTGAAAGTCAAAGTGAATCACCTAACTACGTCACCTAACAAGGGAAATATGGACACATTGCTACTAGCGCTCTATTCTGCAGACGTATCGTCGAGCTAAAACATCCTTTCAGACGCAGATACTAGTCCAAAATTATGTCACTTGGTAAAGACTTGCAGAAAAAAAGGTGCTGTAACTCTTTCTCCTTTACCGGGTTATCCCTTACCTTCATAAGTCTGCAGCCGACAACATTAGAAAACATTGATGTCAAAAGGAGAAATTGCTCCGACTGACTGATGTCTCCTTTTCGCACAATGATTTTAACCCATCAAAGGACTGTGATACATGAATACCAGGTTATGGTTTAGCGTCTGCAAACGCGTCAAATTTAGAAAAGTCCAGAATTAGTCCTTTAGTAAGGGGTTAAATGCTAACATCAGTATTACATTTATATGCTATGGATTGGTTTATTATGACAAACAAACTTGATTCTTATAAAAATTGTTGAATTGTTGAAAAAATCGAGATAATTTACTTCATATAATGTCTTTGTCTTTGACAAACTCTACATTTATTATTCATTAGTTATTGCCCCACTCACAAACTTAAAATGTATTTTCTTGTAAAATAAGGCTGGTGACCTATTTGTTTTAAGCCTGATTCTTTTAGTTTAGTACCTGATTATTATATACAGAAAAAATAAGAAAAATCTGAATGTTAGAACATTGAAAAAAATAACTTTAAAAAGGATACTCTTTGTTTTTTTGGGTTTTTTCCAAAATAAAGGTGTTTTATCCATAAGTCAAGGGTATTTTTTTTTAAAGATTGATACTCAGTATACTCTAAATTATTTTTTTCATTAAATTTGATGTTCCACCAATACAATGACATAAAATTTGCTTATAATTGTTGTCATTTAAAAAAATATAAAAAGACTTAGTTTTCATAGGTGAAATTTCAACCTGAACTGCCACAATTCAGGGTGTAGTAAAAGAAATATTCATAGAATTTTCCCAAAGCTGGTGACATCCTTTTTTTATCTCCTATTTTTGAAGATCAGATAATATACTATCAACACACAAAGATTCATGAAATTCTGAATGTTTTCAAAAAATAGTGAAACTGTAGCGATCGTCTTTATATAACCTGACAATTGGCTTTTCTGTCGATTTTGATTGATAGGTCATATCAGCCAATCAAAACGCAGTATAGTTATGTTATGCTTACTCAACAGGTCGGACAAAGAGACAGACTTGACTTTTGATAGACAATGTGATTTTTCTCCACTTGAACCGAAAAGGATTGGAATCTAAAATTATTATTTTGAAATGGATGTTATCTGCAGACAAGAATTATGTGGTAAGGTAATTGTTACATACCTTGAAAAAAAAGCTAAATTTATCCATTCCCAAAATCTAGATCTACATAAAATGTCGCCGGTACATTTGACCTGGAATACGAAAAACCAGCCTTTCTACCAAACAACAGAAAAGCAGGTTTTGTTTCAAGAAAAAAAATCTTTCAGGAAAGAAATAACAGTTATGCCAATGATACTGTTAAACT
Source organism: Hippopus hippopus (assembly GCA_946811185.2). Lineage (NCBI taxonomy): Eukaryota > Metazoa > Mollusca > Bivalvia > Cardiida > Cardiidae > Hippopus > Hippopus hippopus. Next base: position 26,897,445 of record OX328108.1, on the reverse strand, counting down.
ACCTTTGTTGAAATCTTTCTAAACGAACATCTTTTAAATTCCAAACCATTACTCGTTGACAGTCGTAAACGTTGTGCAAAACGAGCAGCAGGAAGAGTTTTGACAGAGCTTTGTCATCCTATATCACTGAAAAATTAACATTACGAACGTCGTCCTATTGTTCTTGCTAGAGCATTCCTATTTCACTCCTATTTCATTAAGACTACTACATATGTCTGTTAATGGCACTTTCGCCTGATCCGAACGATTGTTTCTTTTTCCCAAGATCATCGCCATGATTCATGGATGCATGTCTACTCTTAACCACTATAATCCTTATTACCACCTCAAGAGACCAACCATACCCCCAGTATAAAAATTCTTACAACATGCATCTTAAAAAATACGGCAAACCACTCAAATGATCACTCACAATAAAACATGTTCACCGAAAAAGATACCAGAGATGTTAATTAACTCTTCAACGACAAAATTAGATTCGTCCAGTTTGAAAACATTATGCAGTCAAAAAATTAAATATTGCTCCAATATTTGTTTTTGAAAGGGTAGAAAACATTTAAGAAAACGAGAAAAGTTTTCAGAAGTCTCCTGCAAGAACGTTAAAACACGGGTTTGTGTGGTAAAGAGTTAAATTGTAAACCATTTTCTAATATTGTTTACTGTCCTATAGACGAAACATCTGAGAAACTTATGCTCCTTTCCCTAATATACTCGTAAATTATAGATCTTTATTGCTGACAGCAAGCTACTCACAATGTATTTTTATTTAAATGCTGTGACCGAACATGGAATTACGAACATATTCATGCGATTTTTATTTCTCGATTCCTTAGAAATATAGCATTAGTTAACGTATCGTTTTTCTTGTTAGGTTGCGGCAAATTCAGTTTAAATTGGTAAGAAAGTTGTGGAAAAAAAATTTGGGGTACCTTATTAGAGCGAAACATCAGCTAGAATAAAACTGAAATTAACCCTCTTTCGCTATGTATGTGATATCAATTTCTGAATTGTTTGTCAGACGTAGCAACCATAATAACGCGTTACTAAGGTGGGCTTACCAGTTCGCGTTTGCAGAAAGGTCAGTTATAACATTCCTTGCTCAAAATAAAAGCAATGCCTTAGCCAGCTGTATACCCCAGACATGAGCCCCACAGAATACGTATGTTATTAACTGGGTCGGAGAGCCATGTTACATCATCACATTGACACCGTTTATAACTTTCGGAATGCACTAAGTTGGAAAAGTAGTGAATATCAAATGCGACCGTACAAATGTATGACAAATTAATGAGGCCACATATTCTTCAAATTCAAATAAATATTCAATGTATATATAGGCCACCGGCCCTTGTACAAATGCATATACAATCGAAACAAACATTTTGTTTACGCGTAGGGATACTATACTCCTCACAAAAAGTTAAGCAACAGTGATTTACCGTTGCACCAAAATTTTATTATTACGCACGAATACAAGCTTGAACTCTTCTTGGCATTGACCAGATCAAGCCGTCCAGCTGTTGTTGTGGAATATCCTGCCATTCCTGACTCAAAAGTTGCTAAAGGTGTTGGAGGTTCTGAGGCCTCACATTTCCATCATTGACACGCCTACCGAGAATGTCCCACGCATGCTCAATCTGATTAAGATCTGGAGATCTTACTGGCCACTCAAATTGCCTGAAAAGTTCAAGCTTGTATTCGTGCTAATGGTGGCCATACCGTGTACTGACTGTGTCTCGGTTGCAGATTGACCGAATTTTAGAGATTTTAAAACAACTGGGTAGTATACCACTTTTTTGCATGTGGATTTAGACTTCTACAGTTGTAGACAAAATCCTAAAATGCCTTATCTATAAAGCTATTATTCAATTGGTAAAAGCTAACTTCTATATATCCGCTATACATTGCTTCTCACAATTTTGACAAAGATTACTAAATATACCTCTTTAATTAAAAAATCTGAAAAGACCCCTTAATTTTGCATCAGACAAAATGCATTTGCTGGTTTCGTCAGGAAAAGATGCAAACCTAAATGACATTTCCTTAAACATTTAAGAAATTCACAACCCCAAATAAAAAATTATTAACAAAATAGACTTAAATTCATGCAAAGTGTTAGATTTGGTATAGTGTATGCTGTAGTATACTCAGCATCACTTTTAATACAGAAGTTCTAAGCATTACATCTATGGAGAAAAATGTTTACTTTTTGGGTTAACCTCGGCATAAAACTGTTACAAGGAGACTAACAGAATCAGATTTTATAGTCAGTCGAGAAGTTAACAAATTTGATTAATAACTTTCATCTACAATTCATTTACAAGATTCTTTCTCCATTCTTAACACTTTCTGCAAAAAGTTACGTGCTCAAGAGTTTATTGTGAAAGCGTTAACTGTACCGTGTACGTAATTTTCCTCAGAGGACAACTGTGGTTGTGTTTTTGCACGTGCACCTCCGATTCCACTGGACATGTTTAAGTTGCTGACATCTTCAGTAAGACTTGACATAGCACCTAAACCATTAGAAGAGAAAAAGAGGTCATTTGTCTCAAAACACAGAAAACTATGATAAAGCCACAACAGATAGCATTGCACAAGATTTGTTTATGTCGCTTAATTGGACAAAATCGACTCTTCAAAAGCTGGCTGCTGATAAATCTTTACTATAGACACAACTCTTACATACACATCTGACCTTGATATGTCTTTGAGCATTCACCGGCGGGCATGATTCTTGGACGTGTTACATCGCCTGTATGTAGTCATGTATTTGATATTTCTGCACAGTTACGCACATTTGAGCTGTGTTCATTCATTTAGAACGAAATAACTTACAAGGTGGACATAAAGATAAACTCGGTTTTTTTTTTTTCAATTATTTAAATATGTTTAATCTTGCAATGACCTTGACCTTTTACCTACGACCATGGTTCTTGTACGCATCATACCGCCTTATGTGGTTGACAATTCTGCAGTTACACTATATTTTTTATCATACAAAAAAAGTTACTCGCCAAATACTAACATAACCCCTATAAAAATTTAGAGTTCTTGTGACCTTGACCTTTGACTTACGGACATGATTATTGCTAATGAAACATCGATTTGATGTTGTAGACATTTGTGCGTAGTTATTTGTGAAATTAAGTAACGAAGAAAATGTTTTGGCCGGGACACGAAAACGTCACTGACGGACATAAGGACCCAAGGATGGACGGACAGACCATTAGCCCCCAAAATTTCCCTTTGTTCTGTTGCATACAAAGAATGTATGCGATCGATATCGATGTGTAAATATTGAATTCAATTTAAAAATGTTTTCGGCGTTTCACCAGTCACTTGGAAAAACTGGTACCGATGTTCGGTTAGCATACGGAAAAGATTTCGCCCACAGTATAATTGCTCATCTGCATCAAACAAGCGATGGCGTACACTTAAGACGGAATCTGGCGGTAACCGTAGTACAGATAAAATGATTGAAAATATATACTAAAAATATTGTAGGACATCAGGGGATGGCTGAACCAACGCCGGCAGTAAACATTGAGTCATCTTTTTTGTTCTTCGATCCATGATTAAAAAGATACATCTATATTCAGGGTGTATATATCTCAATATATTTGCAGACACGTTTTGACAATAATGAGTTGACTATATTTGAGCACGACTTATTGCGTTTGTTAGTAAAACAAATTACAAGTTTTTATAAGCCCTATAGCTAGACGGATTGGTTTTGCGAAATTCACGTGGAGTTTTTGTACGCGTTTTTATTGAAGCTTAGGCCTAATTACCGTTTACTTATCGAAAACATTGCGCATTTTTCATCGAAAAAGAACCACTACATGTAAAATGGACTCTGTTGGTAAGTGAAAACTTTGATGAAAATTAATATTTGCGGGCTTTTTAATGTTGGTTTATACTGATTGTTGTTTTAATTCAGTAAGCGCACGTTCTTACGAACAAAGTCCGCAACAAATAAACAAATGAACAATGAAATACCGGGACCAGGCAGGATTCGAACCTAGAACGCCCGGACGAAAGGCCAACACCATAATACTGAGCTAAAGAGAATTCTCCCTAACGCAGTTGTTAGGTATTGTACTTAAATCGGGATAAAGCCATACATGAAGGAGTGGTCTCCCGTAACACATCCCCTCTTAAAGTCATCATTTATTGACGACTCAAAGCCTTATTAGGCAGAAAGTCCGTTTTTGGACAACAAATGGGATTAATGGCTCAATGGCCAATCCCGGATGAGCCCTCATCTTACGAACGAAGTCCGTACCAAAGCAACAAATGAACAAATGCATGGCAGAAACATAGGGACCGGGCAGGATTCGAACCTAGAACGCCCAGGAAAACATAAATATGTGAGCTGTCGCCGTGATATGACTGAAATAATGTAGACAGCGACTTAAAACACAATTCAAACAAAGTATAACTTCAATTTCAGGAACATTGTTACAACAACGGAAAAAGCTGGTGAGCGTTAACAAGGAGGAGACGCTTTTGATTTTACGGGCATATATGAATCATCCTACCAGCTGGTCTGAAATTCTCGAAGAAATGCGAGCCAATCTGACCGTAATGTCATCAAAAGCCAGGAAGATGTACGAAACTGGTACACTGAAACAACTTAGAGACAGGATGTCTGGAAAAATGAGTGTCTTAATGAAGAAAAGTCTAAAAGATATTGCCGACATGGACATAAGGTATGTTTATAGATTAAGATATTTCATCTCTACTGTACTTCATAATTCATTTCAGCTCAAACGTCGTAAAAGTTCTTACAATACCGTAATCCGATAGCTGGACGTACAATGGCAAGATGTGAAATGTGTATTATGCCGAAGCAATGGCTTGTAATGTTTTGCGACTCTGAGACAGAAAAGTTCTGAAAACATTATGGGAAAAGGAGACATTGCTCCTATTGACCAATTTCTCCTTTTCCGTCGATGTGTTTACCTTATCGGAAAACTAAAGCTCCTTTGAACCAATTTTGAAATTGTCGTCTGCTATATATATTCCTTCAAATTGGGACGGCCTTGATTTGTCGTTTAAGAATGGGTTCAACACTGCGTCAATAGGTGAATTCTGTTGTAAATCATTATTAGGTTATTTGCCTTTACAGGTCCTTTACTTAAATGGGGCACTGCGTGGCCTAGTGGTAAAGTATAGGATTCGTGACCTGGAGGCCTCGGATTCGAGCCTAACTGGATCAACTGGGTTTTTCGTGGGAGTACCCTTGGGCAAGACACTTCAGAGCCCTAGCCCAGTACTGGTGAAACCCTGGAAAAACGTGAATAGGAGAATTGTCGCCGTGATATGGCTGAAATAATGCTGAAAGTGGCGTAAAACACCAATCAATCAATCAATTACTTCTTAAACATACACGAGATGTATTTTATACGAATCACAAGTCACTCACGGATGTTTCACGCCATTCGGTTGATCATCGAAACTTTTAATTGGATTAATCAATAGATCATCTTTTATAAGTTTTTTTTTCCTACCGAACACAGTCTATCCATAGTCCCCGCCCGGCTAGCTCAGTGGTTAGAGTATCGGACTCGTGACCTGGTGGTTGTGAGTTCGATACCCGGTCGAGGCAAACTTTCTTTCCAACGATTTTTCGCCCCTCACCTCCGATGCATTTGAGAAAGTAGCCAGTGACTTGGAAAGGAAGTTGTGTCATTACTGGTGTGAAAAAGCCTGGAAACATATGCGTAGGTGCACTGACCGCCGTGTTATGACCTAAGCTGATAAAACGGCGTTAAACTCCAATTCAATCAATCTATTTATCGTATGATGGGCAAACGGTTATCGCTTATAACAATTCCTTTCGAGGACTGATGATAGTCGTTGCGACAGGATTCTACCTCTCTCTCTCACCGCTGATAATTGTTTCGTCGATGGTTATGTGGGAAAGCAGCCAATGGCTTGGAAAGAACATTGTGCGGAGTACTGGTAAAAGAAACTCCAGGAGAGCATGAATAGGTGCAATGACAGCCGCGATATAACTGAAATAATGTTAAAAAAAAAAAAAAACTGCGGTAAACACCATAAAATCAATCAACAATCGCTTATGACAAAACTTGATAGACGGTATATCGTTAATTTTTTGGTCGGTAATCGATAACTTTTTTGTGATTGTAGAGCGGCAGTAAGCAACATTATAGCGATGGAGAGACGCTTGGTGCCTAATCAAGCTCCCGCATCAGTATCTAGACAAATGACCAGACATGATTCGGCATCAACCCCTGCTTTGAGTTCGGAACAATCAGAGGTGCCTGTCTCTCGATCAGTGTCTGCAGAAACCCCTCTTCTAGACCGGAACCTATAGCAGGACGCGTTCTAACAGGAAAATCGCGAGTGTGATCCTATGAAAAAGAAAACTGGTTCAGAGATGGTTAGGCCCCCATCCTTTCCCTCTCATATACAAACATATGATAACCTGACCTGATTTCGTCGAAATAATGGCTCATAATGTATGACAATGTGGAAACTAGCTCAAAGACAAATTAATGCATTCACCAAAAATGTGTATTTTAACGTTTAAAATGAAAGAATGGGTAGCATATCCATGGATTTTCCTCACGCAACCAAACTTCGACAGTATCATGGTACAATCCAGACGAAGTCTGTAGACCTATTTTGTAAACATTTCATGGTACACGTGTTTGCAACCTTTTGTTTTGAGTGGTGTTTTTTCCAAAGGAGGATACGTGTCCAGTGCAGATATTTGTACTTTTCGTGTCAGAATTTAAGTTAGTAAATTGGAACGTCCAGTTATGAAAACATGTCTCTACAATACATGGCCATACGCATCAAAACCCAGGAAAATAGTCGAGAATTTTCAAAGGGCTTACTATCCATATTTTTACCTTGTAAAGAAAAATACTAAAAAAGATGGTAAAGATAAGTGGTTCATTAATACAATTTTCAACAAGAGCACGGCACATGGGTGCTAAGCTCGGCCGCAAGTGCCTGATTTTCAACGAAAGTTCTAAGTCGAAAAAGGGGCATAACTGTGTCAAACATGTGATGGTTACCAGCCCCTGTTGTATGAATTTGACAGTTAACAACTAGTCCAAGTTTTAAGTAAATATCTTCAGGGATAACAGGGATATTACAAAATGTCAAAATTTTTGCACAACGACGACGACGCTGACGACGAGGACGCAGACGACGACGCTGACGAGGAGGACGCAGACGACAATGCCAGGGCTATGACAACTCGTCATTTTTTAAGAAAACAGCCGAGCTAAAAATTATCTGGAGTGTATTAAACTATTTAATGACCAAAATACATGTATAGTGATTGCACATGTCTAATGAATTCAAAAAAAGAAAGAGACCTACCTTGAAAGTTTGAGCGTACAACAGTCTTTAGTTCTGTATTTTGATCATCTCCTCCGGTATCTATTTGTTGACGGGTTTCTTCAGACAGGTTCTCTGTGTTAAATATAAAGATTGTCAAGTAGCAAGACTTTTTCAAATGCTGAACATTAAAATATTCTAAACCAACATATTAGTTGCATCCTGAAGGCTTTCGAGTTGCCTGTGTATCTATGCCGTTATAAAACTAGATAGACAGAGACAGATATATTTATTTCAATATTGAATAACATGAAGTCTAACAAACACATGTTCTAAAACACATATTTCACAAAAAAAAAATTGATAAACAATTAAAATAAGATCTTAATGTTGTGCTAAGAGACATGTCAGTCATATAAATATCAAGGATGACACAAAAAAGAGACAAAGTTACTTATTTCAATTGTGGTACTTGTTATTGATGGTCTGACATAGAGAGGCATGAATCATGAGGAAATAAAAAAAATCAGTTGATATAACTGATAATAATCATAAAAAAGTTACTGGTAATTACACGTGTTCATGTGATAGAGCTTTACATATCACTGCTCAATTCTGTGAAAACTGACATGAGACACTTATAGTTATTTAGCAGCATAGGACACATTGTAAGAGCTGCAATTGTGCCGAGACCCACTTTGTTTATCTATGACTATCCATCGTTCATAAGCATAAAGTATAGAAAAAAAACTTTTTAAAAGTACAGTTACATAGCTAAAAAGTGCCCTTCTACTAAACATTTGAATACAGAAAGACATTTAACATTTCAAATATGAGGTAGACTATTCCATAACTTACATCCAATGTAGAAGAAGGACTTCATTCCAAATCCTTTGGCCTTGAGTGGTAGAAATGCCCCTTGATCAATAGATCTAGTTTTGTAAGAGTGTATGGATTCTTTTCTTTTACAAAAAAAAAAAATCCTGACTGAGATTATTAGGAGATAGACCATTTATTTTAAACACATGGCAGACCGTAATTTGATCCACTCTTTTGGAAACATGTACTTGGTCAAGAGAAATAAAATGATGTCAATCAAACTGTGGAGTATTTTCTAGGTTGAGTGCAAAGCTAATTAATTTATTTAGGGCAATCTGCAGCTTATCTTTCCAAAATTTAGTTAGACCATAATACAAAAAAGAACATGCATAGTCAAAATGACACTGAATGAAAGACAAACCCGCGAGGTTTTTTTGTATAATAGTTTAGATAAGCTTTCTTTCTATACACAATTTTTAATCTGGCATTTGCCTTTTTTGGTAACTGAAAAGCCATGGATTCGCTTGTTAAGTTTTGGTCTAAGGTAGCACCTAAATATTTAACTGATGTGGTTGAATTAACTAGAGCTGTCACTGAATGTAACTTAATACCCCCGCCAGCGCTTTGACAGAAACAGGCAATTATTGGTACACGGACGGACAAACGGACGGGCACACGGACAGACAGGGTGATTCTAGTATACCCCCGAAAATATTCGTTTTGCGGAGGTATAATAAGCTGACCATTACAAGTAATCTTTAGTAATCTTTAAAACTGGACACAATTCATCTAATTTCTCGAAAAACATGGATGAAAAAGAAAACGAACTAGAACCAAGGTTCGGGGTTGTAAAAAAATGACATAGGAGGAAACCGAGTCTAGGGTCAGAGATTATATGAGGGTGAATTACAGAAAGACTGTGAGATAAGTATAGACAGGGCTAACAGGTAACGAAGCAAAGAAACTCAGCGCCCAGTTATAGTAAAATTTTCCCTTTTAAAAAGGAGAGATAACGTTATCAAGGCATTCAAAAAAAAAGGCAAAAGGAGGATGCAGAAAATAATTATCAGAATCAGTTCGGGGCATACGGGAACGAGATGGTATGTGTAAGCAAGGGCTTTCGGAGAAGAGTAATGAATGAACATAGAAGCCTAAGAATATTTCTACACAAAGCTTTAGAGGAGGGGAAACAAGCATTCTTTAGATATGACAAACACATTACAGAGCGTGAAGCGTATACGTATGACGCAGGAAAGGATGACACTGTGAAAAAGTGCTACATTTTAAGGAGAAGACCGAGGCTCGATACAATTTAGTAGAAAGGCTTGTAGTCCTATGAAACCAATGGTTTAACCATTTCAGAACATTACCATTTGACGAAACAATAAAAAAATCTAGATAATCTGCAGTTCCCTGCACATATTAACATATTAATGTTGACGATACATTTAACGATTCTAAACGAACTTTCTGAAAGTACTGATAGCTTAAATAAAGGAAAAGCAGGCGGTCCATATGACATTTTATCCAAAATAATAAAATCAACCACAACAGATATAGTACCATTATTATTACCACCATATAGTGAAATATTGGAAAGTAGTATATATCTGTATGTGTGATCAGAGACTTTAACACAGATCTGGATATTTGGCTGATCTTCATAAATTTAGAGGTATATCCTTATTTTCTATATTAAATACTGTCCTAACTTGTATGATGAAAGATACGTGTACAAATGGGCTGAAAACTTAAAGATTGACGAAGGACTAGCTGGGTTCAAAAAAGATACAGTACCATGGACAACATGTTTACATTTTTGTCATTAATGCAGAAATATTTATCTAGGAAAAGGGGGCGATTTTATTGTATCATCGTTGATTTTTCAAAGGCCTTTGATTCAACCGACTATGTGAAACATTTAAATAGTAAAGCAAACAAGAGGGCCGAGATGGCCCTGAATCGCTCACCTGAATTTTTGAGAGGACCATGGAAATACGTGTAATGTTATAAATAAGAATTCTGTCCTTCATCCCATTATCGAATGACAGTTATTTATGCGCATCACTATTTTGAGCACATTGCTTGAACTTATGATGCAAAATTACTTATATTACATCACAATTAAATTTACAGTCATATAAAGTTTGTATAGAATTCAGAAAACAGTCCATCATAAAGTACAGAAATGGTGATCAACAAAGCGGTTAACACCCAGATAGAGGCCCTATTGATAACTGGTGAAATATTATGCATGTATTACAAAGATAACAGTTTTATATTACCTCTTGCAATACATAGCTATCAAATACATCAAGTACAAAGTATGCATATCAACATTTCTCACCAGTGCACTCACTTATCTGATATAGGTTGACGTCTGCAATAGCCCTTTTTATCAAAATACATATATAGTCAGAGTCTTTTGATGAAAATTAAAAGGTCACCAAAGGATCATTTCTGTGAAAATATTTCAAAATCTGACCAGTGGTTTCAGAGAAGAAGAATTAAGAATTTCTTCATGTCTTTATAGTGCAAATAGCCCCCACCACCACAGCCATGTTTCTTGACGGATCAAAATTTCGCGAACAATTTTTCAAAAGGGGCACCCAAGGAACATTTCTGTGAAATTATTTCAAAATCTGACTAGTGGTTTAAGAAAAGAAGAATTTCAAAGAATTTCTTTAAGTCCATACAGTGCAAAGAGCCCCCTCCCCAACCACGGCCATGTTTTTCGACGGATCAAAGTTTTGCGAACAGTTTTTTAACAGGGTCACCCAAGGAACATTTCTAAGAACTTATTTCAAAATCTGACCAGTGGTTTCAGAGGAAAAGATTTTTAAAGAATTTCTTAGAAAATTCGATTTGGTTGCCATGGCAACCAGAGTTTTTGATGGAATCAAATTCTGTGAACAGTTTTTAAAGAGGACCTCCCAAGGAACATTCCAGCCAAGTTTGGTCCAGATTGGCCCAACGGTTTAGGAGGAGAAGATGTTCAAATAATTGTTGACACCGCACGACGCACGACGGATGACGCACAACGGACACAACGTGATCCTAAGAGCTCTCCTTGAGCATGCTGTGCTCAGGTGAGCTAAAAATTAGGTCGGTGGAAATTTTTTCAAGCTGCTCGTTTCTATGTATAGTAACATGTCAACTTGGGTACGATTGAATAATTTCTTGTTCATAAAAATATAGAATGTAATACAAGAATCAGACAGGTACAATTTTTCACTCCTTTTATCAATGATTTAGCAGATATTTTAAAACATTCAGATTTAAGATGTATTCAAATAGCACAGGAATGAAAAGAAATCCTTTCTATGATGCAGCAAATATTAATGACACAGTTATAGGTTTATAATCTGAAATTAATATTCTGTCAAAGTTTTGTAGCGATACAAGTATGAAAATTAATCTAACAAAAACAAAAATTATAGTTTTCAAAGAAGGAGGTTTCCTTCGTGATAATGAAAGGTGAAAGATATCATTTATTTGTTGACTATTACTGTAGAACAGTAAGTTATAGGCTAAAGATTCTTAAAATGCTGAATTATAGATATGGCTATATATGTTATAAGATGATGAGGCAACTGGATGATGCAGGTCGTATTACATGACTTACAAAATTAAAACTTTTGCTATGAAAACGCATTTAAACGTGTTCTCAAACAACGATTAATTGATAAGTCAAAATCGGTTGACATGCAAAGATATCTAAATCATCAAAATGTAAATTCTATCAAATTTTATGCCAAAGTTAAAAGCAGCTGAATACTTCTCTTTCGAAATCCCAATTCGTTTTTAAATGCACTAACCAAATTAACATGCTCCGTACACAAACTCCGTGTTGAAACGGAGAGACATACGAAATTACTTCATGAATTTAGAATTTATACACCTTGCGATTTAGGCAAATTAGAAGATGAATTCCACTTTGTCACTGAATGACCTTTTTATTCAATAATGAGAAATTTGTATATTCCAATTATCAAAGAATCTATCGTATTACTAAACAAAATTTCTATAGAATTCTGAATGCAAATAAAACTATATGAACAAATATAACCAAATTTGTTTACTACGCTATGAAACTGAGAGACGAAAACTTGTGATAGTTTATCGATGATGGTGTAAATTCTACTGTGTTTAGCACTAACTAATCACTATATATTTATTGTTGACTGTGGAAATATCAATTATATAATGGACCGGTGGCCTAAAATAAAAAATATATTATTTCATCATTGTCACTTTGTCATTGTCATTTCTTCGCAGGATACATGTCACATGGAGATATTTGTAGTTTTCGTGTTAGAATTTCACACAAAAGAAAATGGCGAAGTCCAATGATATAAATTATGCGTTGAACATGCATGGCGGTAGGCATTAGAGTACAATGACGTCATATCAAGTCTCATTAAATTAGACAAGAATACTTTTTCCATAATGAGTCTTCCCTACATTTTTCAAACCTTCTCTTCCAATTCTAAACGCCTTTCAAGACAACTGCTTTGCATGTAAATGTTTCTTTCTTCTTTTCAGAAAGGTTTGGTTCTCGATCAGAAAAATGAACTTAGGCTACATAATGTGAAAAAGATTAAGTTTTTTATATCAAAAACATAACCATTCATCATGTCCAATGAATAAGTCTTACATTCACCTTGAAAGTTTGAGGATGCAATAGTCTTCAGTTCTGTATTTTGATCAGCTCCTCCGGTATCTGTTCGTTGGCGGGTTTCTTCAGACTGGTTCTCTGTGTTACAGATAAAGACTTTCATGTAGCAATAGGTTTCAACAGATTGGACATACATTTACATGTACAAAAATTCTTAACAACTAAATAGTTGTCACTCATTCTCAAAGTTCCACTTCAAAAGCAGCACCCCCAACTAAAATGTGTCACAACCATGTTTTCATGTATTTGAATCCCGGAAACTCTAATGAAATGTCTTGTATTTTCATTTCTCATGTTGATCTTAATTCCAGATATTTACAACAGTGTATCAGAAAAAGTTTATGTGTACTAACACTAAGAATAATGATATTTTTTATGGTTGATCTTTGTCACAAGTTCATTGTATTTTACGTGACATTTGCCCTTAAAGTGTGTTCCAGGTCTACCATTTAGTTTGAATGGAAAGATAAACCATTATCTATAATATATAAACCTATTTTGTTTCGTTGTTGAAAACAATTTACATTGATAGAATTGAAAAAATATGGATATTTATACAAATTTGCATCTCTTAAAGAGTCTGCTTTTTTTATTGAAGCCTTACGTGACGTCCAAAACTTTTGTACTGTTCGTTTCAATCATTCACCAACCATTCAAATGTACATCATATATCATATGTTATTTGAAAAAAAAGGTTAATGTAGTCTGCTGCCACACCTAATCTAAAAATTATAAACACATACTTCGAAATCATTTTACGTGACTGTATCCTTACGTGACACGTGTGATTTAAATGAAGACGACAACGATCGGTGTTTCCCGAAAATGATAGTTCGTGATGTGTTCAATGATTATGTCATACGATTGTAATAGACAGAAATGCTCAACTTTCCATTTTATAAAGAAATTTCAGTGGAGAACGATTTTTTTTTTTCAGTTTTTTACTACTTCAAATTGGCCGTTAATTTGAGAATGAGTGTGTATTCTGAAGGCTTCCGACATGCCTGCAAATGGGGGGGGGGTTTCAAGATAAAACAAATGAATTTCGTTTCTCTCCAAATATTTTGTTGGGAAAAAAAAGAAAATAAAAGGATTTGCTGTGTACAAAATTGTCTCAGCATGTTTCAAAAGTTGCCTCGGAATTCAGCATGAGACCATTGTTCAGACCAAGTGCTGGTTATAGTATTTTAGCACCTATCTGTAGACGGTAAGAAAGAAGAGATCAATGTGTACATACCGGAAGTCTGAACTGCAACCCGTTGTGTATTTCTGCGTTGTGGCACCACCAGTCCAGTATATTCACTCAAGTCACAGTTAATTCCTAAGTTCCGTCTTATTTCTAATATATATACAAATCAACATTTTTCAATACTAATTACTTAAGTATTCATAATTAAGCTTCATATGAAGCTACTTAAATTTATTAAGAATAAAACGCCCAGATCGGCCCCATTCCCATCGGAACAAAAATGTTAACCAATTAAAAGCTTTTGGGTGTTTCGATTGTCCAAACAATTGAATTTCTAAGACAAGTGAAACGCCACAAAAACCTAGGTAAATTTATGTCATTTACGGTATTGAGGAAAAAAAACTTAGAAAATTGCCGCGCCTCTACCCTCGCGAGACTAGTTATAAATATCTTTGGTTTGTCTCTCGTGGACTTATTTCCACTAAATCCGCTACTTGTAGCACTTTGACGTTATGTAATTTTCATCGCATGTTTTATTCATCACTTAAAACTTTTTTAACATTTTTGTCAATCGAGTATTTTGTGTATTTGTTCGTTCACTAGCCGAATGGGATTAATATATGCATAAAACTATGTCCTTGATATTTGACTTGTGAATTTAATGCTGGGTAAAATTGCTATCATGTGAAACTAATTGATATTAATCAAATACACTTTAAAGTTTATTCTACGAATAATGCAAGTTAATCAGTTAGATTTATATGTTAAAAACCTTATATATCTAACCTTATATATCTTATAAATAATTATCTCCTCACAAAAAGAGACTATGCATTCCCAACACAATGATACATTTTTTTCATTTTGTAAACAGTATTCTTCACAATGTCTTATCTTTACAAAATAAGTGAATCGGAAATATATGAAATTAACTTGAATAAGTTTTAAAACGTTTTCATATGAAACGAAACAGTTAAGCTTATTCTACTTGATTTCAAACCCCCGATGAAGGCATCACGCCGAAAGCGCTTGGGTAAATTAATTATTTCAGTACTCTTTGAACATGTTATATTTCTCACTTATATTTAATTCAGCTTTTGTGTTCGCATATCCCTATCGGGATCTAGCTGTTTTGAAAGTAACATGTTGATGGGAATCGATCTTATTTGTCTTGTTTTTAACATCAACACAGCGTGTTGTGCAGGTGTATTTGGGACAAGATATAACAGTAAAGGCGAAAAACATACGAACTAAAACCTATAGAGAGAGGGGAAAAACCGCTGCCAAAATTTTATAGTGTGTAAAATGGTTCAGAATTTAGTCAGCTGTGTCATCATAGATAAATTACTAAAAAAATTCATGTATATATGGCGTAAAGGATGAAAAACGCAAGGGATTTGCCTTCGATTCAAGAAAATGAAATCTATTTTCTACCGGTCTAAGTCTGTGCAGCGTTGTAACCATCAGGGGCATAATTTGGTACGACGATACAAGAATGGTTGTAGTTTCATAAAATAAACGTGAAATGGGTAAAAAAATCTGGCTGAAAATAAGTACATATGTATCTTTAAGCAAAAGAAAATAAACAAGGACGCGGGTTGCTCTGCACTTCTTTAACCTCTTGTAAAGTGATGTTTCAAAAGTTGACTAAATGTATTACTAATTAAAGTGAAAAACATCAACAAGAGGTACATCATGGGCCTGTATCGCTCCGCTGGATTTTAATAACATGTACATGTACCATGTGCTTAATTGGCAGTGACAGAGACATAAAACATGAGAAGTCTACAGGGCAATAACCTTTTATAGAGAAAACAGCGCTCCCTTTGTTATTATTTGTTTTCAAATGCAAAGATGATGTCATTGAATACAAGCAGGTCTAGTCAAGTATTGTTCATACTGACTATCAATGAACTATAACAGAGATGTGCTTTGATAAGATTTCCAAAACTTTAGTGGCAGAAAACAAATGAATGACACAAACCTGACTTTAGAAAATATTTAACTCATCTGAACATAACAATTTACATCGAAATAAATCGTTCTAACTGAAAACTGAACACGTTTTATCAATAAAACCTTGAATACCCAAAACTAATCATGTAATAGTGTAGTTTGACAATCATACGAGGTAAATGGCGACAAACTATGTATATCTGTTATGAAAGACCAGGAATTATTTTCCTTTATTAATACACATATATATATGCTTTAGTTATATTGATTTCATGCACTCCGGGAAGATTCTAGCGTTCTCACTTTATAAGCCTTTGTAAACCGTGCTACTCCCCACGGAGTTTACCCCATTATTGTACCAAATTTTGCGGCACGTCAGCTAGATAAAGCCACATGATTGATAAACCGAGATCTTAAGGTAAGGAACCAGAAGATTCTTTTAGTGTTTAGCGTGATCGCCGTGATATGGCCGAAGCTGTTAAAATAGCGTTAAACTGTATGACAATCAATCAATTGGTTTTCAGTGTTAACCCCATGTAAAAAATTTTTAGGCCAATTTCAACCCCGTGACTATGATTGGGAAATCTTTGTAAAGGTCATCTCGATGAGGCTGCAACATTTGGTAGCCCTATGGTTAAGAACAAGAAGATTTTTAAAGTTTTCACTAAATAAGCCCATATAAAACTTGTGACCCTGGGCTAGGGCCAATATTGACCCAAGGGCTATAATTTGAACAACCTTTGTTAAAAAAAGCTACATGCCACATTTAGTAGCCTTATGCAGTATGGATAGGAATAGGAAAATTTTTGAAGCTTTCACTATATTATACGCCCATGTAAAAGTTGTGACCCCCAGGGCTATAATTTGGGGAAAAAAAAAACTGGTACGGGTCGACTAGATGAAGTTACACACCAATTATGGTAGCCCTAATGCATTCTGACAAGAAGATTTCAAAGATTTCTCAATATTTTTGAGTTTTGTTGCCATGTCAATCAGTTTTTGTTGGATTCGAATTCTTAGAAAAAATTCTGAAGAGGGCCATGGCAGGATCATTTCTGTGAAGTTTCATCAACATCGGATGGGTAGTTTCAGAGAAGATGTTTTAAATAAAAGGTAACGTGTGCAAGCACGGACGGACACACAAACACTTGACTGACACAGAGCTGTGACATAAGCTCGCTGGTTTTTGGCCGGTGGAGCTAAACACGACGAAGTTACAAACGATAAGTCATTTCTCCAAATGCCATGTTTCCTGGGTCCGTATTCACCAACCATTCTTAAAAGCATTTGAAACGCAAGTTCTGATTAGCTGAACCTTTTGGATTATAAAATCTTGGCGAATTAAAACTGTCAATAAAAGGACAAATACCCCAACCAACACCTTTTTCACTGCAGCAACACAATCAGAGAACGGAAATTATTTTTATAACAAAGATCACCAGTGACCTTTACCTTCGATCCGTTTGACCCAATATACTATTGGGTACCTTCTTGGGTCATGATCAACACTTGTATAAATTTACAGGGTCCTAGGTCAAGCGGCTTTTTGAGTTAGAGCACAGAAACGAAAAAGTCTACAGACGGACGGATTGAAAGACGGACGGATGGATGGACGAACGGATTGAAGGACGGACGGATAAACGGACAGACATGGTGAAATCAGTATAACCCCCTCTACCTCGTAGGTGGGGGTATAAAAAGGCTAAGAACGTTCTCAAGAACGGTCTGTAAATACGGACACTGGACTTGGTTAACCGTGCATTTGCCGAATAAGTGAAAAAAAAAAACACTTTCAAACCGATAGCGTAAACCCGAATTCTGCTTTTTCAAAGTCATGGGGAAAATTTTCCATATCGGACAGTGTAGAGCCAAGATCAGACTGCACGCTCTGTACAATCTGATTTTGAACTACACTGTCCACAAAACGTCACTGAGTCACACTTAGCAGCTTTAGGGTTAATACACAGACAGCAACAAAGACTAGCATACCTGATATTGTTTCATACACATGCATGAACAAATACGGACAGCAATCGAACCAAATGTCAAGATGTCCATCCGGAGGAGATCCAAGTTCTTCACGTACTTCTGGTGGAAACTCTTTATAATGACTGTCTACGTTCCTTATGACTCGAAGGGTACCCCACACTGTTTTACTATTTTCTCGGTAAATGTGTCTTCCATTTTCTTTGTAATTATCTAGATATTTCCGGAGGTTTTCTGGCAAACGGATACACCAATTTCCACTCCATATAACAGAATGGTTCTCCAACTTGGCTACTTCAGATTGATTAAATTGTGCTATATCTTTTAATTCATCACTTACATCCTTCAGAAATTTTAAAATTTTGTCAGAATGCCAGACTGCTGGATGACTCAAAATTTGAGTGGCATCTGGTCGATTTTTTGGATTATGACTAAGAGCATTTTCAAGCAAGCAACGTAAAATATGCTGTTTTTCCTCCAACTCATCGAAATCTGGTGGTTTCTTTTGTCCAATGTTTGATTGTGAGTCATGTCTGCCAAACGGGTTCTTGCCACCAGTAACTGTATAATAGAATATGCAACCCATAGCAAAGATATCTGATTTAACTGTCATTATTTTCCTGAAATTAAGGTCATTAGTTTTGCTCAATTGATTCCATACCTCTTGGGATATGTATCCTTGTGTTCCAACTTGTACCCCGGAAATACTACAGATATCTGCAATAGTTGTCTTAGAAAATCCAAAATCACCAACTAACACTCTTTCGACCCTGTCACCACGTAAACAGTAGAATATATTTTCCGGTTTCAAGTCTCTATGGACAATACTTTTTCCATGAAGATAATGAACGGCACATGCAACATCACGGTTCACTCTCTGTGGGGGGTAAGTTGACACTAGGTGGGCATTTCTAACGTAATTTCCCAGATGACCATCACAGAGTTGCACGGCTAAATACGTGCATTCCTTTCCTTGCACGGAATAATGGTAGCCTATTATATTCCAGCGACGATCTTCTTCAACCTGACACATAATATCTCTTTCTCTACGAGCTTGTTTTTTTGCTGCTTCACTCAAATCTCTATTAGCCTCAGTTTGAGATTCATTGTCTATCATTTTTACTGCAACTGGAATCCCCTCAAATGTTCCTTTGTACACAATTGACTTTGGTCCCTTACCAAGTATCTTTTTCCGGTCTACAAATAAGCGGTCGTCTATTTTTTCCATAGTTTCTTGCATTTCAAGTTTTTCCATAGCTCCTTTCATCATAAGCATATAACCATTAAAGATCAATAAATGTCTGAAATGATATAAGGTAAGCTGTGAAAATCACTTGACTTATTTCGGTTTGCGAGTACATTTACGGTTAGTTTAATATGCATTGTTCCAAACATACATTAAGGTATGTCTTGAAACGCATTTGCCTAATTGTGAGTTCATTCTTCCATACTTTAGTGTACTTTCTTCCCAACTTGACTTTAAAAACTTTAGTATATTCTATCGTTTTTCCCGGTCCTCGTGATTCTTACTATTATTACATACCTAAAACTTTTGCGGCTCAAATACACGTGTCGGACGCGGACAAACTATCACACGTCTGAAACAAATTTGTATCGACCAAGTATCAAATACTGTTCCTAATGGTATGATGACGCATCTTGCGTGCGGAATCCGACAATACTGATTTGCAATTTGATTGGTCCAAATGTTATGCTGTAATATTAATCCGTCATTTATAAAAAAACGAAATTACAACCGATTAAACCATTACTTGTTTCATATTTTTCCGTTTTTGAAAAAAATTCTAATTTTTTTTTTTGGGCAATATTTTGTCGTTAAAAGTTGTAGTAATATAATAAAAAGGAATATTATGTTGTAGTAACTTTTCTGACTCAAGTATTTACATCTTGCTGAGTACGAAAATTTTGATATCTTGCTCGACCTGTGGTCTAGCTCGATATCATTTTCTGAAGCAGCTTGAATCATATACTAGCACCAGGAACTACATCACAATATTCTTTATATATCCACTGCATGTCTTTTCATATCCGTAAAAAATGTTCGGTAAGAGTACTTAATTCTTCTCCTCATTTATTAAATCAACAGTTAATAAAGATATCGACAAAGTGTGTGAAGATGGAGTCAATATCTAGAGTGTACAAAATGTGTTTCTATATCAATACTTGTTGGCCTATATTTGGGTTTTGATCCCACATGTCCTTTTATTGAATTTGACAACGATTACTGCATGTTAAAAAGTCTATCAAAATTTATTGTGTCAAAATGGGCTTGGGGTTGTGCCTATAGATTACGCAAAGGAGCTAAAATTTTTTTTATCCTGTGACAGAATATCGTACCTGACTGAGACACATCATGACTAATTTACGCAAACAATACATGTCTGATAATGCTAAAAATATACAGTTTAAAATGCATGCACGGTAAAATGGTAACTTGAAATAAATGTGTAGTTGTAAAAAATGTTGAATGTAGCCTATATGACCAAGTTACTATAGTAAAACTAAGGAAGAAACATTACCAAATGGGTAACACCAAGTATCATCTGCAAGGCCTGTGAAGTTCTCAAAAATATGATTTTTCCCACGCGTATAACGGAAGTTTATCGAACCAAGCCTATCAAATAAATTTCATCACATTCATGATGAAAATGTACCTTCAGGAGTATTCATCCTTAAGCTCTTTTTTTAAAATTTTGATCAAGTGACCTAGGGTTTACCGGATTTTATGAAATCTCAAAGATGCTAATAACAATTATCTACTCTGACACAATATTATCATACTCTAGAAACTGAAGCAATTAACGGATAATCAGGTAACTTATACATTAATGATGCAAATTTATATGTGGTCATCTAAGTTTGTAGTACATGCATCTCTCATGGTCGGTTTGCAGCTAACATTTTGAAAACTGGGTGACAAAATAAGCGAGAGAATAAAATAAATGGAGAAGAAATTTTCATGAATACATATACTTACAACAATACAAATGGTTACTGACCAAACGGTGCTACACGCAGGTACAAGTAAAATCAGCTACAAGCAAGAAAATAAACTACCCCTCCCCTAATTGCATATATATCAGAGCTTTCATGATACAGTGTCACACAACAGTTTTTTGTTGCAATGAAAACAAAGAAAACACTCTGCCATACTTTTATTGGCAAACCCAGATCTTGTACACAAGGTTTTTCGATTATTTGACCCGTGACCTAGTTTTTGACCTAGATGTGATCCATTTTCAAACTTTTACGAAATATCATTAAGGCAGATATTCTGACCAATTTTCATGGGTTTTGGACTGAAAATGCTGCCTGTAGAGTTGTTGTATTGGTTGTATTGGGGTTTAACGCCACTTTAACAGCTAAGGTCATATCATGGCGGTCGGTGACGCACATGCGTTTCCTGACTTTCTCACATCAGTACTAACACAACTTTCTTTTCAAAGCCACCGACTACTTTTCTCACATGCTTCAGCAGAGGTGAGAGGCGAAAATACGCCGGAAAGAAAGTTCGCCTCAACCGGGTATCGAACTCACAACCACCAGGTCATGAGTCCAACACGCTCACCACTGAGCCACCCGGGCGGGGCTTGCCTGTAGAGCATACATAAGGTAAAAGTTGACGACGCACGATGCAGGACACAGCACGGATACAGCACGATCACAAAAGCTTACTTTTAGCACTTCATGCTCAGGTGAGCTAACAAGCTTTAATAAATGGCACCTAAAGTTACCGCGTTTTTTGCTAGATTCCACCTCAAATACAAATACCCGTGAAAAATCACAGTGAAAAATGCCCCTCCGGGTCGAAGATCATGTTCCTTTCTGTGGTCACAGGCACCAAATAGTTCCTCCAGAACGTAACAAATTTGTGCTCAGATTCCACAGAAATCATTAAATCAACAACAAAAAAGCATTTTAGACCTTTTTTTTCTTTTTTTGCCCATTTTCTCTGATAAAACAGAAGTACTTGCTGTCAGATTTCCAAACGGAACCACTTTTGATACAAAGAGCCAAAGGAGTTAGCAGTGGTGCAACACCTATATATAAAAGGATATCTTAAAAAGATGTCGAGATTGAACCACTATAAGGAATTAAAATCTGAGCAATGTGCATCAGTATGACAAAAAAAAAAAAAAAAAAAAACTTCAATGTGCTGCTACTACTACTGCCAATACTACCTCACTTCAACTACAACCTAATGCTGCTGTTGTGACCACCACTTCTACTACACTAACATCGCAACCTCGACAAAACCAACAACAAGAACAGAAGTAACAACTGCAACTTCATTTGACTAGCACTACTTCAACTACAACTACAAATCAGTATTATAATGAAATCAGTCATAAGTAACTGTAACAATAACCTGCTATAATAACACAAGAGATAATAGTATGTGTACTTAGAGCAATAGTTTAATAAGATGATTACATTACGTTAATAATAATAGTCACATTCATTTGCTGAAAATGGTGTAATATCAGTGTCACGCGATGGCACATATGGCGGGGCAACGGGCTGATATCTGATATCCTGCCCGTTGATAGGATTGACGAGAAAACTCGCTAGTTAACTAACGTTCTCAAAACATCCAGTTCGAAAGAAAAAAAAGGCTAAATCAGTCCGTCAGAAAAATCTTCAGAACTACAGACACTGATTGAATCGCAAAACCAGCATAGACATGATAGAAAATAAATTGTTGTCTTGGATTGGGTATATCAAAAGTTTATCAGGCGAGGCGTAGCGTCCATAGGCTAGCAGATCTACGAATTTTATTCGTTGAGCCACGGGAACCGGGCTCAATAAAGTTTTCCAATCCAAAGTACAAACATCTATTCTATTTATCCTGTTTCTCATTAAAGTTTATAATCCCTATCATACTAAATTGAATATTTGGCTCGGAAAAACACATATGCCGACATCTTTTTAACTCTGAATAAAGATGAAAAACTGTTTATTCAAAACGTCCTTATATTGTATATGCTGCGATAGTGATGATGAATGATGCATCATTACGTCATGAACTTGACGTTTACCCGTAGAAAAAAGTTTGTAGACGTGTTAGAAAACGAAACAATCGAGCAGATGATCAATGAATGTAACAAGAAAATATTGATGCATAACATCAAGGGCACCGCAAATCAGTTGTTTCTGAAATAGGGCACATTACAGCGGGTTAATTTTCTACGCCACGGGCATCCTTGAACAAACTTCGTAGAGGTCCACGTGGTGATACTACATGACAAATATTTAAACTCTGGGCCATCTGGTTTTGGACAAGAAGATTTTTAAAGTTTGCACCATTTAAAGCATTGTGTTAAATCAAAGTATTAAAAACCTTGCGGAAGAATCATTTTGAAAACAACGTGGAAGGAGAAAATGGTAACCACATTCGAATTGTCGGTAGCAAATGCTCTCAAAAGTCTTAAATTATGTTGTTTGGTAAAGAGTTAAAGTCTAAGAAAGAGTCATGGTTTTGCAACATGATTTATGAAGAACACAACGAAAATGTGGCCTCTCTCCAGAAAATTTTTAACGCATTTCAAATTGACCAAAATAAATTTATGCAGAACTCTGTGATAAATGAAATGAGAAGTCCTAAACAATCTTTAGAATGCAAATTAAAACTTAAAAGAGAAAAGAACCAATAATGATAAGACACAATCATAGCCATTCTTTGGCGAAATTTAACATAATTTCCATTGGAGCTATGTACAAAAGCAGTTGTCATTCGGCAAACAACACAAGAAAATAGTATTAATACTAGGTACTAAATTACCAAATTGATATTAAAAACTGGGTATGAAATGAACAAAGTGGGTACGAAATGATCCAAGTGAGGACGAAATGACCAAAATAAAAAGTATAGGTGGGTACGAAATGACCAAAATCGTACGAAATGGTCTAGGTATGAAATGACCTAGGTACGAAATGATTCGAAGCCTAGTAAACAATATGGCTACCTCCACAGGAACTTTTCAAAAGCGAATAAAAATATTGTGCCGCCGCTCATGTGGCGCAACAATAAACAGGTTATTACACGGCTGATGAGGGCTGGAGAGTGATATAAGCCCGTCACCTTAAAAACTGCAAAATATGTAAAATAACAAATGGCAATAACTCCACAAAAATAATGACAGAAATATGGATCATGTGCATTTCACTTTTCCTCAATGTGATCTATCTGCATATATGAAGTTTGAAGTTGATAGCTTTTGTACTTCTAAAGAAATGCTCATGACAAAAATCCAAAATGTAAAGTAGCAAAGGGTAATAACTCCACAAATAATGAAGACAAAGCTATAAATCTTGTGCACTGCACTTATCCTCAATGTGATCTGTCTGCATATGAAGTTTGAAGTTGATAGCGTTTACACTTTTGAAGTTATATTTCTGGCAAAAATACATATAAAATAACAAAGGGCAATAACTCCACAAAAATAATAACAGAAATATGGATCATGTGCATTTCACTTTTCCTCAATGTGATCTATCTGCATATGAAGTTTGAAGTTGATAGCTTTTGAACTTCTGAAGCAATGCTCATGACAAAATCCAACATGTAAAATAGCAAAGGGTATTAACTCCACAAATAATGAAGACAAAGTTATAAAGCTTGTGTACTGCACTTCTCCTCAATGTGATCTGTCTGCATATGAGGTTTGAAGTTGATAGCTTTTGTACTTTTGAAGTTATGTTCCTGGCAAAAATATCTGTAAAATAACAAAGGGCTGTAACTCCACAAAAATGATTACAATGTTATGAATCTTGTTCACTGCACAGTTCTTAATCTGATCTATCTACATATGAACTTTGAAGTTGATAGCTCCTTTCCTTTAGAAGTTATGCTCAGGACAAAAATCCAATGTGTAAAATGAAAAAGGGTGATAACACCCAAAATATAGATGACAATGTTATGGATCTTGTGCACATCACTTCTCCTCAATGTGATCTATCTGCAAATGAAGTTTGAAGTTGATAGCTCTTGTACTTTTGAAGTTATGCCCCGGACTAAACTTGAACGTGTAAAATAACAAGGGGTAATAACCTCATAAATAATGACAGAGTTAAACATTTTGTGCACTACAATTTTCGTCAATGTGATCTATCTGAATAAGAAGTTTGAAGTTGATAGCTTTAATACTTTGGAATTTAAGCTTCCCGTAAAAATCCCATATGTAAAAGAACAAAGGGCAATAACTCCAAAAATAATAATGATAGTTATGGATCTTAAGCACTGCACTTCTCCTTAATGTGATCTATCTTAATATGAAGTTTGAAGTTGATAGCTTTTATACTTTGGAAGTTATGCTCCGGACAGAAATTCAACGTGTAAAATAAAAAAGGGCAATAACTCCAAAAATAATGACAGGGTTCCCATTTACCTGCGTATGTGCGTGAATCATGTACAAAACATGAAAACCACGTCCTTATTTCAAACTAACCTTGTCTTGTACGTGCATGTCACGCACACCAAAGGTGACGACAGTCCTGCATAAAATTTTAAACCCATCCAATCACATACGTGTATGTTGACAAGCAAAAAAATTAAGAATCAAAACACTGACTGAAAACAAAGTTCTATCGGGAGTAAGAATATTTTTATAAATCGGAAATTCCAATGGATAGTGCATGTACTATAATAAGCAATCTGTATGGCCTCAATAATTTTGCTGGGTTTTCGTTCATACGCGAGTTTCTAAAGTAAACACTGCCATGCGATACACATCAGTAATTTCACGTGCTTTTAATTAACCTGGAACTGCAGCGCGTAAACATTGTCAACATTTCCATATTTGGGAAATTTAATCTAATTAAGTTTGAATTCCATTACATTTTATCCTTATGCAACTATCGAGTAAACATTATAACGTGATATAGGATTCGTACGTGTAGTTAAAGCAAGAGAGTCATGGTTCTCATTTGATCCGGGACC
This sequence comes from Hippopus hippopus, assembly GCA_946811185.2. Classification (NCBI taxonomy): domain Eukaryota; kingdom Metazoa; phylum Mollusca; class Bivalvia; order Cardiida; family Cardiidae; genus Hippopus; species Hippopus hippopus. The sequence goes on along the minus strand of OX328108.1, from coordinate 26,871,537 downwards.
CTAGGATTTGATGCTTGGAAATGATCCGTTTTTGATGCTAAAAAATATCTGCCTATGCATCATTCTGACGCATGATATTATCGGCGAAAGCGTTATATAAATAACCTTATTTGCGTCCGGCTGAAATATGGGCTTTATTAAACATAATCAAAATCAAATTGAAGGAAGCACGCAGCTCTGTTTATCACAGCTAATCAAGCTATCTAGTCATCTATGAAAAGCTTTTATAGCACTTTTCTAGAGAAAATGTTTTAATCCACTTTTTCAGAAACTCCCCAGTTTTTCAAATTTGTTAATCTAAGGGGTGAGAAAAACCCCTTGTCTGAAAAAGCTGTGAGAACCCTGAATGATGACATATTTATGGATCTTGAGCACTGCACTTCTCCTCAATGTCATCTATCTGTATATAAAGTTTGAAGTTGATAGCTTTTATACTTTGGAAGTTATTCTTCATACAAGATTTTGTGACACATTGACGGACGAACAAGGTGACCCCAGTATACCCCCAGAAACTACCGCTTGTGGTGGCACAAGAATAAGAGTCCTATATGGCATTAACAATAAATATGCTTGCCCATAAAAACTTACATTGTATATATAATGAATTGAACCTGGGGTGTATCGCAGCACCACTGATAATGGCCTGGTGCTCGCTGAGATAGAGAAATGAATGGGGAAAACAACCAATAAAATGTAAAGCTTTTAAAGCTACAATGATTCATTTCAAATCAAACTTGATCAAAATACAATAGAACAGAACAGATCATTATAACTCCCCCACCTTCCCAACTCATCTTGCTTTTTTTTTTCAAATCCAATGTTTTAGAGGCAAAATTGACTTATCTATCAAGTCTGATCACATTCCTTCTTCAATAATATGCAGAATTCACACTACAGCTGTATATACTATAAGTATTTTATTCACCCTCCACTAGAAAACAAAAGGAACATAAGCCCTTAAGTACTCGCCTGAGTAAAGTCATCTACGGCTGATAAAGTTGAAGAGATCCTGGTTTTAATGATTGAAAACACATGATTGTAAGTGACCTACCTTTTGACCCAAATTTCAAAATAGTCCAATATATCATCAAGACAATCATTCTAGCTAAGTTTCGTGCATATCAGGCTGAAAATGTGACCTATATGGTGCACACAAGGTTTTTTCCTAAGTTTAGCCCAGTAACCTACTTTTAGACCCAACGTGACCTAACTTCAAATTTTTCCAAGACATCATCAAGACAAACATGCGGACCAAGTTTCATGAGTATCGGGTTCAAAATGTGGCCTCTACAGTGCAAACAAGTTTTTTCTAAGATTTTGCCCAGTGACCTACCTTATGACCCGACAAGATCCTATTTCAAACGTCTTCCAAATATCACCAAGACAAACATTCTGACCAAGTTTCATGAGTATCTGCCTGAAAATGCGGCCTCTAGAGTGCACACACGGTCTTTCTAAGATTTGGCCCAGTGACCTACTTTTTGACTCAATATGACCAGAAATCAAACATGTCTGACATATCATCAATACAAACATTTTGACTGAGTTTCCAGAGTATCAGGCTGAAACTGTGGCCTCTAGAGTGCACACAAAGTTTTTTTAAGATAAAGCCCAGTGATCTACTTTTTGACCAACATGATCCAATTTCGAACTTGTCCAATATTTAATTAAGACAAACATTCCGACCATATTTCATGAGTATCTGACTAGAGTGCACACAAGGTACCAGCACAAAAGCCCAACCTAGTTGTTTTGCTACATTGAACCTATTGTGAAACTTATGACTCTGTACTGCACTTTTATTGGTAAACCCACAGCTTTGCAATCTAGTTTTGTCATATTTATGTCCAGTGGCCTACACAACAAGATAACAAATGACACCTTAACCATTACATTCTTAAAACAAAATAGTGATCTCTACATGTTTGACGAAAGTGACCAGAGCTGAATGGAATTGTTTAATGTTTGCATACATGTTTAATAAACAATAAAATAATCTTTCCAATGTTTGATTTCATTTTCAAGGCCCAATTTTACAAACCCTCCAAGTAGTTGAAATTCAAACGAGCCATTTGTTAAACTAGTAACGGAACCAACTTTGGTTCCTTTTGCATTAACATTTGCAGTACTGGTGAATTTTGATTTTCGCAACTGCACTTGATCACTATTCTTGCTCATATAATATCTTTTTTTCACGATTAAAAATGAATGTATAAAAACAAAATAATTATGATAATGACAATACTAACAATAATAATGATGATAGCAAGTTTGAATCACTGGTGGAAAAAATACTGTCTGATCATGCTTTATTTTCTTCATGTGTGTTTCTTTCTGGTTTGCATGTAAAGTGTACAGTGTTGCACAGGGTCGCTTAACCTAATACTATTCTCGGAAATTTTGTTAATCAAGAGAACACCAGTAACAAGAGGTATCTTTTTAAAAAGACAGACTGCATAAGAGGCACTGGAATACAAACTCTTTTTTGTGACTCAATTTGAAAGTAAATAGCGAAAATTACCTCGACAGCAATTGCATCTTTTTCCACGTTGTTTTGTTAATTTGTTGAATAGTGGAATTTTTAATTAGATATATATTTCAAGAATACATGTTAATTTCAAACATAGTTGAAAAAGAAAAACAAACATTTGTATGCATACACTTCAGAATTGCATCACGATCTGGTCACTCATCCAAGCACTAACCTTAGTACACGTCGCTTAGCTTCATAGGACAGCTCATCATATATATGTATTAATTCGTGGAATTTATTTTGTTCGATGCCAAGTCTTGCTGTCCACTATTTCGGCTCCCAACTTAACAACTGTTAATGTTAGAAAGGTACAATAATTTCTGTTTATTTTGTGTTTAAAAAGTTTGTAATTAAAAAAAAAAGGGTAATGTGAGTTGCGAGCGTATACTGCTGACATCGGATATGTGCAGGACCAAAAGTTTGCATTATAATAATGACTGACGATGGGACCCGTGAAAAAAGTTTTTGATCAACCCTACATTACATAAGAGATTAATCAATGCTAGGTTTTGCTTGGAAAGATCTGTAAAATGTTTAACACTGCAGTGGGGAAGAAAGGTAAAAAATATATGAAATACTAATAAAAAGAAAGTATAGTTACTTAAACACCTAACCATGTTAAGTATCCTCTCTACAACCTATTAAAATACTAATTGCCTTCAGTTTAATTTCCACATTAACCTTTACACTTGGTACGTGAAGAATATGCTGAATGTCTAGATACAGGTTATATTGCAAATAACATACAGTTTAATCTTGGATTTAATTTCTGTGACTTAAATTAAAATTCTGACCCTTACAGTGTTAAATACATAGAGGATAATCAACTGGTTGTGTGTGATATTAAAAGTCTGTCACTAGAACGGGGTGTGATGCGGTTGAAAAAACAGGTCTGGAGGACTATTTTTTTGACCGCATCAAACCCGTTTTAAGTGACAGATTTTTTATATCACACAATAGCCAGCTGATTATCCTATTTCTTTATATTCCTAATTCATACTTTTTTTATTCTAATAATTATCAACAATGGTACAATAAGAGCAATATTGAGAAAAAGTAGTTCCGACAAACATTCTAAAACTATATCATCACTAGTGATGATAGCATATTTGTCATCACTAGTAGTGTTATTCAAGTAAAATTCCAGCAATTCGATGAAGTCCAGAACTTTGTTAAAACAAGCAATTTCGTTGAAATGATATCCCCCACCGAAAAAGACCTTTTTTTGATACAAACATATTAGAGGTATTGTGTGTTGTATGTACATGTGGCCTTTTTGTTAATGGTCCATGATAAAATTACACATTAAGCCCCCTTTTTCCATGGCACAGCATTTCCGAAACCATATCAGAAACATCAGATATCGGGCATGGGAATAGAAAAAACAAACATTTACTATATAAAAAAAAAACAAGCAATTTCATTGAAATGATATCCCCCCTTGAAAAAGACCTTTTTTGATACAAACATATTAGAGGTATTGTGTGTTGCATGAAAATGTGGCCTTTTTGTCAATGGTCCATGATAAAATTACACATTAAGCCCCCTTTTACATTAATACATATATATAAGCGGTCCACAATGAGATCATACATTAAGTCCCCTTTTACCATAACATGGCATTTCATTAAATGAAAACAAATGATGAAAATGTACATCAAGCTCCCTTTTTTCATGACACATCATTATATATAACAGAAAATTGTATCAACGGACTATCCTAAGGAAGACATGCATGAAGTTTCATAAATGTTCATCAAGGACTTTTGAAGATATCTGTCCAGGTGGACAAATGGGCGAACTGTTATTGGTCCATAATGAAATTATACATTTAGCCCCCTTTTTTAATGACATGGCATTTCATGAAATAAAATCAAATAACTATTGTCTGTGGCTTAATAAAGATGAAGTTTAATTGCATTTTGTCCTGTAGTGAAAGAGATATTGGTCCATAATGAAAATATTTGTCAAGCCCCCTTTTTCCATGACATGAACAAGAGCGGCAAATTGTCGCAAGATACGCCCGTCCCACCGCCAGTTGTCGAGAGGGGATAATAATCGTAAAGGGCAGGTAGAGGAAAATAGTAGTGCAGCAGAAATCATGTAAATGATTGAAATAGGCATGAATGTCTCCTCTAATGTTAAGGAAACATGCATATAAAGTTTCAGGTCATTCCAACATGAAAAGACAAAGTTATATTGTACAGAAGCATGAAAAGCTGTAAAAAAAATAATAATAATGAATAGGGAATAATTCCAAAAGGGCTTTAGGTAAGGTTACGGCTCCAGTGCATTGCACTTTTCGTAACTGCAACAAACATGTTTACCAAGTCTCAAGTCAATTTGACTTGAGGTGATAAAGTTCCGTTCCGGATAAGCAAGAAATACTGTAAAAATGAAGATAAAAGTGGAATTACTCAAAATCCGCGCTAGGTAGAGTTATTGTTCTTGCGCACTGTACTCCGTAATATTGCAACAAACATGCATACCAAGTGTGAAGTCGTTCTGACTTGAGATGACAAAGTTATATTCAGGACAAGCACTAAATGCTGTAAAAATGACGATCAAAGGGAAATAACTCAAACACAGCACGAGATAAGAGTTACAATTCTCGCGCACTGCATTTCCAAATATTGCAACAAATAAGCATACCATATTTCAAATCATTCCTACTTAAGATGACAAAGTTATGCTCCGGACAAGCAAGAAATGCTATAAAAATGAAGATCTAAGGGGGAATAACTCAAAATTCGTAGTAGGAGGAGTTATGGTTCTTGTGCACGGCACTCTTTAATTTTTCAACAATCATGCATACCAAATTTGAAGATGTTCAGACTAAAAATGACAAAGTTGTATTCCGGACAAGCAGAAAATGCTGTAAAACTGACGATCAAAGGGTAATAACTCAAAAGACAGCACGAGGTAGAGTTATGGTTCTTTCGCACTGCACTCCGTATTATTGCAACAAACACAAATGCCAAATTTCAAGTCAATCGGACAGGAGATGACAAAGTTAAGCTTCAGACAAAGAACTGGACTGTAAAAATGAAGATAAAAGTGGAATTACTCAAAATCCGCGCTAGGTGGAGTTATTGTTCTTGTGCACTGAACTCCGTTATATTGCAACAAACATGCATACCAAGTCTGAAGTCGTTTTGACCTGAGATGACAAAGTTATATTCTGCACAAACAATGAATGCTGTAAAAATGACGATCAAAGGGAAATAACTCAAAGACAGCACGAGATAGAGTTACAATTCTTGCGCACTGCACTTCCAAAATATTGCAACAAATAAGCATACCATATTTCAAGTCATTCCTACTAAAAGATGACAAAGTTATACTCCAGACAAGCGTGAAATGCTATAAAAATGAAGATCTAAGGGGGAATAACTCAAAATTCGTCGTAGAAAGAGTTATGGTTCTTGTGCACGGCACTCTTTAATTTTTCAACAATCATGCATATCAAATTTGAAGATGTTCAGACTAAAAATGACAAAGTTGTATTCCGGACAAGCAGAAAATGCTGTAAAAATGACAATCAAAGGGAAATAACTCAAAGACAGCACGAGGTAGAGTTAAGTTTTTTTTCACACTGCACTCCGTATTATTGCAACAAACACAAATGCCACGTTTCAAGTCAATCGGACTGGAGATGACAAAGTTATGCTCCGGACAAGCAGAAAATACTGTAAAATCGAAGACTGAAAACAACAAAAATTCACTCAACCCCGTAACTTAAAATCGCTCCCAGTCGGCCATTTTGCATCGAATAAAAAAAAAAAAACGTCTCAGCGGAATGGGTTATTGTACACACATATAAAGTTTCACGAAATTCCGTCCAATGGTATTGGAGATATTCACCCGGACAGACACACTGACGGACAGACGGACAATGCTAAAACTATATCCTCCGCCTTCGGCGGGAAATAAAAAAAGCGATTTTGGAGTACGGAAATACCGGAACGGACCTGAACAGACCTTAAAAAGTGAACCAAACTGGTCCGTTCCGGTATTTCCACACTCCAATATCGGATCTTTTAATTTCATTTTCATTCTGACGATTCCTACGTCCGATGTTTGATGTTTCTGATTAGATATAGGTCCGTTCCCGACTTTCTCTTTGGTTTTTAAGTCTATACCTATAGGCCTTTGAGGGACCGTTCAGGTCCGTTCCGGTTTTTCCATGCATAGATATCTGATTTTTTTTTTTAAAATTCAATTCGGAGTCATTCTTATGATTCATATTTCCGACATTTGATGTTTCTAATAAAATAAAGGTCTGTTTCCGGTTTTCTTTCATTTTAAAGTCCATGAATGGGCCTTTCAGGGTCTGTTCAGGTCCGTTCAAGTTTTTCCATGCCTCAACACTGATCTTTGCATTTTTTTTCTGTTTCATTCTTATGATTCTTATTTCCTATTTTTGATGTTTTTGATCAGAATTCGGTAAGTTCATGATGTTCCCCTTGTTTTTAGAGTCCAAAGGCATAATTTTTTGGAGTCCGTTCAGATCCGTTCCGGTTTTTCCATACTCGAGTATGGGGTATTTTCATTTCAGTTTGTGTTCGTTCTAATGATTCCCTCGTCCATTATCAGATGGTAATAATAAAGTTTAAAGTCCATTTACGTTTTCTCTTTATTTTGAATGTCCATAGTATTGTACTTGAGGGTCCGTTTCGGACCGTTCCGGTTTTTCCATATTAAAAAATATCAGATCATTTTCAATTCAGTTCATGCTCGTTCTCACGTTGCCGACGTCAGGTATTTAATGTTTCTGATAAGATTTAGGTCATTTCCAGGTGTTTTATAAGGCCATAGGTTCGCCTTTTAGGGTCTGTTCAGGTCCATTCTGGATTTCCATACTCCAAAATCAGATAATTTCACTTCAATTCATGCTACCATTGTTGATTTCTTCGTTCGATATTTCATATTTTTTTAAATTAAAAAGTAACAATAGCGTCCAAATGTAAACAGTGGGAGATGTTAAAACGCAGTAAGTTCATATCATACCATATAAAAGTATGTAAATTAATATGATGATGACACTCTTTAAATGTGCGGTTGGTCAAAGTTCCATTCGCTGACAGAATTAAATTTAAATCCAGGACAGTTCCTACCATGCCGAATTAATTTTTGTTTACATCAATGACCATGACGTAATGATCACGTGACACCCTGAAACTAAGGTAAACGAAAAAACAAAATGGAGGACGGTGAAGGTTCAAATTCGACAGGAAAGCAAGTTTATTAACCGAATTCGACGAAGAGCGATACAACAGAACAAACGGGCGTCTATTTTAGAAATTGCTTCGAACTAAACAGCCCCATGCAAATAAACAGAATGAGCGAAAAGCCGGAAAACAGATGCGGATTTCAGTTCGAATGGAAACCCGTTCGCATTCGTTTATGATCGGTAAGTCGCCTCCTGTTGATTTCTCCATTTACTATTATTATAGGTCATGAAGAACTCTTCGATCCATGAATATTGGATAGTTAGATGAAAATGATCAATCTTTCATTTTATCGCAGAATTCAGCACTCGATCATTTTCTGCACAGGTAGGCTAATGCACAGATTAGAAGTGCATGAATGTAGTCTGATCCTCGGTTATACGCAAAACATATTTATTGAGGATTTAATTGTAAATCTAGTCTGATCCCTAGTTCTAACGAGATTGAGAAATGGCTTTGGAAAACTTTGAGGAAAAAGGGGAAAATGTTTGTAACAAGCATTTTCTCACTATTTCCACAATATTTTTTACTCATTACAGACAAATTTCACTGCTTGAGATTTTTTTCCTGCAAATACCTTAGTGTTGGACATGGCTAAAAACTTGCGTTTTTTTTAGCCCATACTAGTCTTAAGCATGGAGACTCAATTTGCTGTACAACTTGAATGCAGCAAGAGAAGCTTGAAAATCCAACAGTGAAAATAAGTGAAGCAGAGTTTCCCCGTAGATCTACATACTCTTGCATGAGGGCTGAATATAATCTGCACTAGACTTTTTTTCTCATAGATCTATCCATGTTTGACTTAATTTCTTGGGTGCCACAAATTTGAACTTGGAACCAAATTATATTTGCCTTACCCTTGTCAGTACATATATCAATGTGGTCCTAGTGATTCTTTTAACAGATGATAAAACTTTGGAGTCATCTATATTGAAGGTGTTTGCAGATGACAAAGCTTGTATTAGATCTACATAATTTGTCCTTGAAACAAGGGAAAATAGTGCCAAAGAAAAGGGAAAATTCTGGTCACCAACAGTATTTTCTCCTTTCCCACAATTGTTTTAATAAGTTTTATGCCTCTGGATCATTACAGCACTGAATGGTATACACATTACTTCTTGCAAGCCATGGGCTCCATACAAACGCAAAATTTGTCAGATGAAAATTGAGGGAAAAGATTGATTGATTGATTGTATAGTGTTTAACACTGTTTTCAACATTGTACCAGTGTACCTATCCATGTTTTCCTGGAGTCTCTTTTACCAGTAATCTGCACAATTTTCTTTCCAAGCCATTGGCTGCTTTCCCACATACCCATTGTCGAGATTATGGTCAGAGGTGGGAGAGGAATGAATCCTGTCACAATGACTATCATCAATCCTCCGAAAGAAATTTTTCAGAGCCGGGGATCGAACCCACGACCCGCTGTTCTCAAGTCCTGCACACTACTGACTGAGCTACCATGGCTCGGCTTGAGGGAAAAGAAATACTTCCAAGCTTCTAGCCCTGTATGTTACTGACTCACTAGGCATACCCATGATAATGATAAGGGGAAAGATTAGAATCAGGTTGCTAGTCTCTCCATAGTTACTCTCAGATTTCTTCAGGGCTCTTCTTGAACAATTTTCAACTATTGTCCTTCTTGCGGAACTAATGCATGTATGTAATTTTCATAACGATTTGTACACATAACGTTAGGTGGACTACTGAAGGACTCCTTATTGCATGCGGTACATGCGGTATGGCCCTTATGAATTTTTTTTCATCTGATCCAGAGATAAAGCCACTGTTAGATTGTGTTGGAGGTTGTAGACCTACATGTATCTAATTTTGATGAAATGTAAACTCTATACTTCTTCAAATGTGGAAGAACTCTAAAGAAACGGCCCTAAATCTGATGTGTAGGTCGCTTCCATTTACCCAGTCATTTTCATTTAACCGAAGGGTTTAACCTTCATAAAATGTAAAATCAATATTTGGAGCTCTCACTTGTTTTGTAAATGATATATCAGAGTACGGAGGGAACTATTTTGCACTACTCTGGCCAATGCGAATGGATCCTCCGACATGGTGATACACAAACAGAATCATGCTATGAAGATGCAGATCAGCCTTGGTTTCTGACTCTTTCATGATTCCATTCCATTAGACACAGAATTTGGCCATCTACTTTCAGGTAACTGAATTAGGTAAAACAGATTTTATTTTCAACAGCCATATTCTTATTTACACGATTGGTTAAAGTAGTGAAAATTTAATGCATGTATTACTGTTTCAGTGGTTCACCTCAACCTCACCTGACAGGCTTTCTACCCAGAGAATCATTGTAGATATAAGATTAGTGGTATACTGTAAGAAGCTTTTGCTGTCTCATCTTGATCTTGAAAGAACCCATCATTATAGGCTGGGTTAAAAATGGAGCAGAATTCTTCAAAATGTTCTGTTGGACAAAATAGACAGTTGAGTGGAGTTGGTATTGTCACTTAGGGCTTTACAGTCCTTCTATACCACTTGTGACATTAGTAATGTCCTGATTTTTATTCAGCTGAACAGCTATAAAGGGCTTGAGGATTACTTCATGACTCAGTGGTTAATTTAACCCTTTACCAAACAATCCCTGGTTTTTACGACCCTAAGACAGAAGCCCTTTGAAAACATTCTGGGAAAAGGACAAAATGCTGGTAACCAGCATTTTCTCCTTTTTCCACAATTTTTTCTACCCTGCTGGAAACATATTTCAATTTTTGAGTTACGTTTATTTTGTTGTCTGCATGTGCTTTCAATTTGGACCAGTCTAAAATTTTGTCATTTGGTAAAGGGTTAATGCACAATACAAGTAATCCATGACTCGGATTCAGTTCTCTCTGGGTTTTCTATGGATGTCCATGTGCATGTTACTTCAGATATTGGTAAAAGTAAAAGCTCCAGAAATTAAGAATAAATAATTTATCAAACTGGTATGACTGATATAATGTTGACAGTTACACAAATGCATCACTCATTCAATCAAGCTGGACTTCATTTGCAAAAGTGTCATTTATTTTAATGAAAGATGCTGCATTACACTGTTCTTGAACTAATCTACATGTATCATAGATGTATGTGTAAATAGGATGATTGATCGTAGGAATTTGAAAGGCGAAAACCAATATTCATTTGTTTGGTGTATAGCCTGTACCCATGATTGTACATGCTGTATTTTAAAGGCCCAGCAGCTTTAAACAAAGCCAGTGTTAAAATGCATTTGAATTTAAATCTTACCATTTAAAAGTATGGAAAATATTGGGAAGATGACAATATGTTGTTTTATGGTCAATGCAAGTGTAATTTGATGGCAAAAAAAAAAAAGATTTTTGAAATCAGGTAAAAAAGAAAACAAAGGACAGAGCGACATGGCAACTTTTCTGCCATTAACTCTTTACCAAACAATCCCTGATGTTTACAACCCTGAGATAGAAGCCATTTGAATACATTGTGGGAAAAGGAGAAAATGCTGGTAACCAGCATTTTCTCCTTTTCCCACAATGCTTTCTACCCTGCGGGAAACAAATTTCAATTTTTGAGTAACGTTTATTTTGCCGTCTGCAAGTGCTTTCAATTTGGACCAGTCTAAAATTTTGTCGTTTGGTAAAGAGTTAACTAACACTTGCACGGGCTGCAAAATAACAGATTGCCACCTTCCATAATTTCCATACTTCTGAATGGTATTATTTAAATTTAGATGCATTTTAAGACCTACTTTGTGTACTTTTGCAGCTATTGGGGCACTATGACATACCCCAATTCCATGCTAGTTCAAACAACATGTGAAGTAAATTAGTAAACGGTTGGAGATGCCCCAACAGTCCATTTTGATAGGTTATGCTTTTATGAGTTCTTGCAGCAAGTGAGACAGGTTAGGTCTAAAGCAATCATATGCTGGATATATGCTGGAGGTTATTCTGTTGTCAAATGGAATGAAGTTGGAGTAAAACTACACCCATTTCTATAATTCCTTTTTTTTCTTCCCCACAATTTCAGATTGAGATAAATTGAAAAAGAGATTTTTTTTTTCATTTTTAAGGTTTACAGCAGAACAATCAGATTTCCAAAGACATATTCTGTGGTGTTGCTGAAGAATATGCAGCATAGGAATACTTGGCCTTCAGTATGCTTGTTGATATAAAACTGGCCACTTCAGATCACAGCTCATACAAAGACAGATATGTTTCATGCAACAAGGAAGGCAATAAGGTGTAAATATTAGTTTATTATTTTAAATACATATATAATCACAATAAGAATTTGTAGACAAAAATCAAAATACATTCATACATACAGAGCAATGTTAGAAGCTGTTGCCTGCTGTCAACTCTTAACCCAAACATCAAGGTTTCCATTTAAAGCACTATTTAATAATTTTAACAATGAAAATGCTTTTATGACATTTTTGGAAATGGAAGAATTACTGGTAACCAGTATTTTTTTTCCTTTTTTCAAAACATTAACTACTCTTTCAGAAAAAAATCATATCATTTCAGTCATGTCTAATTTTTCATCTGCAAATGTTTTCAATTTGAACAATTCCAAAGTTTTACCGTCTGGTAAAGATTTGTGCACTTTGGTAATTTTAATCCTACTTGGAAGGGTGAAAATCTGGTAACTGCTTTTGCTTTATTTTGACAGAACTTGTTTTATTGTATTTTATACATGCATGGAGTTGTCAAACCTCAGTAGAACAGGCATTGAAATTTTAACATAAAAATTAACTTTCACTTCTTCTATAGATTTAGTAGTCGTAAAGGAATGTCCTTGGGAAAGACATTACAGAGCCCCAGCTTTGTGCTAATGAAATACAGAGAAGACTTTAGTGAGTTGTCACATTGACATGAATGAAAATTTGAAATACAGTATTATTATACTGCAAAGAAATTTCTCATGATCTGATTAGATAATATGCCCCGAACATACTAGTATATCATGTACACTGGCAAAACCAATGTAAAAGCAGTTTCCCTTTCTGGAACCCCGTATACATGACTACACTATCAACACAACATCCAAAATGACGGCATCGATCAAGATTAACGTCAAGATTATGCGCCAAGCTGCACGTTTTAGCACGTATTATCAAGGTTTCAGTGACGTCAGTTTCCAGTGACATCAGTTTTCATTGAATTGTGGTAAGCAGAAGGGAAATTTTACTTTGTCAGCGTACTCAATTTTCTACACACACACAAAAAAAAAGTTAAAATTCGCTTAACAAACGTTGGAATGGTAAAACTTTGCAGTATAATAAATTTGTTGTATGGTCAGGTGGCAGGAGACTTGGAAGCATGTTCTGACTGTACAACTAATAATGTTTCAAGTTGTACAAAATGCTCCAACAAACAAAAATCAAATATTTACTAGAGTACTAAAGAACAACAATTTAGTCTTTTCTAAACTGAAACTTTTTGCAGATGAAAAAGTAACTAGAGATAATAAATGTCTCTTTATAAAGAGTAGAAAACAGTGTGGGAATAAAATGAAAATCTGGCTACTAACATTTTCTCCTTTTCCCACAGGCTACATTTTACCAACATTTTCTCTTTATCCCGCAATGTTTGCAAAGAGTGTCTTCCTCAAGGTTGTTAAAACTTATATTGGTTTAGAAAGGGTTAAAATAATAATGTGTCTTTTACCTCTGTTTCGTTTACTAGTATCCTAAGCAAAGTCTTTAAAATTCTCTGGCTGTTTTCCCCCCATAAGCAAAATCCAAATTATGTTCAGGAGTTATAGAGGGTTGATTCTTGTTGCAATGACACTTAACAAACATTGGCAGTAAATTGAAATAACCGAGGATGTGAAGGTGCTTGCAAGTCCACCATGGCCTTTTGGTTGATATGATTTGTTAACCCATTACCCACCATCCCTACTTTTGACGACCCTGAGAAAGAAGCCTGTAGAAAACATTATAGGAAAAGGAGAAAATGCTGGTAACCAGCATATTCTCCTTTACCTACAATGTTTTCTACCCTTCACAAAACAAATTTGAAATTTTTAGTCACTTTTATTTTGTCGTCTGCAAATGCTTTCGATTTGGACAAACCTAAAATGTTGTCGTTTGGTAATGAGTTAAATATTGTTCCAAATATTCAACTGTAGCTGGAGCTAGAGAGGTACATGTAGTTTCCTTAAAAAACTAACCTCCTCTAGCTCTTTAGCCAGTAATATCTGTAACTGACCAAGTAAACATGAGTAAGTGTTCTGCTCCTCCTATACAGTTGAAATACTGTTGAAAATAGAGTTATTGAATTGCACCACATATCAATTAAATATATTTACTTGTTTCTGTTTCTCTTCCTACCTTAGATACTCTATGATGGAAAGTTCAAAATCCATAGACAACAAGGCTGAACATTGACTTAAGGATACCGATAAGAGATGATCATCAAGTTGGACATTTTTGTGACTATCTATGTATGGTACAAAAGTGATAATTATTCAAGTATACTAAACTCTACACCCAGTTTAAAGTTCATGAATTTAGCAACAAAAACATATCTTACAAAAAGTTCAAGACCAATAAAAAACATGTTTGAGCAAACTGCAGTTGTTTTAAGTATCTACACATTTTCAAGCTTTTAAATCATGTATGCAATAGCCCTGTAGCAAATAATCCTGTGTTTTAATGACTCTGAGGAAGAAAGCTCTAGAAGCTTTGTGGGAGGAGTAGAAAATGTTGGTAACCAGCATTTTTTTTCTCTTCCCTGAATGCTTTCTACCATTTCAAAGACAAATCTAACCCTTTCCACCACAGTGAATCTGTTGTCTACAAACACTTTCAATTTGGACTAGTCCAAAATCTGTCATCTGGTATTTAACCTATTTCTGTATATGGTTTATAAACTCTTTACATACAACAAAATTTTAGACTTGAAAGTATTTACAGATAAAAAATAATATATGTGACTCAAGTATGGAAATTTGTTTTTGAAAGTTGAAAACACTATGGAAAAGGTAACCAACATTTGCTTTGTTTTCCACAATGTTTTCGCAAGTCTCTATCTTCAGGGTTGTGAAAACTCAAGAATATTTGGTAAAGCCTTAACCCTACAAAACCCCTTTACGAAAGGGAAAAATAGTCCATGGAAAGAAATAGACTCTCTTTTTTCAAATGTATGGAAAAATTATGATACAAGGTGCAATTGCTTATGTTATGCAATTGCTTTTTCTCCTTCAATGTGTTCCACAGCCTTCACCTGTATTTAATTTACTCTTTACCAGACAACACTGATTGAGAATTGTCCAAATTGAAAGCATTTTAAGATGACTATGAGAAAAGGTTGGTTATCATCATTATTTCCTTTTTTTATACTAAGTTTCTTCATAAGCCCTCTCTCCTAGGTTTGTTAACCCTTTACTACACAATGCAGACCTTTAACGTCCCAGGAAAGAAGCCCTTGGAAGACCTTGTGGGAAAAGGAGGATATGCTGGTAACAAACATTTTCTCCTTTTCCCACAGTGTTTTCTATCCTATCTAAGAAAAATAGCTCCATTTGAGCCACATTGAAATTATCATTTACAAATGCTTCCAATTTGAACAAGGCTAAAATTTTGTAGTCTGGTAAAGAGTTCAATGTTGGTGAAAAGGCCTTTTCCTAAGGATTGGATTGTATAGTATTGTAACACCATTTTCAACATTTTTTTTTTCAGTTATATATTGTTTTTCGTGAGAGTGTCATTGGGCATGACACTTCAGAGCCTAGTACTGGTAAAACCCAGGAAAAACATGAATATGTGGGTTGTTGCTGTGATGTGACTGAAAAAATGTTGAAAGCAGCGTAAAACACCATTCAATCAATCAATCATATCACTGTGGCCAATGCACCTATCCATGCTTTCCTGGAGTTCCTTTTACCAGTACTCCATCCAATATTCTTTCCAAGCCACTGGCTGCTCATCGTTGAACCAATGGTCAGCAATGAGAGAGAAATGAATCCTGTCGCAATGACTATCATCAATCCTCCGACAGAAATGGGCCGAGCTGGGGATAAAACCAGTGACTCCCCTATACTCTAGTCCTTTATGCTTTTTCAAACTGATTCAAGCTGTTGAATACCGTAAAGCATGCCAATAAACCTGACAAATTCTTTCTGCAGATTGATGATAGCCACCACAACGAAATTCATTTTTCTCCCTTTCCAAACATGGTTTTAACTTATTGGGCTTAAAAATAATGTGTATGAAACACTGGTTAAACAAGCTCTGACAGCTGGGATGGGTGCAATGGACAGTGTAATATACTAGTAACTCAAATGATATAATTAAACACCAAAAAAACTAATAAAGAATGCATGTCTCAGAACAGATTACCCTATCAAAAACAAATTCCATCATTTGATCCTTGTTTAAAAGTCAACTGTATATGCTTTAACTCTTTACCACACAATCCCGACTTTTAACGACCCTTAGAAAGAAGCCTTTAGAAAACATTGAGGGAAAAGGAGAAAATGCTGGTAACCAACATTTTCTCCTATTCCCATAATGTTTTCTTTCCTTCCCAAAACCTATTTCAAATTTTCAGTCACTTTTATTTTGTCTTCTGCAAATGCTTTCAATTTGGACCAGTCTAAAATTTTGTCCTTTGGTAAAGGGTTAAATTTTAACAAGTCTACATTTTTGTCTTATAGTAAAGAGTGAATAATAAGATTTTTTCTTTCAATATACTACATTGATACTGTTTACCTTTAAAATGGTAATCATTTAAAACAACCTACAATGTTTTAACTAAATTACAATTTATTCAAAAGGTCTCTCTTTTTTTTTTAAACTGAGTCTCTTTTCATTCTAATTTTGTTATCACAGTTTCACTTCCCAACTTTGTACCCATCATAACCTCCACTGTTGACGGGCCATAAAATTCCGTTCAATCGTGTCCTTGTAAGCTTGGCTTTACTGGGCCAGCTTTGTGCAAAATGAGAGACTGAAATGACAATATTATAAGTTTCTTATAAATAATGTAGTATATGAACCATGCTCTGTCAAAAGGGTGTTTTATGTATCTGCAAAAACTACCTGTGTCAGCCTGTGCAGGCTGACATGGGATAATACTTTTTGCAATTTACAAATTTTCTGCATGTCAAAGGACCATTTTACCATCGGTTCAAGTCCATTGTTATATAAAATGGGTTTTATGGATCCATAATAAGGTGCTTAGTATAATACATCACTGAGATGTATTAAGCCCATGTTTGCTAGGGCATGGCTCATACATCTTTACAAATTAGGTTTCTGACAAAAATGTACGACCACAAAATGCTTACAAGGTTTATGCAGATTACATGGCTATTGACAGTTTGAAAGTTCTTCCATACTTTATGATGGGGAGATGTCATATACGAGGGTTGTTCAAAAATTATCTGGATTTTGCCTTATAAAAAATTATTTGCGAAGCAATCATGCTAAATTTTGCATCATGCTCTATCGGAATTCAATCCACGCATGTCTGTGTGTATGTTATATTCTTCTTTCATAAAACGCGCTAGCAGTTGCCATCAAGAATGCCATGGTAACGTGTTCCCGACGCAGCGCAAAATATTATATCTATGCTCGCCCTTCTCTTGTACATATCGTTTCTCTCGTAACTGATTACATTATGAAATTTAATCAGAATACAAGATTTGGAGCTACTTACATCGTGATTAAATTTGACGTCATTTGAAGGTTAAATGCTTCAGAAAATCGCGTTTAAATACAGTTGGGGTAAAAGTTTTGAACGTTAAAGATGGCGTCAACTGACCGTCTGGAAATCCGGTCCATAATAAAATTTTGCCAGCAGGTAGGAGAAACTCCGACAAACACATACAAAAAAAATATCATGGCAAAAGGGAATAATTCGGTCACACAGACACTGGTGTATGATTGGCATAGACGCTTCAAAGAAGGGGAAGAAAGCATTAACGACCGAGAAGGAAGAGGTAGAGAGAAGGAAATACCAGCGACGTTGGTAACGTCCATTGGTGAGGCCCTGAGAGGGGATCGGCGTTTGACAGTGCGGACCTTATCAGAGACCTTCAACACTGCCTCATCCCATACTGCAGGGGCCACAGATCTGGAGCTGGCTTTACTTGGACTTGAGACCGTGTCCCATCCGCCTTACTCTCCAGATTTGGCACCATTTGACTTTGCCATTTTCCCAACCATAAAGGCACAACTAAAGGGTGAGAAGTATCAGTCCCTTCAAGAACTGCGGGTTGCAACACGTTTAATTACGAAGCAGTACAAGTCCGAGTGGTACAGGAATGTTTACAACCAGTGGTTACGCCGTCACCGACGATGCATACAGCATGGGGGCGAGTACTTCGAGAAAGAGTAGGTAACGTTGCCTGATGACTTTCCGACGACGTTGATGACGTCGTATATTGTAGCGTTTCGTGCGCCGGTTCCTAGTACCTGTGCATGTTTGATTGCGTGTAAAAATGTATTGTTCGATTGTTGAAATATTTCGCACTTTTGTACATAATGAATGTCGTTTTACCATGCATGGACTTTTGATGCATTACGATAACTCATTAAAAATTTATAGACTTAATCCGGATAATATTCGAACGACCCTCGTATATACACTACAGACTTTCTCGGGAGTCTTTTAACGAAATACTAGAAAGGCTATTTAACAATTATGTGCTTGTTTCTAACACAGCCATTGAGACTGAATTCATATTTTCAGTCTCAAATACAAGTTTAAATTGGGTCTGCCCGGCTCAGTGGTAAAGTGTAGGACTTACACTTGGATGCCCCTGCTTTGAGCCTCAGTGAAAGCACTGGGTTTTCCATGGGAGTGTCCTTGGGCAAGGCACTTCAGAGCCATTGCTTAGTACTGGTAAAAGACAGGAAATACATGAACAAGCAACCTGTCCTAGTGAAGTGACTGATATAATGTTGAAAACCATGTTAAGTACCATTCAATCAAACAGCTATTTAATGAGATTGAAGAACACATGTTTTTTTAATCCAGAAAATTTCAGAAAAAGGGCTATTTAAATGCGAGTCTCAAATTGTATTCACAGACCTATTTTACAAGATATGCTCATTTCTTTATACTGTAAACACTGCCCTGGTGGCCACCTGAATATTAATTCTTTTCCAGACGACAAAATTTTTAACTCGTCCATATTGAAAGCATTTGTAGACAACAAGTTGAACGTTGCTCAAATGATGGAATTTGTTTAAAAAGGTAGAACTTTTTCCTCTCTCCACTATGTTTTCAAAAGTCTTCTTTTTTTTAATATAGAAAAAAAAAAGATCAGCAGGAAAGGGGTTCAGCAAGCATTCTTTTGTATAGAGGAGAGTTCATTACTTTTACCAAATAATCATGCCAAACCCAAATGGTACAGCCAGTAGCATACAGGACTTGAGAACAGGGAGTTGCTGGTTCAAATCCCAAGCTGGGCAAAATTCTTTGCCAGGATCGATGATAGTCATTGCAACAGGATTCATTCCTTTCTCACTGCTGATCATTTTTTTGAAAATGGTTACATGGGAAATCAGAAATTTAGTTATTGCACATGCAGTCTATGGTATGGATGTACAAAGCTGAACCTTTGTCTGGTCAAGTATTTAAGCTCAAAATACAAAAGACATGCAAGTTCTAACATTAATGTATTTTAGATCCAGACATAAACATCATTGAAGTACCTGTTGACATGGATTTTCTTAAAATCTTAAAAAAAGAAAAATAATCCTTTCAGACGGGATATAACACCAGACTGGGGTATCTAATCATCAGTTTACAAACATCTTGGTCTCTCTGTCTCCCTAAAAAGATACATTGTTGTTAGATTAGAAAGGAAAGTGATCAGGAAAGTGATCAGTAAAAAAGACATGAAAAATAATATTCTCAAACACAATGTGTTAGATTACTTGAGTACAGTTTACTAATGCTGATGCTTTTCAACTGTCTTGCATCTGTAGGGTTCATCTGTATGCTATGACTTGATTGATGAAATAACATCATATTTGTCTTTAAAAACTGACAGTAAAGATATCTGTAATCAATGTGTTAAAACAAACTGTTGAAAGTTGAGACTTAAATATCCTGTGTTGACATTGTAGTCAAGATCAGATTGTACCTAGTAAGAAGTCTGACATTTGATATAAAACGTCCGAAACCTGATGCTAAACTCGGATCAAAATTCGTCAGCAATTATTGACAAAAACAAAATTCTAAACTCATTCACTACCCATGATGATCAAGATCCGAACGCACCTAATGTAAAGTCTGATCTTCATTATAAAACGTTCACAATATTTGTTTGACTAGTTTTCCATGGCCCCTATTACAACCCCATGTACACATTCCACTTTGTATACGTCAAATTTCTTATTGGTCGAAACAGTAATGGGCCAAAATTGTTATCGGCCGAGATGCGACGTCCGGACAGCTTTTACAAGAGGAAATAAGGTGTTTATTCATACTGTCCTGATCAAAATGAAGAAATTGCAACTCAGGTTTACCAATCAACATACAAGGAACGCAGTAATTTCACGAAAATTAAAATCTTACCCAGGTTTCGCAGTAGCTTTCATGTAGAGGGAGCACATCGTCCATGTAAATACGTCATCATTATCATTCACGTGATGCCTAAAAATAGGACATCAGAATCATTCCGAATGGTACGTCGCAACGTCTTTTGGGAGAATTGATAATGAACAATGCCTTTTTTTGTATGGTTCTGTAACACAAGCTGGTGTTGCAATGAATGCCTCTATCCCCTTGTTGACATAATAAGAGTATAATTAGCAGATTCGTGCCTTTATTCCGACTATTTTCAAGCACAAAAATACGTCTGTGTGAGCGCTTCTGGGCCTTTAAGGTTTAGGTCTGTCCCCGAGTTTTTCTTTGTTTTTTTTTTTTAAGTCCTAATATTCGCTTTTAAGGGTCCACCAAGTCTGTTAAGGTTTTTTCTAACTTAAATTCAGAATTTTCTAGGAAGGTCACTGTCTCATCCAATGTTTCTAAAGTTGTATACAAGCTATTTTTCCTTCAAGATAAAGGTCCTTTCCTTGTAGCCTGATTTCGTGCAAGCACCTCTTTTACCTTACATGAATATGTTCAGGATTTTTCCTAATGCAATATTAAAGAAATGAAGTGTTGCTACAACAGTTTTCATAGTATCTTCATTTCCATTCCTGTCCGTTCCGGTCCATTCCGGTCCGTTCCGGTCCATTGCGGTAATTCCATGCACCCGAGAGAATGATTTAATGGTAAAGAACCACTACTTTTTTATCAAAGAAGGCTTACGGTACTGTAGAGGTAACTATTTAAGCACGATGCAAAGTTTTGTTTATTTTCCGTCTGTTTCTTGTCGCCGCTCTTGGCTTGACATTTTTTGGCCCGTTTTATTTAAATGCATTCGCAAAAAAGAGCTGACACCAGACATTAAAGGACGTGGAAGATTTATTTCACAGATAAAAGAATCATTTGTTACCTGTATATGTCCGACAACCTACGTGTTAGACCTGGGAAACTCTCTGAGAGCCTGATTTAAAAGCGAAAGTAGAAGTTTGGTTTCCATCGGAAATCCCCACCTATTGATCATTCGGCAAACCTCGGCGTATTGATTCACTACTTATTTCGCACCATAACTTATTCTTTTCAGCTATTCGTCCGCGTTTTTTTCGTACTCGCGGCTGTTATCTTTACTTAGGTAAAAAGGTTAACTCTTTACCAAACGACAATTTTTTTTACCCTTTAATTTAGAATTCGAATCAATGGAATAAAGAACATTGTGGAAAAGGGAGAAACTTCCATATACGAGTCATTGACAGGAACTTATAGGTTGAAAGTTCATTATCTCCCGCTAGATGGCATTCTACAAATACACATCTATCTAATTTGGGCATCCTGGGTACAGATCTGGACTACTTTTCTACGCGACAACCGTTACTTTGAATTTCAAACTAAAATAAACATTTACTCAATAAAAGGCTACCTAGTGCTATTCATTCAGCTATGATCAGCAGTTTAGAGAAACCTGGAGCTAAAACAGGCCTGATTTCTCCTCAAATGTATTGATAAAAGCCATTTTCTCCATCGCTACTCTATAGCGCGTATTACTACAATCCCCCCAATATTGGGGGGGAGTGGTGCGTCATATAAAACAGGTCGAATCTTCCAAGAATTTGACACTTGACCAGCCCGCATAGCTCAGTTGGTAGAGCGTAAGACTCGTGAACATGAGAGTGTGGGTTCGATTCCCACGGCTGGCCATCTAAAATTACTAATAGTCTTTCGGATGAGACGTTAAACCGAGGTCCCGTGTGACGGTGCTATACACCGAGCACGTTAAAGAACCAGGCGAAACTTAGGATGGATTTCGTCCTGTATCTGCACTATCCCCCGTAACAATACTAACAGCCTTCAGGGGGCGTCGCCCATATGGGCAACCGGTGGCAACGATAAATAAACGCAAATTCAATCAATCAATCAAGAATATGACATGCGCAGACAACGGTTGAAAGGTAAACAAAACAGCTCATCGGGTGTTAATTTTTTTTACCCCAAAAATGTCTATTTCAGACAATTAACCCTTAGGTAGCTAAGGGCGTCTCAAGGACTTTTGCGGTCAGTGTAGATCAAGTTCAGACTGCACTGAACGTGTACTCTGATCTTGAATCTACACTGTCCGATAGGAAGATATTCCCCCCCCCCCCAAAAAAAAAAATTAAGTTTCAAATAGCAATAGTTGGATTTTAATCATTGGCTTGAAAATTTCATTTAGCTTATTCAGTGGGTTAAGGGTTAAAAGAAATAGAGGATATTTGTTTTTTTCGGTGAAAGATCGAAATTTTTTTCATCTCGTGAACACCATCGGTAATATTTTCACGAGTGGCGCAGATAAATTTCTATCTTTCACCGAAAAAACCAATATTCTATTTATTTCATGCTTTTAACCCTTTCTGGGAGGAGCTTTATCAAAATCCAGTACAGTTCTTTTCCGTTATTCCCCGTGGCGTACCCCTCCCGCATAGCAACGCATTACAATATTACGTCAAGCGCGAGAAATGTAAGGTAAATGACGACATATTTCCATCTGGTTGTGAGGCACCCGCAATTTACCTAGGCAACAAGAACATGAAAATCGGTATTTTCACTGGTCGTACCCGTGTAATATCGAAAAATATTTTCACTGCTATTTCTCGATATCCTACCGGAAAGCATGAGATAAATCTAGTATATCCTTTCCAAAAAGAAATAAAAACTCACGCATCTGGAGTCGATAAACAGAGCAAGGTCATTTTTTTCCCGTAATGTTTAACCAAAGTTGTGGCACAGACCTAATCAGAAGCGAAACTAGAGGTTAAAGCCATACATTACAAGTTTTGTGCCATGCTCAGAATGTCCAAGAAATGGGCCATGCTCTGAGAAAAGAGAATTAAATGGCCTGCAAGACGCGAAAAGGGGCATTCGGACTTTTGCGTAAAGTGTCGTCCGCGCAGGCTAATCCGAGACGGCACTTTACGATTTCATTAGCTTTTGTTCTTCATTAGACTTGCGCAAAACAGAAAATTACATAAAAGCGGAAAGTGTCGTTTCGGATTAGCCTACGCGGACTGCACAGGCTGATCCGAGACGACACATTACGCAAATGTCCGAATGACCCTTTTCGCGTGTTGCAATCCATTTAATGCATCTCCGTGGTGTACAGTACCTAGCAAGGCATCACATAATTATGGATCCGCAAGGTCCATTTTTTTTAATTCAACTAACAACCGACTGAGGCAAATTGGTCCTCGAACATACAGAAAATTGACCAATAGCAAAAGGTTTGGGCCCAGGTCAGCATGTGTGGACTTCACAGGCTGACTTGGGTCGATATTTTTTTGCAGATGCATTGAGTCCCCATTTCATAGAGCATGGCTGAAATACATTAATCTTGGGATAACGATCGTACAATACAGGTTTGATTTCAAATTATACGTAGCTCAGAGGTTAGCTTATCGGACTCGTGACTTAGTGGTTGTGAGTTCGATACCAGGCTGAGGCAAACCTTCTTTCCGGCAATCTTTCGCCTCTCACCTCTGATGTCATGTGAGAAAGTAGTCAGTGACTTGGAAAGAAAGTAATTTTAGTACTTGTGTGAGAAAGCCAGGAAACACATGCGTAGGTGTACTGACCGCCCTAATATGACCTAAGCTTTTAAAAGTACTAGTAACAGGTTCGGTAATTTTAAAGGTACTATATAAATACCCTGTTTACCTTGAATGTTCTGAGATGTACATGTACGTATGTGTATATTAAAGTTTCTCCGAGTAGTTTTGGTATCCATAAGGTTGCCATTATTTTTATTTTTATTCTGATGGCTAGTATCTGCTGTCGAATACAGTTAAAGCCAGGTAAAGCACGGGTAAGAAACTTCATAATCGGAGCTAATGGCTCCGATGAGAAAATGTTGCGTTGGTTTTCCGGCTCAGAAGACAATAGTTCAAATAACTCAAGAGACAGGTAATGTTGTCATTCTTTGTACTTTTGTGTTCTTTTGTCTTTGAAATTCGAAAAAAGGAGAATTTCATGCAATGCTCTAGTCCTTCAACATATTTTCTACACTAAGGAAAGTTTGTAACACGAAAACAGTATTGTTTGAATCATTTGTGCCGTGGGTTTACCGAAGCAGATTTAATGTCAAAGACCTACATGTAATTTCAGGCTGATACTACCGCGAAATCAGCAAATTAAAGAGAGTTATGCAGTCCTAAAAGCGTTGTTTTTTGTCTTGAACTTTTCCATTCGCTCCTGGCAAAGATCTGAAAAGAAATAACAGAAACTGACATTTAAAAAAAGGCTCCGATTATGTGGACCGGCTCTGGATATGTCGGTCGCCACCAATGGAGGGCAGTAGTATAGGACGTGTCAATACGGATCTGACAGGCCCGGTCAGATCCGTATTGTCACGTCCCTGTAGAGCCCTACGCTACCTACCCTACAGAGAATTTGTCCCAGTTTGCTACCCAGTTTGCCTACCCTGAGGGGAATTGTCTCTACATCACTGAATTGGACTTAGTTTTTTCTTAGTTTTTTTCTGCAATTAAAGGCTAAGTGACGGCCAAAAATGACACATTTTCTCTCTAAAAGCCTGATCACTGAGTTGGACTTAGTTTTTTTCACCCTATGGATGATTTCTCTCTCTAAAAGCCTGAGCACTGAGTTTGACTTAGTTTTTCTACATCTATGAATGATTTCTCTTTCTAAATACCTGAGCACTGAGTTTGGCTTAGTTTTTTTTTACCCATATGCTATTGGGATTGCTTTATTGTTTACTTCTATCCACTACTTGTCCTTTAAGTGGTTTCTCTCAAAAAAAGTCTGACCACTGAGTTGGACTTAGTTTTCTACATCTATGAATGATTTCTCTTTCTAAATGTCTGACCATTGAGTTGGACTTAGTTTTTTCTGCATCTATGGATGATTTTTTCTCTCTAAAAGCCTGAGCATTGAGTTGGACTTAGTTTTTTCTTCACCTATAATTGATTTCTCTCTCTAAAAGCCTGAGCACTGAGTTGGACTTAGACTTTTTTCTGCATCTATGAATGATTTTTTTCTCTCTAAAAGACTGAGTACTGAGTTGGACTTAGTCTTTATCTGAGTTTTTTTACTCTTTGGAGTGTAACTCTTTGGAGTGTAACTCTTTGGAGTGTAACTCTTCCAAAAGAAAGAAGTTTGACAATTTGAAGAAATGACAATTTGAAGAAAGATAGATCTTTCGTGGTAGATGGTTAGCCCTGAAAAGGGCTGTTGGGTGGTCCTAAAAGGACCTGGTTTGGAGGTTGTGTTTTTAAGCACAACCTCCAACCTTTCTGCAGGCTGGGCAGCTACTCGCCGCCCGCCTCTTCAATCTCTTCAGTTGCTGCTCATCTAAATCAAACTTTAACGAGAACGGAGGCTCGTTATCGCTATCCCAATTCTCCGTCACCGGTACAATGAAGTCTTTCTTCTTCTTCGCGGGCAGTAGTGCAATCTCCCAAAAGTCCATATCTTTAAGTGAGCACTCCATATTACAGCAACTCGAAGAAAATGAACGATGTGCGGGAAATAACGCTGGGTTTTATAGCTTTTCAAACGGATTGAACTAGTTGACCCATGACGTCATTTTCTCCTATGTTTTTCCCGCGTCGGCGTTTCATGCTGTTTTGGCTCCAAATTAATGTTGTCCAATCAGAATTACCGTTTTATTTCTAATACTAAATGTTTTATTGTTGACCAATCTATAGTTTTGTTACATTTTCTTGTTCGGGTTAGAAAAAAACTAGAGTTTGACTATCCTATGACTTTTTTGATTATGAGTCTTCTGACAAAATGAAAAGAAAGATGTTTCATTGAAGATGGTTAGCACTGAAAAGGGCTGTTTTTGTGCAGAATACACTTTTTATCCTCCTCTCTTTCTTTTTCATTGTTTCCATTCTATTTAGCATTTTTATTAGATGGGCAATTTTATACCTGATATATCTGAAACGTTCTCTTTCTTCTAACCAGAAGAGCAATGAGAGAAAAAATGTCAAGCCAAACATAATGGGATACTGACTCAGCTTTTACGAAAAGTTAATGGTGAATGAGAAAAATTAATCAAGAGTTTACTGTTTTATATGTGCAATGGATCACTTTTTTAGGCTTTTTTTTTATTTTAAACCCTGACCATTGAGTTGGACTTAGTTTTTCTACAAGTATGAATGATTTTTTCTCACTAAAAACCTGAGCACTGAGTTGAACTTAGTTTTTTCTGCATCTATGGATGATTTCTCTTTCTAAAAGCCTGACCATTGAGTTGGACTTAGTTTTTCTACATCTATGAATGATTTCCCTTTCTAAATACCTGAACACTGAGTATGGCTTAGTTTTTTTACCCATATGCTATTGGGATTGCTTTATTGTTTACTTCTATCCACTACTTGGCCTTTAAGTGGTTTCTCTCTAAAAAAAGTCTATCCATTGAGTTGAACTTAGTTTTTTCTGCATCTATGAATGATTTCTCTTTCTAAAACCCTGATCATTGAGTTGGACTTAGTTTTTCTACACCTATGAATGATTTCTCTTTCTAAATACCTGAACACTGAGTTTGGCTTAGTTTTTTTTTACCCATATGCTATTGGGATTGCTTTATTGTTTACTTCTATCCACTACTTGGTCTTTAAGTGGTTTCTCTCTAAAAAAGTCTAACCATTGAGTTGAACTTAGTTTTTTCTGCATCTATGAATGATTTCTCTTTCTAAAACCCTGACCATTGAGTTGGACTTAGTTTTTTCTTCACCTATGAATGATTTCTCTCTAAAACCCTGACCATTGAGTTGGACTTAGTTTTTTCTGCATCTATGAATGATTTTCTCTCTCTAAAAGCCTGAACACTGAGTTGGACTTAGTTTTTTCTGCATCTATGAATGATTTCTCTCTAAAACCCTGACCATTGAGTTTGACTTAGTTTTTTTTTACCCATATGCTATTAGGATTGCTTTATTGTTTACTTCTATCCACTACTTCACCTATGAATGATTTTCTCTCTCTAAAAGCCTGAACACTGAGTTGGACTTAGACTTTTTTCTGAGTTTTTTTACCCTTTGGAGTGTGGCTCTTTGGAGTGTAACTCTTTGGAGTGTAACTCTTCTAAAAGAAAGAAGTTTGACAATTTGAAGAAATGACAATTTGAAGATAGATCTTTCGTGGTAGATGGTTAGCCCTGAAAAGGGCTGTTTTTAGAGAAAGACTGATTTTTTAAAATGTTTATTCAGTATCAGCATCAGTCGATTCGCTGTCTGACTCACTCCTTTCAGCGGCGATTTGCTCGCGGAAAAGACGGTCTACCTGCTCAGTTTTTGAAATAACATACTGAAAATACATTTCAAGCATGCCCTCAATAATGAGTTCCTTCATCCGAAGGTTATAACAGAACACCCTGTTATTAGCAAGCTGAGCCCTCTCGTGACGTTTTCTCACTTCAACTAAGCGCTGTTGAAGTAAAACGATTTGCCTCCTCGCTCTTGTTAACTTTCGCTCGGCATCCATCCAAGTGAAGCGCAAGTTGAGTGATGGTCTTGAAGCCATTGTGAAAAATGAAATGTATGGAAAATATATCGCAGAGATTTATAGCTTTTCAGACGGATTGAACTAGTTGACCCATGACGTCCTTTTCTCCTATGTTTTTCCCGCGTTGGCATTTCATGCTGTTTTGGCTCCAAATTAATGTTGTCCAATCAGAATTACCGTTTTATTTCTAATACTAAATGTTTTATTGTTGACCAACCCGTGGTTTTGTTACATGTTTTCTTGTTCGGGTTAGAAAAAACTAGAGTTTGACTATTCTATGATTTTTTTTGATTGTAAATCTTTTGAGTTTTTGACAATTTTGAAGAAATGACAATTTGAAAAAAAGATAGAACTTTCGTGGTAGATGGGTAGCCCTGAAAAGGGCTGTTTTGTTTTGGAGGCTGTGTTTTTTCGTCTCACGTTGTTTTTCCACTTCTAATGACAGCATCCGAAATTCGCTTGACAAATGGGGCATGCTTCAACTCTTTTTCTGATTACCATTGCTCCATTATCGAAAGTAATCTTCCTCCCAAATTCGATATCAACCAAAATGACATCCGGTGTTGTCTTTAAAAATAGTTGAACTAATCTTTCGCCGAGATCTTTGTATGGCTGTGTTATACGTTGTAGTTGGTTTTGTTCCTCCTCTCCTACGAAATGAGTGTTTAGTTGTAATAACTGTTGACCTGCATTTAGATATTCTTGGAGAGCCTCACGTAGTTGATGATTTATCTCCTCCATATTGATATTGCTTCCGAATATTGATACCGCTTTCGAAGTGATCGTTAGCTGAGAGTCAAAGAAATGATGATTGTATGAAAATAACGCTGGGCTTTATACGTTTACAGAGGATTGAAAATTTTTAAAGAGCACGGACCTGGCGGAAAGCACATACATTTTTTCCCATGCTACGTTTCATGCTAATATAGCAAAAATGTAGACAGAACAAGTCTTGGGGAAAAAACAGAATAAAGAGCTCTATTGTTTTTTGAACTTTTATTTATTGAACAGAACTAAACAATGAAACATTTTTTTGCAATGCATCATAAAAATTTTCTTGACAATGAAAAAAATTTCTTGACAATGAAAAAATTCACAAGGAAACATTTTCTTAACAATGAAAAAATTCACACTGAAATATTTTTTACAATACAGCATAAAAAAAACATTTTCTTGACAATGAAAAAAATCACACTGAAATATTTTTTTCACAATGAATTATTCACAATGAATTATTTACAATACAGCATATAACAAATTTTTTACAATGCAAATTCGCAAATACCACGAGTTTCACATTTGCCTTCATATTCCGTAATGTCTTTATGCAATTGGTCATACCCCAAAAACATTGTATACTCACTGTCCATATCGTCGAAATCTCGTAGTCCTAGGAATGGAGAAGCATGTCTATAAGCGTCTTTTGTTGAAAGAGCTGAATATACTACTTCTTCTGTAACATCTCTATCAAATAGAATATACCCTGACATGGTTTCCATTGTTTCTCCGTAGGAATGAACAGATCCTTTTTTGTAGCGTAAGTAAAAGTCAAATAGAACTGATTTCATTTTCAGAACGTTAAGAAAACTTTCTTCTGTTGTTCCTATGATAAAAAATGTCCATCGACTTGTGGATCGAAACAGTTTACTAATAACATTGTCTTTCAAACAGCTATCTGCTAAATAAGTTTTGAGAACGAGATCCAAACCCGAATCGTCCACCGTCATCGCAATAAAGTTGATTATAGCATACACTTTGTAGGATTTTTCTCCTTTTGCAATCCACTTAAACAATTTTCCGATCCAAATTTTCACACAGAGAAATTTAATGTTAAGCTGTGTTCGTTCATCAAGCGTATGCTGTCGAACAAATTCTCCATAAATTTTTTCACGTAGTTCTATTGGTAACGGCAACATGATTGTTATTTTTTGACCAACGGCTAATATTTTTTCCCGACTTACTTTGACTGATTGCTACACAACAACGTGATATAGAATTATTTTCTCAAACTTCTATAACCATAGGGTACAGTGTCAGTACCATTTACAATAACTCTCTTGGTGTATACAGAGCGAAACGTTTTTGTTTGTGGTTCACTGGTAACCGTTCTATCTCTGTGTCTTTTAATTCTACAATCATACTGAATTTTGATTTCTATTGTGCGATCCAAAGCACATTTTAAATATGTATCGAAATTCACCACCTGTTTTGTATTGTAATCCAGAGTAATCCCCTTTACTTTACATTTGCTTATCTCTTTTCCATCTTTTGTTTTCATTTTGTAAGCATAATTCTTAGGCCCAAGCCCTCTGAATTGAGTAATTTTACAAGCAGGCTCTTCATCAGTCCGTTTTCCTAGCCGACTGTTAATAATAGGAGGGTTCCATAATTCAGGGTCGTGAATGTACATACAACTATCTGTATCGAAATACAGAACTCTATCTTTTAACTTTTCAAGAACACTGTACAATTCCAACCTTGCATAAGCTGTTACGTAAGACCCTACTACCACATTGGCTGTAGCGTGGGTGTCAATATGTTCCAACTTTGATTCATAGTTAACCAAGATGAATGGGCAGTCCTCGTCAAAGATTTCTACATGCTTTACAATGAAATCGGGATTGGTGACTAATTCAAAATATTTAGACGGATCACTGATGTATTCCGTCTTGGACATTTTTTCACGCTGAGCTAATTTTCCCCAAAGACAGTTTAACATAATCTTAGCAAATGATCTTCTCCCAGGATTTCTTTGAATACAACTTGGATCAAGACGAACACCTTCCGCCTTCTCATATTCACAAACGAACTGATCTTTTTCTGAGTCTGATTGGCACCAATCTGGATAACCACTGGCTTCTTGCTTAATTTTCAAGAAATTGTCCACATACTGTTTAAAGAACTGATCTGATACAGAATTGAAATGCCAAATTTCATACACTTGCAATAATCGATAACCACAGTCAAGAGCCTTGAATAATTCAAAAGTAACCCAAGTTCCGACCAAAGCCCTCTCTTCTTTACCATGCCTACAAATGCTTGAACTTTCTTCTGCACATTTCATACAGAGTGGAAACATCATTTTGTTGTTACAGTGAACTGGGAGAACGGGGTGAAACAAATCAGTTGGAGGTAAAACTTTACATTTGATTAACCCCTCATATTGTCGAATATTGTTCATGTCAATATTCTCAGCAGACAAAATTTCAGGCTGACCTACAGGATAGGATTTGTGTTTACAAACATAAGGATACAGAGAACAGATATCGATGTACTTGATTTCCTTTTTGGTTTTTTTTTCATCAACATCATAACCAATTTTTATTGCATTACATCTTCCCCCAGACAAACCATCCCTCGGTTCGATAGGGTCCCAATGTGGATATAACTTTTCAATGAGTTTTTTGTACTCTTTATCCTTCATCTTAGCATCAAAATCGTGCTCCCAAATGAACACTACATTATAACCCATTTCTTCGATATCTGCTATACGTTCAAAAGTACGTTCGTACAATTCAGACATGGGTCTCCCATTAATAGGATTGATCTGTTTTCGATCTGTATAGCATGCAGGACAACCATGGTAAAGATCGCCAAGAAATTCATAAACAGTGTTTGATTGACGGTGAAAACCATCTACACTATATCTCCCGATTTGAACTTCTCCACCATTTTTTGCATGCTGAATATTAATACCTTTTTCCTGAGCTACGCTTTGAACCCAGCGTATCGCCTTCATAGAAAAGCGACGTCTGGATGAGTCTTTGCTTGAAATGATAGCTATTTGATTTTCTGGCAAATATTTGCTTCGCCAGACCTTGTTACAGGCATCTGCAATGGTAATCGCCTCTAAAAATGGACAAATACCACCCTGTTCGATAAACAGCTTTCTGAATTCAGCACACCCTCGTCTAAGGATATCAACATCTGACCTACAGTACAATTCCATCTCCTTCTGAAAATTGAATTCCTCACCCTTTTGAACTTTGTCATTATACCAAACTATGAATTTTGACCTAGCCTCTTCAGGCATTGAGTCGGGCTTGTAATAAGATATATCCAAGTAAGGTCCAATGTAACTCCAAAATTCATCTGTATTTGCCCAGTGAGGAAAGTAACCTTTTTTCATTTCTTGAAGACCAAATGTGGCTGGAAATTTTGCCAAACCAAAGCTCATGAAATTGAAAGAATCGATCAGACGCACACCATTCAGTTCTATCTTCATAATATTGTTTCCATTCATGATCAGTTTTAACCCAACTTTGACAATATAGCCAAGAATGAACTGCCCGTCATAACCTTTGAAATTATGGGCAATAGCCGTGACTCCTTTATGATGTTTTGAAAAGAGCCACTTGCAAAATTGACTCAAAGTTTCTTCACCTTGAAAAATACCCTCTTCAAATTCACTGCATGTAGAACAATGAAAATCAAGTGATTTATCGATACATTCATCACATGCTCTGTGTGCAATACAATAATTCGGGATGGGTACCCCTGTGTCTTGTTTGCATTCAAAATCAAAGAAAATAAACTGTGGTTTTTTGACTACAGAAGAACTCGTCTCGTCATCGCTGTCATGGTTCAACTTACTTTGGTAAGGCTGAATATAGCATCGATGAGAAAAGTTAACAATTCTCTTACAAATATGACACCTTTTCTTTCCATTGCAAACATGATTTTTCTTTCTGACAAGACATTGCACACCACATTTCGAACAGAGTTTCACTAATTCACAAATGGATTTCTTTTCTTTACCTTGAACAATTCTGTGATTTTCAAAGCATTCAGCACTAAAAAATCGTCTACTGTAATCACCGCAAACATATTCTTTAAATTCTGATGGACATTTTCCTTTGCGGTAACAACCTTTGCAGATATTTGATAAAGCATGACTTTCCCGGTGAAAGTAACCCACATCACAGAACTCACAATAATATGTACAACTAAAAAAACCTTTGATAGATTTGATGTAGTCATAATGGTTTTGATGAAAGTACAAATGTATGATCTTACTATTGGTTTTCACTTCTGGATTTTTAAATATTTTTTCCACTTTTGAATGCTGTTGATGAACTTTAATGACATAGCCTTTTTCATACAAGAATGTTTGAATTTTTTTGTATTCATCAATTCCTTCAGGCTGTGTTGGTGAAACTCCAGCTTCATTCAACAATTTCTCAGCTTCAGTCTTTTGAAGAGGGAGTTTTGATCGACAAATACGATCCCATTTTCTATTCCATGCTCCGGTGTTTTCACGTTCACTGTAGCAAATTCCCACAACAACGGCTCTTGCAAAACATAGTTGGTCATGATTGCCGATTTGAATAATGGATTTTTTCTTCTGGGCAAAAACCTTTGAATCTAATTCTGATGATCCATATTTTCCGCTACCACTTGGAGGTATTGTATGTGTAATGTCAAATGTCATGAATCCGTCGCTTAAGACGAAATCTGTATTCGATTGTAGAACTCGTTCAATTTCATTCAGCATAGTTTCACCTTGCAACTGTTCTGTAGTTAAAAAAGGAATATGGATTCCCATTTCCAACGAAGGATGATTAATGGTAATTCTAATCATGTCCGTCGGGTTAGCATTTAACTTTCGAATGATTTCATGGGTAACATCGTCAAATAATCCAAGTAGTCTCTGAGGTGATAATTCTTCAAATTTCTTAAAACTCACCGTCAGCACATGTGATTCTGTTTTAAATTTTCTTGACTTCTTATTACCCCTTTCTGTTAAATCATATAGACTTTTCATGTCTAAGCTAGAGTTGATACTTTCATCGTCACTGTCACTTTCTTCTTTCAACGGTCTAGTTTTTTTCTTTTTTGTTGGTGGAAATACCTCATCGTCACTTTCGCTGTCTGAATAGGTTATTATTCTTTTTCTTTTACCCATCGTTTTAGCTCTGAGTGAAAAGACAATAATGCAGGAAGTGAGAAAAACTAACAATTTATATAACCTCTCCGTTGCAACAGTGTATAAATAGAGACGACAGTTGTGAAAATCTAATTATTCTACTGCTCAGTCTCAGACAGTACAGTTGATAAAAGAATATGAGCGAGTTCAAGTTGCAAAATACATCACCACTTAGAAAGAGGTTGCATCTGTATGTTAATCCATACAGCCACGATTATGAGATCAGCAATATACCATCAAAGTATCATGTTAAACATATCGGAAACTACGTGGGATCATTTTTATCCCACCAACATTTAGAAGAAAAAGATGTTTACCGTACTACCAGATACAGAGTTTTGGATCAAGCGACGATCGACAAACAATATGGGATGAATGGTGAGAGAACAAATATTTGTTTTACATGCAACGAAGCAGGACATTGGGCCAAAGAATGTCCAGAAAAAGAAAATCAGATAGGAACATTTGTTTTTGTCTACGTGAATCCACACAGTCATGACATCGAAATTTCACCATCGTTTTACAACGATGGCAGTCTCCAACATATGAAATTCGTCGGGACACTAAATTCATTCCACAGTGAAAATACATGGAAAAATAGTTCACCAAAAGCTACATCATCCATTGAAACTCAGACCGAAGACATGCAGAGCGACACAACGGCTATCACCGAATCAGAAATCTGCCAAAATAACAGAACAGGTAGAGAAAAAAATATCTACAAATGATAATCTAAGAAAACAACAAACTTTGGATCTAAAAAACGAATTTTCTGCAGAACCGGGTTGTTCGTACGGAGAGGAAAAACAGCAAAACAACGAAAAGAAGAAAAAACGAGTAACAAAGAACTGTTTCTTTTGCAAATCAACAAAACACGAGGATAAAATCTATCCAGATATGGTATTAAAAAACAACGAAAGGGAAAGAAAACGTAAAACCAAATGTGAATCTGACATTCCGAAGAAAAAAAGAAAACATACTGAGTGAAAAAAAGATTTCAACACAATACTGAATTTAAACAAAAAAGACTGCCTTGATTTTTCATTCATTTTTATGTCTTTACAGTTCATTCATTTTTGTCTTTACAGTTCATTCATTTTTTTGTCTTTTACAGTTCATGACTTGATTTTTCATTGTACATAAGTTCTTTTGAAAATAAAAAACATGAAAATAATTACTTCTTACTTTTGACTTTTTTCTAGTTTTGACTGTAAGTCTTTTTACTTTTGACAATTTTGAAGAAAGAAAGATCTTTTCTTGGAGATGGTTAGCCCTGAAAAGGGCTTTTTAAAAGGATCTCACGAGAACATCGAGCTCTACGACTCCTCCGCCCGATCCTCTGGGGTAATTTCACACCCACAGTGTTCACAGCAAGTCGATGAACCTTCATCATCATCGTAAAATCCTTCATCTGTATCTGGACAGTTATGTTTCTGTCCAAGATACTCAAGTATGGCAAAACATTTCCCACACTCTATCTGGCATCTGTTTGCGCAGTGAGGGCACACAAGAATTCGAACCATCTTGGAACAAATATGTTTTTATGTAAAAAGATTGGCGGATTTTATAGCTTTACAGGAGGATTGAACTAGTTGACCCATGACGTCATTTTCTCCTATGTTTTTCCCGCGTCGGCGTTTCATTAACATTGTGCAATCAAATCGATGGTTATATCGGTGTTTTTTCACCACTCCTAATTCAGTGTCACACAGTACAATCCTGGTGTTTCCCGCCAGGTCCGCGCTCTTAAATTTTCAATCCTCTGTAAACGTATAAAACGCAGCGTTATTTTCATACAATCATCATTTCTTTGACTCTCAGCTAACGATCACTTCGAAAGCAGTATCAATATTCGG
Source organism: Hippopus hippopus (assembly GCA_946811185.2). Lineage (NCBI taxonomy): Eukaryota > Metazoa > Mollusca > Bivalvia > Cardiida > Cardiidae > Hippopus > Hippopus hippopus. The sequence goes on along the minus strand of OX328108.1, from coordinate 26,835,952 downwards.
AAGCAGTATCAATATGAAGCACAACTTAGATGAAATCAACTTGGACGATTTCCCACCAGTGGAAAACAATGGAGACCTTCTTTCATCAGTTATAAATTCGACAATCATCAATCCACCGACGGTGTTGGACAACATTTGTGAAGAGATGAAACAGTTAAATTCAAAACAAGATGTCATGATGACTCGGATCTTAGAACAACTGGAGACTTTAAACAGGCATTTGGAGGAAATTAAAAATTTAAACATAAACACCGAGCAGCTCAGTAAAAATATCGAGGTACTACGCCAACAGGGTCAGTGCATTTCAACAGTTCCTGTGAAGATCCCTGTGGAGTTTGACTTTGATAAAACCAATCTTCACAAGTTAGTGGACTCTATCGTAAGTGTTGTGAAGAAAAATCAACCAAAGAAAAAACAACCAGAGGAAAAACAACCAAGAAAAACAACAAAACGGAAATCTGAGGAAGACGATAGTCATCTCCACAAGAAACAGCGAGTTGATCAAAAGTCAACTACACCAATAATGACAGGGCAGGGCAAATACGGGAAAAACATTGATAATCACGTTGATTTCAAGATCCCGAAAAAGCCAAAGACAGAGGAAAAACAACCAAGAAAAACAACAAAACGGAAATCTGAGGAAGACGATAGTCATCTCCACAAGAATCAACGAGTTGATCAAAAGCCAACTACAGCAATAATGACAGGTCAGGGCAAATACGGGAAAAACATTGATAATCATGTTGATTTCAAGATCCCGAAAAAGCCAAAGAAAAGCTGTCGGTAGAGAAAAAAACACAGCCTCCAAAACAGTCCTTTACAGGGCTAACCCAACAGTTCTTTTCAGAGCTAACCCAACAGTCCTTTTCAGGGCTAACCATTTACCACGAAAGTTCTATCTTTCTTCAAATTGTCATTTCTTCAAATTGTCAAACTTCTTTCTTTTAGAAGAGTTACACTCCAAAGAGTTACACTCCAAAAGAACCACACTCCAGAGAGTAAAAAAAAAAAACTCAGAAAATAGTCTAAGTCCAACTCAGTGTTCAGGCTTTTAGAGAGAGAAAATCATTCATAGGTGAAGAAAAAATAAGTCCAACTCAGTACTCAAGCTTTTAGAGGAAAAAATCATTCATAGGATAAAAAACTAAGTCCAACTCAATGGTCAGGGTTTTAGAAAGAGAAATCATTCATAGATGCAGAAAAAACTAAGTTCAACTCAATGGTTAGACTTTTTTAGAGAGAAACCACTTAAAGGCCAAGTAGTGGATAGAAGTAAACAATAAAGCAATCCCAATAGCATATGGGTAAAAAACTAAGCCAAACTCAGTGCTCAGGTATTTAGAAAGAGAAATCATTCATAGATGTAGAAAAACTAAGTCCAACTCAATGGTCAGGGTTTTTTAGAAAGAGAAATCATCCATAGATGCAGAAAAAACTAAGACCAACTCAATGGTCAGGCATTTAGAAAGAGAAATCATTCATAGATGCAGAAAAAACTAAGTCAAACTCAGTACTCAAGCTTTTAGAAAGAGAAATCATTCATAGATGCAGAAAAAACTAAGTTCAACTCAATGGATAGACTTTTTTAGAGAGAAAACACTTAAAGACCAAGTAGTGGATAGAAGTAAACAATAAAGCAATCCCAATAGCATATGGGTAAAAAAACTAAGCCATACTCAGTGCTCAGGTATTTAGAAAGGGAAATCATTCATAGATGTAGAAAAACTAAGTCCAACTCAATGGTCAGGCTTTTAGAAAGAGAAATCATCCATAGATGCAGAAAAGACTAAGTTCAACTCAGTGCTCAGGTTTTTAGAGAGAAAAAATCATTCATACTTGTAGAAAAACTAAGTCCAACTCAATGGTCAGGGTTTAAAATAAAAAAAAAAGCCTAAAAAAGTGATCCATTGCACATATAAAACAGTAAACTCTTGATTAATTTTTCTCATTCACCATTAACTTTTCGTAAAAGCTGAGTCAGTATCCCAATATGTTTGGCTTGACATTTTTTCTCTCATTGCTCTTCTGGTTAGAAGAAAGAGAACGTTTCAGATATATCAGGTATAAAATTGCCCATCTAATAAAAATGCTAAATAGAATGGAAACAATGAAAAAGAAAGAGCGGAGGATAAAAAGTGTATTCTGCACAAAAACAGCCCTTTTCAGTGCTAACCATCTTCAATGAAACATCTTTCTTTTCATTTTGTCAGAAGACTCATAATCAAAAAAGTCATAGGATAGTCAAACTCTAGTTTTTTTCTAACCCGAACAAGAAAATGTAACAAAACTATAGATTGGTCAACAATAAAACATTTAGTATTAGAAATAAAACTGTAATTCTGATTGGACAACATTAATTTGGAGCCAAAACAGCATGAAACGCCGACGCGGGAAAAACATAGGAGAAAATGACGTCATGGGTCAACTAGTTCAATCCGTTTGAAAAGCTATAAAACCCAGCGTTATTTCCCGCACATCGTTCATTTTCTTCGAGTTGCTGTAATATGGAGTGCTCACTTAAAGACATGGACTTTTGGGAGATTGCACTACTGCCCGCGAAGAAGAAGTACCGGTGACGGAGAATTGGGATAGCGATAACGAGCCCCCGTTCTCGTTAAAGTTTGATTTAGATGATCAGCAACTGAAGAGATTGAAGAGGTGGGCGGCGAGTAGCTGCCCAGCCTGCAGAAAGGTTGGAGGTTGTGCTTAAAAACACAACCTCCAAACCAGGTCCTTTTAGGACCACCCAACAGCCCTTTTCAGGGCTAACCATCTACCACGAAAGATCTATCTTTCTTCAAATTGTCATTTCTTCAAATTGTCAAACTTCTTTCTTTTAGAAGAGTTACACTCCAAAGAGTTACACTCCAAAGAGTTACATTCCAAAGAGTAAAAAAAACTCAGAAAAAGACTAAGTCCAACTCAGTACTCAGTCTTTTAGAGAGAAAAAAATCATTCATAGATGCAGAAAAAAATCTAAGTCCAACTCAGTGCTCAGGCTTTTAGAGAGAGAAATCATTCATAGGTGAAGAAAAAACTAAGTCCAACTCAACGCTCAGGCTTTTAGAGAGAAAAAATCATCCATAGCTGCAGAAAAAACTAAATCCAACTCAATGGTCAGACATTTAGAAAGAGAAATCATTCATAGATGTAGAAAACTAAGTCCAACTCAGTGGTCAGACTTTTTAGAGAGAAACCACTTAAAGGACAAGTAGTGGATAGAAGTAAACAATAAAGCAATCCCAATAGCATATGGGTAAAAAAACTAAGCCAAACTCAGTGCTCAGGTATTTAGAAAGAGAAATCATTCATAGATGTAGAAAAACTAAGTCAAACTCAGTGCTCAGGCTTTTAGAGAGAGAAATCATCCATAGGGTGAAAAAAACTAAGTCCAACTCAGTGATCAGGCTTTTAGAGAGAAAAGAAGATTGACAATAGAAAATGTGCCATTTTTGGCCGTCACTTAGCCTTTAATTGCAGAAAAACCTCAGAAAAAACTAAGTCCAATTCAGTGATGTAGAAACAATTCCCCTCAGGGTAGGCAAACTGGGTAGTAAACTGGGACAAATTCTCTGTAGGGTAGGTAGCGTAGGGCTCTACAGGGACGTGACAATACGGATCTGACCGGGCCTGTCAGATCCGTATTGACACGTCCTATACTACTGAGGGCTTCCTCTCAAAAATTTAGTAGTGGGTAACTTTCTAAAACATAAGATCTGTATTCCCGATTATACTCTTCGTTCTATTAAGTAGTAGAGCGCATACGTTCAGTCGCTATGAATTGTTCTTTATTCTATATAAATGATACAACAAGACAAATTTATGATGCATGGCATCATAGAAGCCGCAATCTTTTGGTGGACAATTTCAGAAATATTGACTTTCTAGAAAAAATGTGATGATATTTTTGTATCTGTTTTCCCCCCACAAACGGAAGATCATGACAAATGACACTAAAATGCAGTAAAAAAGGCAGGAGTTAAGAGAGGAATCTTAAATGATCTTGTACCATTATTATCGTCATAATCATCATTATCATATAGAGTGATAATGCGTATGTGAGAAAACATGTAAAAGCATGGGAATTTTCAAATTTCTACTCAAAGCGTGAAAATGGAGAAACTGCGCATTCAAGTACAGCATTTTTCATTATTAAATGATTTTAAACAACAAACTTCTGTATGGGGATAAAAGGCGAATTATTTAAGTTAGTAATTATTCAAAGTGATATTTAGATCGTTATTCACGTAGATCTACGTGTATTTACAATTTTTAGGTGATATTTTATTTGTGTTTCATTTTTTACAAAAAGAAAAAAGAAAAAAATATTAAACAACTTTCTTCTAAAACATTTTCTTTTTGCTTGTTAAAAAGTATCTTAGCCTGCTTGTAACAAAGTCAATGTTACATTTCTACTCCAGAATTAGAGACTTTTGCATAGTATCTCCAAAATTCTTTTGATCATAGCCTTCACAGTCGGCACGAACCACTAAAAAAAACAATTTTCTGTTAAGTCTTTAAGGATCTGAATCTATTCAACAACAACATAGTAACTATTACTATATATATTCGTAAAAATTAGTTTGAACCATTTTCTGCATAGGACTTGTACAAACCTATAAAACTTCTAATATAAACTTCAAGAGCCATTCAAACCCTTGACCAGCAGCGACGTAAAAAAAAAAAAGTTGTATATGCACAGTGATAGGTTCGGTAATAACTTTATCCTTTCAACTACACCGAATGAAATTAATATACTGAGTAAGGAAAAAGAAACAAGAAGTTTTTACGTTTACAATATCTTATAAAATATTAAAAAATATTACACAGACTATGTACTGTCTGATCTTGATCTATTTCTGTCATTTTCGAACAGTTTCAACCCTGAGCACTATGCACCACTTTGGTAATTTTTGTGGACAACTTACATCACGATCCATACATTTTTCACGGGTATAGTAGATCAGGACCATACTGTACAGAACTTACAGTCTGATCATAACAGCTTCGACACACAACACCTTAACTGCTAAATTTTACAGGGCTCATAAGGTAGATCGTCCATGTAACAAAATTCCATTCGGCTAAAGTGTCGACGAAGGGAAGAAAAAAGGGTTTTCTATAAATAGCTGAAGTAGACTGCTCTTTGTTGGGAGGTAACCAGTCTATAACTTGATCAAAGGTTAACCGCCCTATTATCTGTACAGATTAAAACTGGGCGAAACACTTGTACGTAAAACTGCTTCTGATTATCATATTCTAAGATGCTGTCCACCTCATAACTATCATTATTTTGTAAAAAAGTAGACAAATGCGAAAACCGTTTAGAGGTGGGAAAGCCTGTGACAGACGGAAAGCATTACAATTTCGTTTGGGAACAAGGAAGGAATCCTTTAAGTTGGAAAAGTTCGGGGGACTAGCCAATTAAAGGAAGTTTAGTTTTCTGTATTTTCGTTGTTATTTGGGAATGAACTTATACTGCAAGAAAACCAGACTTGATGTTCATGTAGGTCTGATTGAATATTTAAGAAAGAGCCATGTGGAGTAATTTTGTAGCACTAACATGATATTTATAGAAAATTTCCAAAAATAGTAACCAATCGAATAATTACTGATCATCTACATGGTAAATAGTTTAGGTACATTCCTACTGGAAGCCGCTTTCTAGCGGCTTCCAATTAAGCGGTGGAGTCAATTTTCAGAATCAATCAGGCGTATACAAGGCATGTACATACCTGTTGTGCAATAATCTCGGGGGGAGTTAAGTTTTGAAATCTATTTTTAGCCCTGGGGTCAAAAATGCGTGACATTAGTATTGATCGTGTCTCCAGCAGACGAATTCTTTCGTAGTTCGCCTCGCTGTGTAAAAAAGAAACATTGTGGAAAATGGTGTCTGGGAAGCAGACGATAATAAATTCTTCAACAAGGGTCGACTTCAAAACAGGGTGGGAAAAGTCTTATTCTCTGTTGCAAGCCACTAAATCTCTTTCCTACGTGATCATACGCGGGAAAATGTAAATCTATTTTTAACCGTTGAGTTCAACATTGTGTAGCATAGGTAATTGACGTGTCTCAGGCAGACGAATTCTCGGGATCCTCTGAGGTAGAACATTGTGGGAAAAGGTATTTGGGAAGTAGATGTTCATGTTATTGTCTAGCAGGGTCGATAGTATACAGACGACTTCAAAAACAGGGTGGAAAAAAGGTATTTGGGAGTAGAGAATAATCTGTTCTTTCAACAAGGTCGGTTGTGGTACAGACGCCATCAAAAACAGGATGGAAAAAAGTCCTAATTTCTGTTAAAGCAGGCAAGCAATCAATTCTTTTTCCCACAATTATGAGCTAGACAGGGGAATCGAAAAACTCTCTCTCTCTCTCTCTCTCTCTCTCTTTGTAGCGGAGTCAATTTTTTTGAAATCCTGTTTTAGCCGTACCTCTATGCAAAGAATAATTAAAGAGTGAATATTTATATCATCGGGTATAATCGGACGGTACGGAAATTCTGTTAACGGTAAATGTCGGGTGTGACCCTTACAGTGCCATAGTCAAAACACGAGAGCATTTGCGGATGACATGGATCAAGATCAGACTACATGGACAGTGCATCTTAGATCAATGTCACTGGCCACGTATTACGAATTTAAACCAACAAAATCATATTTATTTCAGGTATTTTCAGTATTCTGTAAAAGACACGATAAATATATTAGCTGCATAAAGAGTTAAAAATCGTGCACTAAGTTCTGCATGCAGACGACATTAGCCGAAACTAAGTTTGGACAATAATTCAATCGTGTAATATATGTTAATAGAGGTCATCTATTTCATGTCAATTTGTTTGAGTAATAATTGTAGTGTTTGGAGCAGACGATAATATTCGATGGCATTAAGATTCGATTCGCTGTATTAAAACATTGCGGGGGAAAAAGAAATATCTGGACAGACGACGATTTATTTTCTAACAAGGTTAATAGTATACAGACGACTTCAAAGATAGGGTGGGAAAAATTTTTACTCTCTCTTGGAAGGCAAGCAATCAAATCTCTTTCCTACAACTGTGAACTAGACAGGGATGATTTAAAATGTACAAGTAGCTGGCGAGATTAAAAGAGATTTTTCGAAATATCTCAACAAATCCTTTTGGGGACACTTAGGAGAAATTAAAAATATCAAAATCAATCCATTCTCACCCATTTAAGGGGCCAGCTACTCGTCATGAAAATGTGGATATTTTTCAGTTTTACTTAGAGTGAAGTCAAAAGGTACAAGTAGCTGGAGGGCCGAAGAGCGAATTATGAAATTAAATGCTTGTTTTGAATAAAAGAGAGTATAAATGCGTCAGAAAACTCCAAATTGAAGCATTTCCGGTTATTAAAGGGGCCCGCTACTTGATCAGAAAATGGTACAATTTCACACTCTTGCGAAATCATGATTTAAAATGTACAAGTAGCTGGCGAGGTTTAGAGAGATTTTACAAAATATTTCAACAAATCATATTGAGGACCCGTAGGAGAAATTAAAAATATCAAAATTAATCAATTCTTATTCATTTTAGGGGCCCAATTTTCATGACGAGTATCTGGCTCCTTTAATAGTTAAAAATGAATTGAAAATGATATTTTCAATTTCTCCGTAGTACAGTGAATGTGATTCTTTGAAATACATGTATTTCGAAATGTCTGTCTTAATCTCGTCAGCTACTTGTATATTTTAACCCCTAATTAAAAACAAATGTAAAAAAAATTCTATTGACAGATCTCGTAGCTTGACCCTTTAATACAGGAAATTATTTGATTTTGATTTTTTTGATGCATTTATATAGTATTCTGGATGGAAGAAAAACATTTCGTTTAAGGCGTCGACAATTAGTTCGCCAGCTACTTGTACCTTTAGGAAACTACTAAAAAACCTCAATTTTAATTACTTATACATTGGTCGCTTGATACGAATTGCCAGATTTTCCTTTTATAAGTGACTGCTTACTAGAAGGTGGCTACCAGTAGCTGGCTACAAATAACCAATCTTACCAGTTCAAGTAGCTGGCTACTAGTATCTGGCTACTAGAAGCTAACTTTACCAGCTCAAGTAGCTGGCTACTAGTAACTGGCTACTAGTAGCTAACTTTACCTAAACAAGTAGTTGGCCACTAGTAGCCGGCTACTAGTAGCTAACTTTAACTGAACAAGTAGCTGGCTACTAGTAGCTAACTTTACCTATCTCACTATTTGGTATGAAATTTACGTGATACATGATACAACGACTTTACACTCATTCAATTTTGACGTTTTTAAATTTGAATTAAAAAAGGAAATGAATAAATTTGAAAAAAATTATTTTGCTAATAACAACTTTGCTCAGGACAGCGTATGTAACAAAGAAGAGGTTAGTGTCGAGTAAAGATCAGATTGTGTATTTTAATGTTGAAGTACACTCTTCGCAAAGGCGACTAAAACGGGGTGCAGGGGTTAATCCCATTACAGTCAGACACGCGTTATCACTTGGTAAAGCGTTAATGTTGATTGATTTCGAGAAGGTCTATAATATTAAGATATAATGTTCTTCATAATTTTTACTTTCTTGTAAAGAGTTATTGTCCGACATGTTAAAGTTTGTATACAGCATTTCGGATGTGGAGAGATTGCTGGCACCCAACATTTTCTCCATTTTCCACAATGTTTTCTATCTTATCAAAAGAAACCCAATCATATGAGCCATATTTAATTTGTCCACTGCAAATGCTTTCAATTTGGACAAGTCTACATTTTCAAGTGTGGAAAAGAGTTAATGTCCGATGTTTAAATGTGCATAACATCGTGAATGGAGAGAATTTGCTGGTGGCCAGCATTTTTCTTTTTCTTTTCATTTTTTTTTTTTAATTCCATCAAAACCATTCACTCTTGAGCCACGATAAATTGTTGACTCCAAATGTTTTGAATTTGACAAGTCCACATCTTTCTTGTGTGGTGAAGAATTCATGGCCGTTTTTATTAATGTCTGTATAGCACTGTGGAGGAAAAGCCGATAGCTTTTTTTTCTTCCATTTTCCCAGGGATCTTATATCCCTCTCTATACGATCCCTGATTTCCCACAATATTTCTATCCTATCAGATTCAACTATTTAAGTCGTGCTTGAATTGTCGTCTGCAAACGCTTTCAGTTTGGACAAGTCTACATTTTTTTCGTGTGGTAAATAATTATGCCAGATTATTGAATATTTGAGTCATGCTCTGGTAAAATGGGGCTTAATACATCTCCGTGGTGCATCACACCAAGCAAGCCATCACATATGTATGGATCCATAATAGCCAATGTTTTTAGCAACCGGCTAAATCATGACGTACACTGGTCCTTGGACATACAAAAATTGACCAATAGCGAAAAGTTTCGGCCCAGGTCAGCCTGCGCGGACTGCGCAGACTCACCTGGGTCGGTGCTTTTCGCAGATGCATTAAGCCCCCTTTTCACAGAGCACGGCTCATTTGTTAAATGAATTACCTTTTACCAGTGTCACTTACCTCTCTTCCTTATGTCAGCCTACAAGTGACATATTACGAATTCATATGTAAATTGCTTCATCGTCATTTTTGTCAATATATGTATTGTAACCATAAGTTTGTATGACTAGGAGCTCACGTCAAATAAAATATGTCTAATGTCTTTGTCTATAAGTCCAATACACAAATGGTGCAAATTTTGGAAATGTTGCAGAGAAATACAGAAAGCCATATTACTTCATTTAAACTCTTTACCACATAGTCCCGATTTTTGTCGATGCCACCAAACAAAGGATTGGAAAATATTGCGGGAAAAGGTTACCAGTATTTCCTCCTTTTTCTTCACAGACGTCAATTTACTAATTTGAGCTTCACTTTTATGTCGGCTGCAGTAGCTTTGAGTGTGAAGGAGTCTGAAATTTCGTCGTTTTGTAAAGAGCTGATGAGATGAACATTGCAGATTAGTGAAAAAAAAGTAAATGATAAATTTTAAGAAGTATTGTTGAATGGATGGGTTGTCACGTTGACTCTAAATGTGCAATATTTAAAACTTCGTCGAAAAGGGGGACATGGCAAATTTTATTTAAAATTTCGGAAGAGAAGGTGGAGATTAATTTGAGGAATTCCACTACAAGCTTGTTGAAATTTTAAGAAGTTATAGGTAAAATCCATGCATGTATTACTCAATTACAGGAATTTCACAACAGGAGTACTTTCGTGCTCAAAAAGGAGATATAGAACTTAAATTTCTTTGTCGTGAGTGTATCCCTGAGCAAGCAGACATTCTTGATTCGTCAGAGATAGAAACGATCGATGTCAGACATTCGACATTTGTTAGTGTAAGTGACATATGTTGGCTTATTCACTTTGTCTGTCCCAGACGGAACTCTAGGATACGCCTAACTGATAATCCGAATACATTGCATTTTTTCTTTGTATGTTGTATGCACCTTAGGGTCAGCTAAGCGCGATTCACCGAACTTTTCCGGAAAGTGTAGATCAAGATCGGACTGCACAAAACTTGTAATCTTTAGTTCTACACTGTCCGATAAAAATGAATTTCCACTCAGAAAATAACTTTGACATAGCAAAATTTGGGGGTTTTTTTACCATCGACTTGGAAGTTTCATGTTAGTTAAGTCACCGGATAAGGGTTTTTCTCTCATTTTCATCGTATGGTCCTCACTATTCCTCTCTACTACCTTTGTAGGTCCACAGTCCTCTCTCTCACGAGTACGATCGTCTATATATCACTCTGTCTCTCTTTCCATCTCTGTTCTTCTTGCAACAACTTTTACATAGAATTATGAGAGTTCTTGGTACATGAATGTCTATAAAACCTTCCATTGAAATTAAATGCCAAAAGCCGAAAAATCTCTCTCTCTCTCTCTTTCTCTCTCTCTCTCTCTGTGTCTCTCTGTCTCTTTGTCTATGTGTGTCTGTGTATCTCTCTCTCTCTCTGAAAAGTTAGATATCTTAAAGAATTGCACTGGATAATTTTCAACTAGAATATATGTCCCTTTACAGTAACCACATCAACATGACACGTTCAACCTTGGGCATAGTTTCTCTACCTCTCTGTCTGACACAGTACCTGACGCAGAGCCTGAGCTCTGTCCCCAAGTGGTCCCTTTACAAACACCACATCTACAAGTCACGTTCAACCTTGGGCATAGTTACTCCAGCTCTGTCTCTGAAACAGTACCTGACACAGTACCTGACGCAGAGCCTGAGCCCTTACCCCAAGCTGTCCCCAACTCAGTCCCCGACCAACTAAGCACAACCTATGTTATTAGACCCGCAAATACTGACAACGACCAAACGTCTGGCAGTGATAGGAGTATAAATCGGGATGAACAAGACGACAATGGATTCGACATTATCGCATGCAGGCCCAGTAGAAACCACTCTTATACACGAACATTCCATTGGAGCACCGCAACTTTCTGCGACAATAATACCGGAAGAGGAGGAGATCGTTTACAGAGTGGTAATGGAAGGATCCGAACGACGACGGGAGAAACTTGTATCATCGGATGGCTTTACATACTACTTAAAGGCCCAGAAGCGCTCACACAGACGTATTTTTGTGCTTGAAAATAGTCGGAATAAAGGCACGAATCTGCTAATTATACTCTTATTATGTCAACAAGGGGATAGAGGCGTTCATTGCAACACCAGCTCGTGTTACAGAACCATACAAAAAAAGGCATTGTTCGTTATCAATTCTCCCAAAAGACGTTTCGACGTACTATTCGGAATGATTCTGATGTCCTATTTTTAGGCATCACGTGAATGATAATGATGACGTATTTACACGGACGATGTGCTCCCTCTACATGAAAGCTACTGCGAAACTCGGTAAGATTTAATTTTCGTGAAATTACTGCGTTCCTTGTATGTTGATTGGTAAACCAGAGTTGCAATTTCTTCATTTCGATCAGGACAGTATGAATAAACACCTTATTTCCTCTTGTGAAAGCTGTCCGGACGTCGCATGTCGGCCGATAACAATTTCAGCCCAATATACTGTTTCGACCAATAAGAAATTCGACGTATACAAAGTGGAATGTGTACATGGGGTTGTAATATGGGCCATGGAAAACTAGTCAAACAAATATTGTGAACGTTTTATAATGAAGATCAGACTTTACATTAGGTGCGTTCGGATCTTGATCAGCGTGGGTAGTGAATGAGTTTAGAATTTTGTTTTTGTCAATAATTGCTGACGAATTTTGATCCGAGTTTAGCATCAGGTTTCGGACGTTTTATATCAAATGTCAGACTTCTCACTAGGTACAATCTGATCTTGACTACAATGTCAACACAGGATATTTAAGTCTCAACTTTCAAGAGTTTGATTTAACACATTGACTACAGATATCTTAACTGTCAGTTTTTAAAGACAAATTCGATGTTATTTCATCAATCAAGTCATAGCATACAGATGAACCCTACAGATGCAAGACAGTTGAAGAGCATCAGCATTAGTAGACTGTACTCAAGTAATCTAACACATTGTGTTTGAGAATATTATTTTTCATGTCTTTTTTACTGATCACTTTCCTGATCACTTTCCTTTCTAATCTAACAACAATGTATATTTTTAGGGAGACAGAGAGACCAAGATGTTTGTAAACTGATGATCAGATACCCCAGTCTGGTGTTATATCCCGTCTGAAAGGATTATTTTTTTTACAGATTTGAACAACATCCATGTCAACAGGTATTTCAATGATGTTTATGTCTGGATCTAAAATACATTAATGTTAGAACTTGCATGTCTTTTGTATTTTGAGCTTAAATACTTGACCAGACAAAGGTTCAGCTTTGTACATCCATACCATAGACTGCATGTGCAATAACTAAATTTCTGATTTCCCATGTAACCATTTTCAAAACAATGATCAGCAGTGAGAAAGGAATGAATCCTGTTGCAATGACTATCATCGATCCTGGCAAAGAATTTTGCCCAGCTTGGGATTTGAACCAGCAACTCCCTGTTCTCAAGTCCTGTATGCTACTGGCTGTACCATTTGGGTTTGGCATGAGTATTTGATAAAAGTAATGAACTCTCCTCTATACAAAAGAATGCTTGCTGAACCCCTTTCCTGCTGATCTTTTTTTTTTTTTTTTTTCTATACTAAAAAAAAGAAGACTTTTGAAAACATAGTGGAGAGAGGAAAAAATTCTACCTTTTTAAACAAATTCCATCATTTGAGCAACGTTCAACTTTTTGTCTACAAATGCTTTCAATATGGACCAGTTAAAAATTTTGTCGTCTGGAAAAGAATTAATATTCAGGTGGCCACCAGGGCATTGTTTACAGTATAAAGAAATGAGCATATCTTGTAAAATAGTTCTATGAATACAATTTGAGACTAACATTTAAATAGCCCTTTTTCTGAAATTTTCCAGATTAAAAAAACATGTGTTTTTCAATTTCATTAAATAGCTGTTTGATTGAATGGTACTTAACATGATTTTCAATGTTATATCAGTCACTTCACTAGGACAGGTTGCTTGTTCATGTATTTCCTGTCTTTTACCAGTACTAGGCAATGGCTCTGAAGTGTCTTGCCCAAGGATACTCCCATGGAAAACCCAGTGCTTTCACCCAGTGCAGGGACATCCAAGTGTAAGTCCTACACTTTACCACTGAGCCTGGCAGACCCAATTTAAACTTGTATTTGAGACTGAAAATATGAATTTAGTCTCAATGGCTGTGTTAGAAACAAGCACATAATTGTTAAATAGCCCTTCTAGTATTTCGTTAAAAGACTCCCGAGAAAGTCTGTAGTGTATATATATCAGACATCTCCCCATCATAAAGTATGGAAGAACTTTCAAATTGTCAGTAGCCATGTAATCTGCATAAACCTTGTAAGCATTTTGTGGTCATACATTTTTGTCAGAAACTTAATTTGTAAAGATGTATGAGCAATGCCCTAGCAAACATGGGCTTAATACATCTCAGTGATGTATTATACTAAGCACCTTATTATGGATCCATAAAACCCATTTTATATAACAATGGACTTGAACCGATGGTAAAATGGTCCTTTGACATGCAGAAAATTTGTAAATTGCAAAAAGTATTATCCCATGTCAGCCTGTACAGGCTGACACAGGTAGTTTTTGCAGATGCATAAAACACCCTTTTGACAGAGCATGGTTCATATATTACATAAATTATAAGAAACTTATAATCTTGTCATTTCAGTCTCTCATTTTCCACAAAGCCGGCCCAGTAAAGCCAAGCTTACAAGGACACGATTGAACGGCGTTTTATGGCCCGTCAACAGTGGAGGTCATGATGGGCACAAAGTTGGGAAGTGAAACTGTGATAACAAAATTAGAATGAAAAGAGACTCAGTTTAAAAAAAAAAAAAAGAGACCTTTTGAATAAATTGTAATTTAGTTAAAACAGTGTAGGTTGTTTTAAATGATAACCATTTTAAAGGTAAACAGTATCAATGTAGTATATTGAAAAAAAATCTTATTATTCACTCTTTACCATAAGACAAAAATGTAGACTTGTTAAAATTTAACCCTTTACCAAAGGACAAAATTTTAGACTGGTCCAAATTGAAAGCATTTGCAGAAGACAGAATAAAAGTGACTGAAAATTTGAAATAGGTTTTGGGAAGGAAAGAAAACATTATGGGAATAGGAGAAAATGTTGGTTACCAGCATTTTCTCCTTTTCCCTCAATGTTTTCTAAAGGCTTCTTTCTAAGGGTCGTTAAAAGTCGGGATTGTGTGGTAAAGAGTTAAAGCATATACAGTTGACTTTTAAACAAGGATCAAATGATGGAATTTGTTTTTGATAGGGTAATCTGTTCTGAGACATGCATTCTTTATTAGTTTTTTTGGTGTTTAATTATATCATTTGAGTTACTAGTATATTACACTGCCCATTGCACCCATCCCAGCTGTCAGAGCTTGTTTAATCAGTGTTTCATACACATTATTTTTAAGCCCAATAAGTTAAAACCATGTTTGGAAAGGGAGAAAAATGAATTTCGTTGTGGTGGCTATCATCAATCTGCAGAAAGAATTTGTCAGGTTTATTGGCATACTTTATGGTATTCAACAGCTTGAATCAGTTTGAAAAAGCATAAAGGACTAGAGTATAGGGGAGTCACTGGTTTTATCCCCAGCTCGGCCCATTTCTGTCGGAGGATTGATGATAGTCATTGCGACAGGATTCATTTCTCTCTCACTGCTGACCATTGTTTCAACGATGAGCAGCCAGTGGCTTGGAAAGAATATTGGATGGAGTACTGGTAAGAGGAACTCCAAGAAAGCATGGATAGGTGCATTGGCCACAGTGATATGATTGATTGATTGAATGGTGTTTTACGCTGCTTTCAACATTTTTTCAGTCATATCACAGCAACAGCCCACATATTCATGTTTTTCCTGGTTTTACCAGTACTAGGCTCTGAAGTGTCATGCCCAATGACACTCTCACGAAAAACAATATATAACTGAAAAAAAAAAAATGTTGAAAATGGTGTTACAATACTATACAATCCAATCCTTAAGAACAGGCCTTTTCACTCCAGCTGCTAACCCTTACGATATACATGTACCAACAGTGAACTCTTTACCAGACTACAAAGGTTTAGCCTTGTTCAAATTGGAAGCATTTGTAAATGATAATTTCACTGTGGCTCAAATGGAGCTATTTTTCTTAGATAGGATAGAAAACACTGTGGGAAAAGCAGAAAATGTTTGTTACCAGCATATCCTCCTTTTCCCACAAGGTCTTCCAAGGGCTTCTTTCCCGGGACGTTAAAAGTCTGCATTGTGCAGTAAAGGGTTAACAACCCTGGGGGAGAGGGCTTATGAAGAAACTTAATATAGAAAAAGGAAATAATGATGATAACCAACATTTTCTCTTAGTCATCTTTAAATGCTTTCAATATGGACAAGATTCAAGTAGTGTTGTCTGGTAAAGAGTAAATTAAATACAGGTGAAGGCTGTGAAACACATTGAAGGAGAAAAATCAATTGCATAATATAAGCAATTGCACCTTGTATCGTAATTTTTCCATACATTTGAAAAAGGAGAGTCTATTTCTTTCCATGGACTATTTTTCCCTTTTGTAAAGGGGTTTTGTAGGGGTAAAGATTTACCAAATATTCTCGAGTTGTCACGACCCTAAAGATGGAGACTTTTGAAAACATTGTGGAAAACAAAGCAAATGTTGGTTGCCAGCATTTTTTTTTTTTTTTTTTTTTTTTGCCTTTTCCATAGTGTTTTCAACTTTCAAAAACAAATTTCCATACTTGAGTCACATATATTATTTTTCATCTGTAAATACTTTCAAGTCTAAAATTTTGTTGTATGTAAAGAGTTTATAAACCATATACAGAAATAGGTTAAATACCAGATGACAGATTTTGGACTAGTCCAAAGTCAAAGTGTTTGTAGACAACAGATTCATTGTGGTGGAAAGGGTTAGATTTGTCTTTGAAATGGTAGAAAGCATTTAGGGAAGAGAAAAAAATGCTGGTTACCAACATTTTCTACTCCTCCCACAAAGCTTCTAGAGCTTTCTTCCTGAGAGTCATGAAAACACAGGATTGTTTGCTACAGGGCTATTGCATACACAATTTAAAAGCTTGAAAATGTGTAGATACGTAAAACAACTACAGTTTGCTCAAACATGCTTTTTATTGGTCTTGAACTTTTTGTAAGATATGTTTTTGTTGCTAAATTCATGAACTTTAAACTGGGTGTAGAGTTTAGTATACTTGAATAATTATCACTTTTGTACCATACATAGATAGTCACAAAATGTCCAACTTGATGGTCATATCTTATCGGTATCCTTAAGTCAGTATTCAGCCTTGTTGTCTATGGATTTTGAACTTTCCATCATAGAGTACCTAAGGTAGAGAGAGAAACAGAAACAAGTAAATATATTTAATTGATATGTGGTGCAATTCAATAACTCTATTTTCAACAGTATTTCAACTGTATAGGAGGAGCAGAACACTTACTCATGTTTACTTGGTCAGTTACAGATATTACTGGCTAAAGAGCTAGAGGAGGTTGGTTTTTTAAGGAAACTACATGTACCTCTCTAGCTCCAGCTACAGTTGAATATTTGGAACAATATTTAACTCATTACCAAACGACAACATTTTAGGTTTTGTCGAAATCGAAAGCATTTGCAGACGACAAAATAAAAGTGACTGAAAATTTGAAATTTGTTTTGTGAAGGGTAGAAAACATTGTAGGTAAAGGAGAAAATGCTGGTTACCAGCATTTTCTCCTTTTCCCACAATGTTTTCTACAGGCTTCTTTCTCAGGGTCGTCAAAAGTAGGGATGGTGTGGTAATGGGTTAACAAATCATATCAACCAAAAGGCCATGGTGGACTTGCAAGCACCTTCACATCCTCGGTTATTTCAATTTACTGCCAATGTTTATTAAGTGTTATTGCAACAAGATTCAGCCCTCTATAACTCCTGAACATAATTTGGATTTTGCTTATGGGGGAAAAACAGCCAGAGAATTTTAAAGACTTTGCTTAGGATACTAGTAAACGAAACAGAGGTAAAAGACACATTATAATTTTAACCCTTTCTAAACCAATATAAGTTTTAACAACCCTGAGGAAGACACTCTTTGCAAACATTGCGGGATAAAGAGAAATTGTTGGTAAAATGCAGCCTGTGGGAAAAGGAGAAAATGTTAGTAGCCAGCATTTTCATTTTATTCCCACACTGTTTTCTACCCTTTATAAAGAGACATTTATTATCTCTAGTTACTTTTTCATCTGCAAAAAGTTTCAATTCAGAAAAGACTAAATTGTTGTTCTCTAGTACTCTAGTAAATATTTGATTTTTGTTTGTTGGAGCATTTTGTACAACTTGAAACATTATTAGTTGTACAGTCAGAACATGTTTCCAAGTCCCCTGCCACCTGAACGTACAACAAATTTATTATACTGCAAAGTTTTACCATTCCAACGTTTGTTAAGCGAATTTTAACTGTTTTTTTTTTTTTTTTGTTTAGAAAATTGAGTACGCTGACAAAGTAAAATTTCCCTTCTGCGTGCCACAATTCAATGAAAACTGACGTCACTGGGAGCTGACGTCACTGAAACCTTGGTAATACGTGCTAAAACGTGCTGCTTGGCGCATAATCTTGATATTAATCTTGATCGCGCCGTCATTTTGGATGTTGTGTTGATAGTGTAGTCATGTATACGGGGCTCCAGAAAGGGAAACTGCTTTTACGTTGGTTTTGCCAGTGTACATGATATACTAGTATGTTCGGGGCATATTATCCAATCAGATCATGAGAAATTTCTTTGCAGTATAATAATACTGTATTTCAAATTTTCAGTCATGTCAGTGTGACAACTCACTAAAGTCTTTTCTGTATTTCATTAGCACAAAGCTGGGGCTCTGCAATGTTTTGCACAAGGACATTCCTTTACGACTACTAAATCTATAGAAGAAGTGAAAGTTAATTTTTATGTTAAAATTTCAATGACTGTTCTACTGAGGTTTGACAACTCCATGCATGTATAAAATACAATAAAACAAGTTTTGTCAAAATAAAGCAAAAGCAGTTACCAGATTTTTACCCTTCCAAGCAGGATTAAAAATTACCAAAGTGCACAAACCTTTACCAGACGGTAAAATTTTGGAATTGTTCAAATTGAAAACATTTGCAGATGAAAAATTAGACATGACTGAAATGATATGATTTTTTTCTGAAAGAGTAGTTAATGTTTTGAAAAAAAGGAAAAAAGAAATACTGGTTACCAGTAATTCTTCCATTTCCAAAAATGTCTTAAAAGCATTTTCATTGTTAAAATTATTAAATACTGCGTTAAATGGAAACCTTGATGTTTGTGTTAAGAGTTGACAGCAGACAACAGCTTTTAACATTGCTCTGTATGTATGAATGTATTTTGATTTTTGTCTACAAATTGTTATTGTGATTATATATGTATTTAAAATAATAAACTAATATTTACACCTTATTGCCTTCCTTGTTGCATGAAACATATCTGTCTTTGTATGAGCTGTGATCTGAAGCGGCCAGTTTTATATCGTAACAAGCTTACTGAAGGCCAAATATCTATATGCTACATATTCTTCAGCAACACCACAGAATATGTCTTTGGAAATCTGATTAATATATACCTTAAAAATAAATAAAAAAAATAATAATAATAATCTCTTTTTCAATTTATCTCAATCTGAAATTGTGGGGAAGAAAAAAAAAAAAGGAATTATAGAAATGGGTGTAGTTTTACTCCAACTTCATTCCAGTTGATGACAGAATAACCTCCAGCATATATCCAGCATATGATTGCTTTAGACCTAACCTGTCTCTCTTGCTGCAAGAACTCATAAAAGCATAAACTATCAAAATGGACTGTTGTCGCATCTCCAACCCTTTACTAATTTACTTCACATGTTGTTTGAACTAGCATGGAATTAGGGTACGCCATAGTGCCCCAATAGCTGCAAAAGTACTCAAAGTACGTCTTAAAATGCATCTAAATTTAAATAATACCATTCAGAAGTATGGAAATTATGGAAGGTGGCAATCTGTCATTTTGCAGCCCGTGCAAGTGTTAGTTAACGCTTTACCAAACGGCTAAATTTTAGACTGGTCCAAATTGAAAGCACTTGCAGAAGGCAAAATAAACATTACTCAAAAATTGAAATTTGTTTCCCGCAGGGTAGAAAACATTGTGGGAAAAGGAGAAAATGCTAATTACCAGCATTTTCTCCTTTTCCCACAATGTTTTCAAATGGCTTCTATCTCAGGGTCGTAAAAACCAGGGATTGTTTGGTAAAGAGTTAATGGCAGAAAATGGAGTTTTAAAAGTAAGTCAAAAGTTGCCATGTCGCTCTGTCCTTTGTTTTCTTTTACCTGATTTCAAAAAAAAAAAATTTTGCCATCAAATTACACTTGCATTGACCATAAAACAACATATTGTCATCTTCCCAATATTTTCCATACTTTTAAATGGTAAGATTTAAATTCAATTGCATTTTAACACTGGCTTTGTTGAAAGCTGCTGGGCCTTTAAAATACAGCATGTACAATCATGGGTACAGGCTATACACCAAACAAATGAATATTGGTTTTAGCCTTTCCATTTCCTACGATCAATCATTCTGTTTTCACATACATGTATGATACATGTAGATTAGTTCAAGAACAGTGTAATGCAGCATCTTTCACTAAAATAAACGACACTTTTGAAAATGAAGCCCGGCTTGATTGAATGAGTGATGCATTTGTGTAACTGTCAACATTATATCAGTCATACCAGTTTGATAAATTATTTATTCTTAATTTCTGGAGTTTTTACTTTTACCAATATCTGAAGTAACATGCACATGGACATCCATACAAAACCCAAAGAGAACTGAATCCGAGTCATGGATTTCTTGTATTGTGCATTAAATTAACCACTGAGTCATGAAGTAATCCTCAAGTCCTTTATAGCTGTTCAGCTGAATAAAAATCACGACATTAATAATGTCACAAGTGGTATAGAAGGACTGTAAAGTCCTAAGTGACAATACCAACTCCACTCAACTATTTTGTCCTACAGAACATTTTGAAGAATTCTGCTCCATTTTTAACCCAGCCTATAATGATGGGTTCATTCAAGATCAAGATGAGACAGCAAAAACTTCTTACAGTATACCACTAATCTTATATCTACAATGATTCTCTGGGTAGAAAGCCTGTCAGGTGGGGTTGAGGTGAACCACTGAAACAGTAATACATGCATTAAGTTTTCACTACTTTAACCAATTGTGTAAATAAGAATATGGCTGTTGAAAATAAAATCTGTTTTATCTAATTCAGTTACCTGAAAGTAGATGGCCAAATTCTGTGTCTACTGGAATGGAATCATGAAAGAGTCAGAAACCAAGGCTGATCTGCATCTTCATAGCATGATTCTGTTTGTGTATCACCATGTCGGAGGATCCATTCGCATTGGCCAGAGAAGTGCAAAATAGTTCCCTCCGTACTCTGAAATATCATTAACAAAACAAGTGAGAGCTCCAAATATTGTTTTTACATTTTATGAAGGTTAAACCCTTCGGTTAAATGAAATTGACTGGGTAAATGGAAGCGACCTACACACCAGTTTTAGGGCTGTTTCGAGTTCTTCCACATTTGAAGAAGTATAGAGTTTACATTTCATCAAAATTAGATACATGTAGGTCTACAACCTCCAACACAATCCAACAGTGGCTTTATATCTGGATCAGATGAAAAAAAAATTCATAAGGGCCATATCGCATGTACCGCATGCAATAAGGAGTCCTTCAGTGGTCCACCTAACGTTGTGTGTACAAATCGTTATGAAAATAACATACATGCATTAGTTCCGCAAGAAGGACAATAGTTGAAAATTGTTCAAGAAGAGCCCTGAACAAATCTGAGAGTAACTATGGACAGACCAGCAACCTGATTCTAATCTTTCCCCTTGTCATTATCATGGGTATGCCTAGTGAGTCAGTAACATACAGGGCTAGAAGCTTTGAAGTATTTCTTTTCCCTCAAGCCGAGCCATGGTAGCTCAGTCAGTAGCGTGCAGGACTTGAGAACAGCGTGTCCTGGGTTCGATCCCCGGCTCGGAAAATTTCTTTCGGAGGATTGATGATAGTCATTGTGACAGGATTTATTCCTCTCCCACCTCAGACCATGTCCCGACAATGGTTATGTGGGAAAGCAGCCAGTGGCTTGGAAAGAAAATTGTGCAGAGAACTGGTAAAAGAGACTCCAGGAAAGCATGGATAGGTGCACTGGGTGCCGTGATATAACTGAAATAATGTTGAAAACAGTGTTAAACACCATACAATCAATCAATCAATCTTTTCCCTCAATTTTCATCCGACAAATTTTGCGTTGGTATGTAGCCCATGGCTTGCAAGAAGTAATGTGCATACCATTCAGTGCTGTAATGATCCAGAGGCATAAAACTTTTTAAAAACATTGTGGGAAAGGAGAAAATGCTGTTGGTGACCAAAATTTTCCATTTTGTTTGGTTCTATTTTCCCTTGTTTCAAAGGCAAATTATGTAGATCTAAATACAAGCTTTGTCGTCTGCAAACACCTTCTATATAGATGACTCCAAAATTTTATCATCTGTTAAAAGAATCACTAGGACCACATTGATATATGTACTGACAAGGGTAAGGCAAATATAATTTGGTTCCAAGTTCAAATTTGTGGCACCCAAGAAATTAAGTCAAACATGGATAGATCTATGAGAAAAAAAGTCTAGTGCAGATTATATTCAGCCCTCATGCAAGAGTGTGTAGATCTACAGGGAAACTCTGCTTCACTTATTTTCACTGTTGGATTTTCAAACTACACTTGCTGCATTCAAGTTGTACAGCACATTGAGTCTCCATGCTTAAGAGTAGTATGGACTAAAAAAAAACCAAAGTTTTTAGCCATGTCCAACACTAAGGTATTTGCAGGGAAAAAAATCTCAAGCAGTGAAATTTGTCTGTAATGCAGTAAAAAATATTGTGGAAATAGGAGAAAATGCTGATTACCAACATTTTCTCCTATTTCCTCAAAGTTTTCAAAGCCATTTCTCAATCTCGTTAGAACTAGGGATCAGACTAGATTTATAATTAAACCCTCAATAAATATGTTTTGCGTATAACCGAGAATCAGACTACATTCATGCACATTTAATCTTTGCATTACCTGTGCAGAAAATGATCGAGTGCTGAATTCTGCGTAAAAATGAAAGATTGATCATTTTCATCTAAATATCCCATATTCATGGATCGAAGAGTTCTTCATGTCCTATAACAATAGTAAATGGAGTCTAAATCAACAGGAGGCGACTTACCGATCATGAACGAATGCGAACGGGTTTCCATGCGAACTGAAATCCGCATCTGTTTTCCGGCTTTTCGCTCATTCTGTTTATTTGCATGGGGCTTTTAGTTCGAAGCAATTTCTAAAATAGACGCCCGTTTGTTCTGTTGTATCGCTCTTCGGCGAATTCGGTTAATAAACTTGCTTTCCTGTCGAATTTGAACCTTCACCGTCCTCCATTTTGTTTTTTCGTTTACCTTAGTGTCAGGGTGTCACGTGATCATTACGTCATGGTCATTGATGTAAACAAAAATTAATTCGGCATGGTAGGAACTGTCCTGGATTTAAATTTAATTCTCCTGTCAGCGAATGGAACTTTGACCAATCGCACATTTAAAGAGTGTCATCATCATATTAATTTACATACTTATATATGGTATGATATGAATTTACTGCGTTTTAACATCTCCAACTGTTTACATTTGGACGCTATTGTTACTTTAAAGGTGATTGTTATCAACAATACACACATAAATTTACGAGTACAAGTAATTTGTTCATAATTTCGGGGAAAGACCATAAAATAGGAACATTTGAAAAGAAAATAATAATTTAGTCAGCATATTTTTACACAATAATAATATTAGCTAGATCTTTAACATATTATCTCGACTTATCACGATTTTGAAAAAAAAAAAAAAAAAAAAAAAAAAAATAATGTGGGAAAAGGAGAAAGTAATTTATTGCAAATGCAATAGATCAATAATGTTGAAAACTTCTGCTATTTAATGGCTGTATTGGTTTAAAATTACAGAGAAAAGGAAAAACTAACGTGCAATGGAGATGTGGTATTCGTCGTGCCCATCTCACGTGCAATGCAACAGTTATTCAGGGTGGAGACGTATTTACGAGAGGCAAAAACGATAATTGTCATCCAGGTAATCACACAGTCGGCAAGACCATTGGCCTGAGAAGAGAGGTGATTTTTTTTAAATTTCTTTTTAGCGTTAGGTTTACATCAGATACTCAAAGTAATGAAAGTACTGCCAGACTAGCGAATTTGAAATAAGTGGCTATAGTAAAGATAAAAGTTGGTTGGTTTATTCAAGATTGAAGAAAAATTGTAAAATTTAGTTTTGAGTCCATTATAGTTCTACCGGCTCATTCCGGTTATTAAGTCCCATCCCGATCTACTTCAATCCATTGACCAAACGCACCTGACTACTAACTTGGCAAAATGAGAAAAACCATGTAAACCGAAAGTAGTAAACATAATAAGGCCTCTCAGTAGTGTATATAATGTGCTCTCTGGCTCAGACCCAAAATCATTCCATAACCCCAAAAATGTGCAGTCTGATCTTGGATCTACATTGTTCGATAAGAGATATTATTCCCCAAAACATGGGAACAACATTTGGCAACATTTGGGTTTTCACTATTGAATTGAAAATTTCAATTTAGTTATTCAGCAGGATAAGGATTAAAGGTGAATCGTGTACAATACTGGTCTATTCCTAAACATTTTCACTCATTTCTTATGTCAGTCATACTACAGAGTTGACTACATCTTCACTAAACATTGTGTGGAAGGCAAGTGATGCTCGGAAATATAAGCTCGTGTATGAAAAGAAAGTTATCTGCTTTTAATCAAACTCTTGGTGGCTCTATAATTTTAAGCCTTGTCAATGATATACAGTTTAAAATTAATTTCAGGTTGGCACAGGAGACTGAATGAAAAGGCAGGACGACAATCACTACAATTCTATGTTATTGTCCCATTAATTCTTCAGGAAGCAAAACTTGTCAACATCCAATATCAGCTGGTATCTGAATTAGCACTTCAAAGAAGGAGAAAGGCAGTGTATGTTTCAATGGATGGAAGAATTGCTGAACTATGGGAAAAATATGACAATAATACTTTAACAACAGAGCAGTTTTTGAATAGTATTAGTGATGTGTTAACCTGGGTTTAAACTCATAAGGATCATGAATTAATTGTTGCAAATGATAATGAAAGTATTTAAAGATTACATCTGTGTCTCATAGGCAACAACAGAAGTTTTTCAGGATGGCAAAGATCAAGATCAGATTGCACAAAATGTGCAGTCTGATCTTTGATCTATACCATCTACATGTTAGTCAGTCCGAAAATTTGACAATATTAGTTTCAGTTGGTTTTAGTTTCAGCAGTAAGAAGAGATCATGTATATATTTGGTGCTAAAAGAGTTACATATACATACATGTATATAATATTATGTTGTTGTGGCATGTCACTTTGGAACTTTATAAAACATTGTTGGGGAAGAGGAAATGACTGGATATCAGCATGTTCCATTTTTCCAACCATGTTTTCCCAGAAAAGAAACATGTCTTCAAGGTCTTGAAAAAAATTGCTGATACCCAGCATTCCTCCTCTTCACTTAATGTTTTCATCCCTTTTAAATATATATATGTCAAAGTTTAGTGATATCTGAATTGTCATCTACTCTGGAGATAAAGACCTTGGGAAATGAAGATATGCTAGTAGCCAGCATTTTCTACATTTCAAACTTTGTTTTCTACCATGTTAACCTTTTTCGAAACAATAACAACTTTTAAAAACCCTATGGAAGATGCCTTTTGAAAACATTGTGGGAACAGGAGGAAATGCTAGTAACCAGCATTTTCTCCTTTTTCAATAATGATTTCTATTATTTCAACTCATTTGTTGTCTGCAAATGCTTTCAGCTTGAACCAGTCTAAAATTTTGTCAAATGGTAGATAAAACAATACATGTGTTATATCAAAATTGCAGTCTAGAATTGTTTTAAATATGGTCTAAAAATGTCTTGTTTTGTGAATAGTTACTTCCACCTTTGTATTTTGTCCATGATGATATTGATTTAAAATTACTCAATAAATGTTATAACTACTATGACTTTCTGATTATCGTTATTGAAGAATCAATTATGAGTGCAACCCCCATTCCTCTAAGTTTGTATGAAGAAAAGCTAATAAACTGACTATTACCCAATTTTGATTGTATCCATTCTGTATGTTTAACAACCCTGGGATAGACATTTATTAAAACATTCAGGCATGAAAAAATTCTGGTTATCTGCATTTACTCCTTACACACAATGGAAATACACTTTTAAAGAAAACTCCGTATATAGATTGTGAAAAAAAATTTGAAAACATTTCAGCAGAAAGATTTGTAAACAGGTCTGAACACCTTCAAAGATCCACATTTGATTTGTGTTTTTAACAAGTCTGGGGGAAAACGTTTGGATGACATTTTAGCAGAAGGAAAAAAAAAAAAAAAAGATTATACCTCTCCACAGATAATTTGGACCACATTTGAGTTGTGTTTTCAACAATTTTTGAAACATTTTAGTAGGAGGAGAAAATGGACTTTATCCTTTTAAATACATTTCTCATTATGTGATCCTTATTTGAGTGGGCATCAGCAATTGCTTTCAATCTCAACTTATCTGGACTTCTCCAAGAAAATTTCGTAGAAGTACTTATCTACCAAAAACAAGCCATCAAGAGAAAATAAATTCTGTTTACCACAATATTTTCGTCTGCGAGAATATTCAATACCATGGGCATTTTAACTCTGCCAAATGACATAAAAAGTGCCTGAAAAAACTGAGTTTTGTGTATAGAAGGGTAGAAAACATTGTGAGAAAAGGAGAAAATGCTGGTACGCATGCATACACAAAACATAGAACTTGAAAATAAGATTTAAATTTGTCAACAAAAAAATAGATCTGATACAATTAATAATAGAAAAAATCAACAAATAAACAAACATTTTCCATAAAGTGCAATACCTAATTTTTTCAATGTTTCAGTAACAACTGTCTAGAACAAAGAGATAATTACGCTACTAAAATACTATGAGCAAACAAAACACCCAGCCACTAGTACAAAAAAAAAAATTACGAAAACGGGTCCGAGTTCTCTCTAATTCTCAACAATTGGGCCGAATCTTCTCAAAAGAGGGATGAAAAGTACACAGTTACAGCCGACTATTAATGGCGATAACAGAACACGGTAATAATTGTAACATTCTACAAAACCATCTTGACGATTAAGATTACCATAACGTTTAAAAAGAATTAACATATTCATGTAAATTTACTGATAAAAACAATAAAATACAACCTAGGCCGAATCTTCTCACCTTCGGGGCCGAATCTTCTCGAAAATCGCTGGAAGGCTTTGGGCCGAATTTCTTGGGTCCGAATCTTCTGACATCCTTTCGTTTTGATTGTGTAAACAGTACCCATGAGCTATGTCTATCAACATAGGTTTCTAGGGGCTTAGTTTTTTTGTTTGTTTTATTTTATGTATAATTGTGGGGATAAAATATTTTTACGTTTCATTTTTAAAAGAAAAGTTAAGCGTTTTTATGGTTTCAGAGACAGATGAGCATATGTGACTTTTTCTAAACGGTCAATTTGCTAAAACGAACAAACACAACCTAAGTATAGTGAAATATTTATTTTGTTAAGAAAACTGCTGATGTATCCATGAACCTCTGTCTCATTTTCAAAATGGACAAATCCGTGAGGAAGTTTGGTAAATTGTGAATAAACCAGCATATCTAGCAAACATATACGCCTAAAGTTGTGCTCCACAAAATGCGAGGCCCTTCCCCTCCCCAGAGAGAGAGAGAGAGAGAGAGAGAGAGAGAGAGATGTAAAACACTGTAAAAATAGCGAAAGAGAGGTATAGCAGCTGTTTAACACAGTTACAATAACAGACTAGAGTTATAGCCGTTATAAAACAACGCTAAAATAGCAGACGTGAAACATAGCAGTTGTATACATTGTCAACTCTTGACCTCATGACGAAAATGTACACTGTCCAAATTGAAAACACTTGCAGATGACAAACTAATTGTGGCTCAAAAAATGGAATTTTATCTTTGACGGGACAAAAAACATTGTGGGGGAAAGGAGAAAATGCTGGTTACCGGCATTTTATCCTTTTTCCACAATGTTTTCAACGTTGTCTTTTATTGGTCTATAATTTTGTGATGATTTGCATGGTATCATGTATCTTTGGAATGCATTAACCGCCTTTTGCCAGAGCATGGCTCTAATAATGAGCGAAGCTCGTTTTGCGGTAACACCGTTCTAGATTTTTAAAAATGAAATTCCGACTTCGTTCTGGGTTTTCGTCTAAATCTAAATAGGGATGACTAAAAAACTGAGTGTCTTCCGGTTAGTCGCACAGCGTCACACGTATGACAATCTTTCGCACAAGTACCTGATTGGTCAAAAATGACAATAAATATCTACCGATCGAATGATTACTTAAAAATCATTATCAGTTTAATGAGTAAAGATTATCTAATTTCTTACTTACTTTCAGCGTATTAAACGTCTATTTTTGTATGAACATACGCAATGATCTATGCTAGCAAATAATGACGTCATAAATCATACTATTCTTACGTCATCCACGAGCCGTTTTTTCGCGGAAAATATTGTGTCGTAGAAATCATGACTAAACTAGTTTATTGACTGTTTCAGAATACCATTTAGAGAGAAAGCCGGATTTATGATCTGTGAAAAGGGGTCTTACTGCATGTGCAAAACTTTCGACCCAGGTCTGCCTGTGTAGTCTGCGCAAGCTAACTTGTGTCAAAACTCTTTGCTAGATCTATTTTTCAACGTTTTGAATGTCAAAGGACCAGTATGTATGCCTTTCCATTCAGTCAGTTATCATACAATATGGATGTATAATTATGTGATGACTTTCTTGGTATCATGCATCATGGACATGCATTAAACCATCTTTTACCGCAACATGGCTCAAGATTTTTTTTTTTCCTTTTGTGTGTATATTCATTGCGGCGGCAAGTGCACCTACCATGCGTTCAGGACTGAAGTTCCTTTTACCAGTACTCTGCTCAATATTCTTCTCAACTTACTGACCGATTCCTCGTAAAAGTCAAAGTCTCTCTTATATAGGTCTAGATCTACATGCAGTGAGGAAATATTCCCGTAAAATGGTCTTTAAAAGTGTGTGAACCAATAATTATTCCAAGTTATTTTTCTGGACATAAATTAACGAAAGTGTCAAGGAACTGTCTTTCTTTTGATAAGGAAATCAGGGACATTCACTCTATTTCACATGTACAAATCTACGAAAGAAAAATGCTTTCTACTTTTGACAACGCTCAAAATTAGTTTTGGCAAAGCCGGAATTCGAACTCACACCCTCTGATTTCAAGATCGAGAATCTAGCTCGTCATTCGAATTAATACATCTATATAGTCTATGTTCCACAAATCATTCACGTCGCTCGTATTGAGGCTTTGCCTTTTTCATATTATATGATTCCTGGTTTGGATATGCAGTAAATACTAGTAAATAGATGGGTAAAATTGCTTTTTAACCCTTAAAGGACGGAGTAAACCCTATGAACATTTTCATTCTAGGATAAGTCCCATATAATAGCAATTTAGTGGGTCTCTCTGGTCTGTGGTGTTTCAGCGAATCGGAGAGTGTAGATCAAAGATCAGACTGCACGTTTTGAGCCACAAAGTAGCTCACTTGAAACTATAGGAGGGTTTGTATATCCGGAAAACAAATAGAAGGGTTTTTAACTGAATATCAAAATGTCTTCTTTCTTTTTTTCATTACATTTTAAACTGGTTTTTATCATGACAGACTGTGTCAGTAACTATGTAATGCCTAAGCACACATCATATTTTTCAGTGTTGCTGAATGTACTGGCTTTTGACCTTCTTCTTGGTACTGATAACAAATGAATGGAAATTTGTGATTGGTTAAAAAATGTAGAGATGTTTATTCCAAGGGCCGCTGCCTTTTTTGCGGGCAAATTTATGGCTTCTGTTTTTGTTTAATATATTTCTTGTTTCTTATACTGTGGAACAAATGAACTGAAAGTGAAAACAGTTTTCTAGAAAGAACAAACAGTTTATTACAAAATGAGACGAGAAGTGAACAACAGATCTAGCTCAAAATAATAAACACTATTTACACTAAATATTGCAGACATAAAAAATAAAAAAACATGTTCATTGAAAATAATTACATGTACAATCATACAAAGGTTATTTTACAGACAGACAAAAACATTCATTTCAATAGTTCATGGGCCTAAATTCTTATCACATGATTACATTTGGCGTTCGAATATAGCTACATGTATGTATGAGCCATGCTTAAAGGGGGCTTAATTCATTTGTGAAAAGTATCGACCCAGGTCACCCTGTGCAGTCCTCGCAGGCTGACCTGGGCCGAAACTTTCTGCTATTCGTCACTTTTCTGTATGTCCAAGGAGTAGTTTACCTGATGATTCAGCCGTTTGTTTGCCAGAGCATGGCTCATATGTATTACGAATCTTCCTAGCCTATACACATTTGAAGTAAGCAAATAGTGCCAAGCATATACCTTACTTTCTAGTTTTTCTGACCTAGGTTTCCTTGTTAATTCAACTGTCAGATCGTCACAAAGCTACATTTTTTTTTTCATGAAAAAACAGAAAATCTGTTTCAGGTTGGATTCTTCGATTTCTTTTTCATTTTGGACATCGGGACACTTGTCAAAGATAACTGAATACATGTAAGTCTCCTTCGTGTAGACTTCGATATACATGTAACATTAAGTTTCTGCATATTATGAAACAGACCCTCCTCTAGAGATAATTATGTGATAAAAAGAAGTGGACTTTAGTTGGCTTTTGAGATAAAAACTTGTCAAGAAAATGTCTTATTAAGCCCCCAAAAGGGTTGCTTAAATCAATTTTTCTAGCTGAATGAAGTTTTCTCTAAAATAGACCCTTGATAGATTTGCATCACTGTCACACTGTATATTCAAAGTCAGTTTATTTGGCGTTTTTTGTTTTTTTCTCTTTTGCAGTTGTATTTCTTCGTCTTCTTTCTAAAACGCCATGGTTTTAATCATTAACAAACAGCCTTATGTCATAGCGAACTAGATTCAACCAATATCTAGATGGAAAGATGGACTTTGATGGGCATAAAATACCGATGATCCCTAGAAAATGGCGAAAAATTGTTACAAATTGGGTTGGGAAAGATTGACCATTTCGCGTAAGATAAATTTGGCATGTTACCCTAAACTTTGTCATTTTTCTATTGCTAAGATGATATTTGATTTCGGAAAAATACTTACCCATATCTTAACTTCAAAATCCAACCACGGACAAGTATTTAATCATTGTCGCAAATATTCAAGTCAAGAACATTAACACATTTTCATCAAACACAACGTACCAGAAAGTACATGAAAACAAAAACAAAGCGAAAAAAAAATCGAAATTAATTTGGATTTGAACAACTGCAAGCAAAACGTGCTTTGGCGTAATGATAATGAAATGATGATTGCGTAATAATTATAATATTCAGAGGTGGGATGTTCAGAATTGTCAATTACGTGAAACATTCTTCGTGGGAAAACATGAACAACAGTTTTTAAATGTCAAGACAAAGGGTTTGTTGCCATCCCTATAGAACCTGTTTCTATTTAAAATAACATCTGCATTTAACAGTCTTAGTATGTTTGTTGTAGAAAATGATAAATGCAGTCAAGAAAATGGAAGTCGAGTACGTGCAGTGAATTATGGTTTCGACGGCTTTCTTCGCTGAGTTTACAATTCGATGTCTCCATATGAATGCATAATAAGTACTGATCCCACTATAGGGTCGACGTTTACTGGTACACCTTTCCTATTGTGCAGAAAAAATTCATGAGGAAATGTTATGTCAAGTATTTAAATACATCATAAAACCAAGCGGAAATATGTTATACATGTGTCATAGATGCTTTTTAGCATAAACAGAAGTAGACGTTGCTAAATATTTAGTAGTTTTAGCGTTCACATAAGTTTATCAATTTCTACATGTTCCAATTTCTGTGTTCCATGGTCAGGTAGGTGAAAAGTGATTGTACTGTGAAAATGGCAAGTCGTAAAATGACTTCATTCACGTGTTCCAATGGAGTTTGATAATGACAAAATAAAGTAAAAAAATTAGCAACGTGACTATCATTTTCGATTATTTTCCAACATGAACTTGCTCTTCTTACTGACTTTGAATGTATAGATCATGTTATGAAAGCATATTTCAAAAGCTATTACACGTATATATCAGATCATATACAGGTGTATCACACGGAGTTCACATTAAAAAATGGGGTCCTGCGTGGCCCAGTTTAAGACTCATGACCTGAAAGCCCCGAGGGTGAAACCAGATCCACTAGGATTTCCGTGGGAGTGTCCTTGGGCAAGACACCTCAAAGCCCTAGCCTAGAACTAGGAATACATGAATATGTGGGCTGTTACCCTGATATAACTGAAATAACTGAAACTCATCCTTTAAACATCACGACTATAGGGAATGCATTCTTATAGAATCCCTCAAGAGACTTATCGGTCCATACTATATAAGGATTGTTTTTAAAAAAAAAATGCTCCTGAAAAATCATAAATGCAGGTCTATCCCTTAAGAAGCCTTGCATTGCCTAGATAGCCTTTATGATTGGTGTGGAACATGATCCGACTGTACAGAACATGCAGTGTGATCTTTGATCTACACTGTCCATTTTGCTTACACATTTTTCTAGAAACCTTGGAATTACTTTTTTTTATCTAGTATGTAGAATGAAATTGTTTGTTAGGTTTACTCAGTGTTCTATGAGTTAACAGATGAGATCATGAAAAAACAATGTGGTATAATGCTTTTGAAAATATGTCTGTTTTCAAAATAAAGTCTTTGACAGATTGTAATAGGTGTTCTTATTGAATAACACGGGCATCATCACTGCGTTTCGGGGCAGTGTTGATCCAAGATCAGGGCACGTTCTGTTCACTCCAATCTTAAATCCACGCTATCCAGTAAGTGGTTACATATTCTAACTAAAGTACAACTGTTTGTTTGGTTCTCTGATTTCAGTTATCCTTTAAATCTTTCACTGAGTAAACAATTTGCATTTTCTAAATGGCTACAAATACAGTTCCACTAAAAGATCAAGAGACGGTTTGTTCATTTCATAATCTAGACTTACGCTGTGGACAGGTTAGATCAGAGATCAGACTGCATGTTCTGTGCAGTCCGATCTTGATCTACACTGTCCACAAAAGCTTCTGGTGTCATGTATGGTATGGAAAGAGTAAAGAAAGCAAAAATTGATATAATTATGACTGATAGTTTGTAAAATCAAGAAATTTGTCATTTTCTAAAGAGTGACCAGATGTATGTTAAAAATGTTTCAACAGACAAGATAGACTAACAGACCAAAAGGGGTATTCAACTCAAACCCTTGAAAACAAACTTTGAATACCATGGTATAACAATGGCAATCAAGAGTTGTTACCTGTTCTTGCTTAGCTTCAATGAGGAAGTAAGAATAATTGTTTGGATTTAATGGGGCTGTATGATAAGTGAACTAGTGTTTGCTTTGCTTCAATTAGGCATATTCCTATTTGTGTAATCTAGTTATTGCTTGGCTTCAATAGTACCGTAAGTTTCTTTCTTGCCTTTCAATGTGCCTATACGATTTGTTGCTTTGCTTCAATGGGACTGTAAGATTAGTTTTCATTCTGGGTCTTGCTTAGCTTCAGTAAGGTTGTAAGATCAAATGCCTTGCTTTACTAAGGCTGTAAAATAAGTTGTCATCTAGTCCTAGCTTAAACTGGGCTACAGTATTAGTGTCATTTGGTGCTTGCTTGTCTTCAATAGGGATGTAAGATTCAATGCCATGTGGTACTTGTTTGGCTTCAATAGGGCACTAAAATTATTTATCATTCTGTTTTCACTTGATTTCAATTGTGCTGTAAAATTTGGTGTCATCTATCAGGTTCTTGCTTGGCTTCAACAGTGCTCTAAGAATAATTGTCAATTAGTTATTACTTAGTTTTAATGGTACTGTTGGATTAGATGTTTGGCTTGTATGGGGCTGTTAGATTACTTGCTTTGCTTCAATGATGATGAAAGAAAAGTTGTCATCTGGTTCTGGATTTACATTTTAGTAGTTATCATTTTGTATTTGTTTGGCCACAATGGGCTATAAAATTCAATGGCAACTTGTTCTTGTTTGGCTTCAAACAAGCTGCAAGATCTGTTGTCAGTTTGTTCATTTGTGGTTTCAATGGAGCTATGGGATTATTTGCATGGCTTCATTTTGGATGAAAGATCAATCATTATATTGTTCTTGCTTGGATTCAATAGGGCTGTAAAATAGATCTATATTAGTTTATTGTTTTGGTCCAATAGCGCAGTAAGATTAGTTGCTTGACTTCAATGAGGCTTAAGATTAGTTGTCATCTGGTTCTTGCTTGACTTCAATGGAGGACGGCATCTGACTCTTTCTCTTGTACAAACTGTCCTGCTTCCATCTTTGGACTTCATTGTGCTTCTTTCTCTTGAAGAAACCACACTATTGAAAAAGAAAATGAATACAAAGGTAAGAAATTATATTTATCTCATTAAACTGAAGAAGAAAATGAACAAGGTGCTCATTTTCAGTTATAGAAAATATCCAAATACATGCACTTTTTCTGAAATGTTTAGCAGAATGTAAATCTGATACCAGACTGTAATTTGTTTGAGGTCTTCAAGCCATTTTCTCCTTTTCCAATATCCAACAAAGTTTTCAAAAGCCTTTTTTCTAAGCCTTGTTTTAAACATATGAATGTTTGGTTGAGCGTTAATTGTTGAATATGCAATTCACAGTTACATGTTTTAAAAATGTCAAAGTACCACAACCTGAGGAGTGTTGCTTTTGAACATTGTGGTACCCAGCATTTTCTCAACTTCCTACAATGTTCACAGCCCTTTTAAAGATACATTTCATCGTTTACATAGGCTTTTAATCTGGATGAACCATGGATTTTGTCTAACACAAATGGGTCTAAAAACTATTGAGGACATACACAGAAAGAAACCATCATATAATTTTTTAATGATAATATTTTATAGAAGTCGAAATTGGAAGCATTTGTACACGGCAAATTATTTGAGACTCAAATGTTTAGTTTTGCCAAAGAAACGGGAGAAAACATTGCGGAAAAAAGAGGAAATACTAGCTGCCAGACTTTTTCTTTTTTCCACCTATTTTTGTGAAAGCCTTCTTCCTTATGTGAGTCTTTAAAATATGGGATTGTCTGGCAAAGGGTGAAGAATTCAATACGGATGTACAGTGGAAAGGAATGCCTTGAAAGCTTCCCATGTACTTAATCCCCAACATTACTCATGATGTCATTATTACGGCTATTCTATATCTGACTAGATTGAATAGATCCATTTCTCTTAAAAAAATGCATATATTTTTCACGATTAGCAAAAATTAGACGTGAAAAGAAAAGTTTAAGTGAAGAGCATAAAAAAAGGATAAATACTTGTTTCAGTGTATGATAGAAATTTCTTCCATTTCGTAGAAAGTAAAGGCCATATATCAAAGTTTGTGTTTTTGCCATTTGTGAAAATATGGCCCTCGCTTTTCACTCAATCAAAGAAATTTTTATCATGCACCAAAATAGACAACAATCCTCTATTTATCGAGAGCTAAATGTAGATTTCTGCATCAACTAACAAAGATCTTTTTCGAAACTAAATGACTGTGTAGTTTCATAACCACACTGCACTTTTTGTCTATAAATGCCATTCATTGAAATTACCATTGTGCAATGAAAGATATAAATACAGATACACAGCACTGTTTGACATGAGCTTGAAGATTCTGGCAAAGTGCAAACTTGTACTAACATTAAAGACACAATCAACTCTTTACTGGATGACAGAATTTAGACCCATCCAACTTGAATGCCCTTGAAGACAACAACATAAAAGTTGCTGAAATGATGGATTTCATCGTCAAAAAAGTTGTAGACCATTGTGGGACATGGAGAAGATGATGCTTTCTTACATTTCCTCTTTTTTCCACATTTTTTTTTTTCAAATTCCTTTTGCCTTGAGTTAACCCTTTACTAAACAAGCCCATGTTTTAATAACCCTATGGCAAACGCTTTTAAAAAAACGAAAAAAAAATCTCCCAGAATGTTTTCTACCCTTTAAGTCATATCCCACCATTGACTAAAATTTTTATTTGTCATTTACAAAATGCTTTCCAAACTGGCCAAGTCTAACGTTTTGTAACCTTGTGCATAACTGATAAGAATTTAAGTGAATTGTATGGTGTTTTAATGCCATTTTAAATATTATTTCACTTATATTGCGACAGCCAGTGCACCTATCTACATGTATATTT
The DNA here is from genome assembly GCA_946811185.2 of Hippopus hippopus. Taxonomy (NCBI): domain Eukaryota; kingdom Metazoa; phylum Mollusca; class Bivalvia; order Cardiida; family Cardiidae; genus Hippopus; species Hippopus hippopus. The sequence continues at coordinate 26,799,861 of OX328108.1, read as the reverse complement.
TCCTAGACTTTCTTTTTACCAGAACTCCACACAATATTCTTTCTTAGCCATTGGCTGCTTTCCCACATAGCAGTCATCAAAATAATGGTAAGTGGTGAGAGAAGAATGAATCCTGTTGCAATGACTTTCATTTATCCCCAGAAAGAAATTGGGCAGACCAGGGATCAAACCAGCGACCCCATTTTCTAAAAACTTAGCTACCAGGGCTCGGCTCATTGAAGAGAAATACATACAAAAAGAAAATCTAAATATATACTAGTAACTTTACAGAGACATCTTGTTTTTGATCTACCTACCTTCCAAAGTATAAGGATCAAGACAATCAATAATACTAAAGCACCAACGATACTGACAATAATTATCCATAGATCTATCTCATCGACAAGAGTGGACTGTTCAACCACAAAAAATGTTGTTTTCTGAAAATTAAAATTAAAGTTAAGTCCTGTAATGTATGTTTGCATTACATTTTGCTTTGCCAATATCAGTTTTTTTTTTCCTCATTACAACAAAATTAATGTCCTCTCCGTCTAACAGTTTGTCTAGATGTTGTTTTCAGTGTTTAAGTACCTTGACTCAGAAACCACACTTCATCATGCCCATATTTATTTTCAAAACGGAAGGTTTGAACGAAAAAAAAAAAAAAAAAAAATGGCAGAAAGTGAAAAGGACGTAATCTAGGCCTGTATTCACCAAGCTTTCTTTTGAATGTTTTTAGTCTTATTCTTCAGAATTCTCTGAAAGTTTGAAAGTAACATAACATTTGATTGGCTAAACCATTTGGTTTAGCCAATCAAAAGTCAAGTTACGTTCAAATTACATGAAATTTTGTTTACAAACTGACATGATGACGTTTTTAGAATATCTGCTAGACCATGTGGTAATTTGTTTACTTCATTTCACTATAGATTGGTGCCAACACTAGCAAACTGGAATTTTTTAGAATGTATCAACATAGCCACATACAAATTCAAAAATGGCTGTGGGAAAGTGATGTAGGTCAAGGTGGAATTTCTTTGAAATATCTGGATAAAATGCGATTATATTTTCTGTGACTTTGACTTTAGATAAATCAAAGAGATTGTTTTGTAATTGTCCTTGTTAATACTTTGATGTTTTCTTTATCAGACCATAACTAGCGTTAACCTACTAAAACTGTTCCAGAAAGTGACTTTTCACTTCTGCTAAGTGCATAGATAAGGAGTAGATATAGTTAACATAAAAGGCTATAAACACAGTAATGTTTGTATACAGTGTATGTCTAGGTCCAAACTGGAATCTAAGCAGATCCTGAATCCTAGGCCAAATTGGAATTTAATTTTGGTCTAAGCAAATTAGAATTCTACTTTGGTCTCGACAGATTCCAGATCTGCCTAGAGCAAATTAGAATTCCAGTTAGGCTAAGCAAATCCAGAATCTGCCTTCACTAAGTTGAAATATTTTCTCGTTAAATAAAGTGTGAATGCATATAAACCATCTGATTTAATTTAAAACTCAAAATAAAAGAGATTTCAATAAGAAATTCAGAGTAAAAATAAATTGTGAATGTTTTGCACTTTGGCAAAACAAAGAAAAAAATTGTGGGAAAGAGAGCAACTGCGGGACGAAAAGAAATTGCTTTAATTAAAAATACCTCTCGTTGTGAACATATGTGGATTAATATGATTTAAAACTCAGGAAAATAATCTAATAATTAAGTAGTAAGCATTGTAAAAGGAGAAACTGTAATTTGTATCAGAAACCTTTGGAAAACATTGTGGGAAACGGGGACATGTTGGATACTATCGTTTTCTCCCATTCCAACATTTTTTTAAAGCTTTCTTTAACATGGTTGTTAAAACTCAGGACTATGTATTAATGGGATAGACTGATGGCTAACAAATTTGGCAATTAACAATATTTTGGCAATTAACAACTTTCATTAGTCTTCACATTTCATTTGTGCCAGGTGGGTAGTTTGACCCTTCACATATTATCAATTATCATTTATTGCAAAATAAATTAAAGAATATACAGTATTAAAAATTCTCCTTTTACCAAAATACTTTCTACTTTATTTATGAATTATTTTTCTCATTGTTATAATCTAATAAATCCAATAAATAACCAAAACAAGTTTAAAACTCTGAGGTACATTTCTTAGGCAACTAAAACATTATATCAGCCGTATTTTATAGACATCTGCATTTTTTTTTTTTTACAATTTGGACAATTCTTTAGCTTTGTCGTCTAATAATGGGTTGAATTACATCGTTCATAAATGGTAAATGTCCGTATTATAGAAATGATAATATAGAATTTTCATTTGTAAACAAAGACCAAATTGAAGTGATGTGTGTACTGATCTTTGTGACACTTCCTGCAAAATGGCATTAGAGATTGAGAATGGCAGAATAAATGAAGAAATATTTTGACCCATCACACATAAAGGGACAATCTGAGAATCCTCTAAATAAAATATAAGACATCACAGCCAGAGAAGGTATATCTGGGTCTATAGTTTTCAAATGGCTGTTTAGTAAAGTAGATAACCATTTAACCTACAAAAGATCTACCGGAAGTGAAATTTCAGTCTTGGTCAGCCGACGCAGTCAGTGCAGTATGACTAGTGTTGCTACTTTTCACATGTTTAGGATGTTCCTTTTTTGCATGAAGGGTCACATTTACTTAAATGTGCTTTATATTTCATTGCAATTATTGTTTATGAATAATAAATATTCCAATCATACAAACAATAATTAAAAAAATGAAAATGTAGACTAAAGACCAAACTGTAATTATGTACATGTTGATCTTTGTGTACACTTCCTGCAAAATATGATTTAAGTTGGGAACTGCAAAAAAAAAAAAAATAAGGATAAATTCATAACTTACAATTTTTTTTCTGTTTTCTTTTATATAAATGTGTTTTTAATGTTACATGTATGGTAAAAAGTTGGAAATAGTCTACTTTTTTGTGTTAAAATGGATATCGACTAAGAAGACTCAAAAAAATAGATTCCAATTTGGTCTTCGCAGATCCTGTATCTGCCTAGCCAAACTGGAATTCTAGATTTTGCCTGGACCAAATTAGAATTCAAATTTGGTGTGGGTAGTTTCCAGATCTGCCTGGGCAGATTATGGATCTGGCCTATGACATACACAAAGGGAGATAATGCTTTTATATTTGAATAAAATTTCTTCTTTCTGTTAAATTGGTGCACAAAAATTCAATACAATGACACCAAAACTGAGTGAGATCTTTGAAACAAAAAGTATCTGTATTGTAGATACTAGCCCTTTATCACAAAATCTCAAATCTTAAACACCACAGGGAAGAAGGAAAATGACAAAAGTGCTGGTAATCAGAGAAAAATTTAACCCTTTGCGGCACAATGCCAGCTTTTAACGACCCTAGGAAAGAATCCTTTAAAAAGCATGGTGGGAAAAGGAGAAAATGCTGGTAACTAGCATTTTCTCCGTTTCCCACAATGTTTTCCATCCTATCAAAGAAAAATTGAACCATGTGAGCCACATTGCAATTGTCGTCTGCAAAAGCTTTCAATTTGGCCATGGCTAAAACTTTGTTGTCTGGTAAAGGGTTACCATTTGATTCATGTTTAGTTTGTTATCTGCAAATGCTTCGGTATTGGTGAGCCTAAAATTTTCTTGTCTGGTAAAAGAGTTATGTTCCCAAATGTAGTGATGATGTAAACCTGTATTGGGACTACTTTCAGCTTGTTTCCTGATTTGATTGGTCGAAACTTTTAATAGTTATCCGCTTTCACAAAAAAGTTATCACTAAATATAGCAGCATTTACTTTCATTTCTTTCCATTTTAGAATAAAATGATCCTTGATTGCCATATTTTTGGTTGAAATTTGTAGATGTTTAATAACAGTAATTTGGTCTTATAAAATATTTTACAATTTTCCTTGCAGGTTGAAGCAGATACAAGCTCAGAAAAGTTTCTGAATCAAAATATTACCAATGAACGAATAAATGAAAGATTAGATTTATCCATCCTTCCATTAACTTAATTCCATCTGATCATATCCTATCTATACCTTCATCCCAGCTGTATATCAATCATTCACTGACTCTTGCTTCTCACATTTTTCCACCGCCAATAAACCCTCAACCAAATAATCTCATGGTTAACATTACGACTCTCAGGTAATTGATTTTTAAAATATCGTGATAAAATGGAGAAAATGCCAGTAACCAGCCTTTCCTCCTATTCCTCGCAATTTCTTTCTACCCTTTCACAAACCAATTCCATTATTATATAGCATTTCATTTGTTGTCTGCTACTGTTTTCAATACGGATAAGTCTAAAAGGTTTGACGTCTGGTAAAAGTTTGAATTAAAATGTAGGTCTTACAGTTGCAGACACCTCCATATCCCAGGGAACTACTTTTCCAACAAACCATATGGCTGGATCTGTGACCTTGGCTTCTGTTGTGTAATGAACTTCCAAAATACCCTACGAAAATATGGATAACAAAATAACAAAATTGGATTTAACTTACTGCTGTACAAATACAATAAAACCTGTCTAAGTGCATAGCCACCTATATTAACAAGCAATCTTTATTAGCCATATACCAACAGCAAAAGTTTAGCCTCATCCAAACGCAAATCAATGCAGTTGACAAAATAAATGTGACTCAAAAATTAAAATTTGTTGTTGGAAGGGTACAAAGCATTGAGGAGAAAGGAAAAAATACTGGTTACCAGCATTTTCTGCTTTTCCCATGTTTTCCAAGAGCCTTTCTCCCTCAGTATTAGACTGAAAATGTGGCCTGTAGAGTGTACACAAGGTTTTCTTTATTTCTTTGGGTTGTTAAAACAAGAAACTTAGGATTAAATATCAGCTTCTGTCTAAACCATAAAATTAGCTTGTATGTAACTCTACCCATTCATTTTTTTCTTTTTCTATCATTCAGACATTACTTTGTCAAAAATGATGGACTGGGGACATTCGAAACCCGATCGCAGCAACATCTAGTTTACCCAATCTCACATTGGGGTAAAGTAGATGTCGCTGTAATCTGTTTTTTAATGTAAATGACTTAAAACAGATACTGAATTCCCAATAGTTTAAGTTTAATTACTTCATGTTTGTGTGCCATCTTTGAAAATATTAACAACAAAATTTCAAACATGTTATTCACAATGACTCTGGAGGATAGTTTAACAATAGCTTCTAATCTTTTCGGCTATTTGATTTTGAAAGCTTTTCAAACAGATGCTATAACAAGTGTTGCTGAAGGTTGCGATGAATCGGTCGAAAAATGTGCGAATCTGTCATTATTAACATTGTGACGTCACACAATAAACAAGTCTATGTGCACAATTGATAATCATAGGGGGACCCTCGAATATCCCCAGGTGGTAATAATAATGAAATCAATAAACAGATGGCTGCCAAAGATCAACAGCAGACCGTAATTTTAAGGAGTAATTAAAATCATTACCGCTTAGACTCAGGCTACTCTACCCCAATGTAAACTAGAGGTGTCCCAGGTCAATGATTACTTTTTTGTAATTAAATCAGGTAACAAATTCAAAGGACGATTACACTCCTTTATCAGTCAAGCACTAATAATGAAATTGTAGGTGAACAGGTTCCTGTGAAACAATGCTTCCATTTTAAGTGAAGCTCAATTGGTCAAAAACCATAAGAGGAGAAGAGCACACAAAACTGCGTCTACGAGCAGACGGATTAATAACAACATTCCTGTATATTCCCCCCCCTTCTTTCTTCAGGGTGTAATTCTGTATTTCCAGAAAGACATGCAAACAGTAACATTCCACACACTTGGTGAACTCTTTACCAAATGGCATTATTAAAGAATAAGATGCAAAATCGAATGCATTAAGAGGCAGCAAGTCACATATGGCTAAACCCTTTACCAGACAACACAATTTAAACCTGGTCCAAATTGAAAGCATTTGCAGATGATGATTTCCATGTGGCTCAATTGGGGCATATTTTCTTTGATAATGGTAGAAAACATTGCAGGAAAAGGAGAAAATGCTGGTTACCAGCATTTTCTCCTTTTCCCACAATTTTTTCTAAAGGGTCCTTTCCCAGGGTCATTAACAGTCGGCATTGTGCGGTATAAGGTTAAAGAATTAGGTGCAAAATTGAATGCATTAGAAGGCAGCAAGTCACATATGGCTTAAGTGATTTGTCTCCGAAACGGTAGAAAATAGTTTTGGAAAAGGAGAAAATGGTGAACAACAATTACTCTTTTTCTTACAATGTTTTCAAAAGTCTTCCTTCTTAGGGTATTGAAAACATTGGATTCTTTGGTAAATTGTTATTAAAATGGAACTTTTTTCCTCGTGAAAATCACTGCAACATTGCACTTAAACAGAGTTTTAAACACCCCCAGCAATGGGGCTTTTGAAGACATTGCGGGACAAGGAGAAAATGCTTGTGACTAACATTTTCTTTTTTTCCATAATGTTTTCTACAATTTCACAGAAAAATCCAATCAGTTGTGCTATATTTAGTTTATAGTCTGAAAATGCTTCCAATATGGGTGACCCCAAAATGCTGTTCTTTCGTAAAGTTAAAAGTTGTTTTTGAAACGTTAAAAGTTGTTTTTGATGAATTTTATATACATGCATGCCTTGTGGATCTAAGACCAGACTTTATGATCAATAAAGCCTGATCTTGACATTCATTACAGGCAAAGTAAGCAGTGCAAAGCATTCCATGGGCTAAAATGGAAAATAACTACCTTTTCCTGGGCAAGTGTTTTTTCATAAACATCCAGCGTGACCTGTATCTTGGGTTTGTCTGACGTTTCGAAATCTTTGATAAGACATTCGATGATCTCACAATGGTATTCAGTATTGTCACAGGTCTGCAAACACACCATTCATTGTGTTTAGATTTACACAAATATGCATAACTATGCTTTCAATTAAGAACAATCTTAATCCCATAACCCTTTACCACACAATCCTGAATTTTAACCACCCTGAGGAAGAAGTATCTTAAAAACATTGAGAGAAATTGTGGGTAAACAACATTTTCTCTTTTTTCCACCATGCTTTCCACCCAGTCAAAGACAGATTCCGTCATTTGAGCCACATTTAAGTTGCGTTCAATTTGAACAGGTGTACCTGATTGTTGTTTGGTAAAGAGTTAAAACAACAACAAAATTTTTGTTCGGGTCAAATTGAAAGTGTTTGTACACAACAAATAAATTGTGGCAAAATGATGTATTTTTTCTTTGAAAAGGTAGGAAAACTGTAGAAATAGGAGAAAATACCAGCAGTTTCTCCTTTCCCCACAATGCTTTCAAAAACTGTCTGTATGAGGTTGGGATTGTGAGGTAAAGGGTAAGAGAACTAAGTGATCTATTTGAACTTTTCAAAAAAGAACTGTTAAATGGTAACAGGACTGTCTTGTATTTTTTTTTCTTTCTCTATAAAAGACCATACAAAAAAAAAAAAAAAAAAATACCAAGGGAATGGAAAGACTTAAATTCCATGAAATCATCAATAGGTGACATTACTGACTGGCCAACCGACTAAATGATTATCATATTGAAATTGGATGCAGATGAATGGTACCAGTAATAAGATCTGCTTTTAAAAGTTTCAGAAATGTTTTCAAGATGTCTTCATTAGGGATATAAAATGCTAATCATTTTATAAAAAAGGTTCAAAGCATAGAAAAAAAGGGCAAAAAAGAAAACCTTACAATGTTTCTAGAAGATGCCCCATTGTCAGTTTGACTCATGGACGATGGACTTTGATTTGCTTCTCTTTTACGACGATCTGAAATATTAGATCACATAAACAATAGGTAACATTTTATTTGCGCTGAATTTATCAAAAGTTACATGTACATGTACTGGTAAATAAATGACACCGACACCTTTCTTCCAGATAGCAAAGAAGACCGTGAGACAAAGTCATCGCCTTCTCTGAAAGTAATCTAACTGCGCAAAAAATATTACACTTAAATGCTCCTCCAGAGTTGCTTCTAACATTTTTTCCAAAATGGGCCAACTCCCGCATCAGACTCTCAAAAGGGGGCCAAGGTTCAAAGAAAATAGGGAACCATATGCGAAACCAAGGGACACAACTCAAAAACGAAAAAGTAACCAAAATTCATGCCTCCGAAAAATCGTCCCGCATCGCCTCCTCTCTCAATGCGTCCTGGTGCGTCCTTGAAATGCATGCTCGAATTTCTGTTTCTTTTTCGGTGTATCTAGGGCAGGTTCCGGGGCTGTAGCGTCTGAGTTTTCAGCCTCATCGGAGCCAGACTCCTGCCTATTTGGACCCACTACCCAGGACAGGATAGATTTCTACTACATTTTGTGCCCAAACGAAAGTGGGAGTACAAAAATACATGAGCAGGCAGCTGGAATTTCGACTGCTCCACTGCGCAAACCATCTGAGCCAATAGAATTGAAGTCTCGGGTGAATTTCGCAAGACGAGATCAGCGGAAATTAGCGGAAGTAAACGATCAGTTAAACCACCCAAATGTTATTGAAAAGAACCACAATACGCACAGAGTTAACAAAAATGCACCTAAATTTGGTACTTTGCGGGATTTTCTCCACACCCAACTCAAAATTTCGAGCCAATATGGCAAAATAAGCAGGTATATCACACTCCCGTGCCCTAGAAGCAACTCTGACTCCTCTATAGTTGTAATAATATTTTCAAAAGCTAAATGCTACAAGGCAATAGTCGTCCATTGGAGGAAAAGAAACACGGAGATAATGTACACATAGTAATGTGTTATCCATTCATCATTAAACCATTACCACATGAAAAAATGTTAGTCTTGTCCAAATTCAAAGAATTTGAAGACGACAAATCAAAGATCAGTAAAATAATGAAACTTGCCTTTTATGGAGTGGGAAAAAAGGAGAAAATGCTGGTTACCTTAAATCATGATCATTACCCTTCAGGTGGTCTTTATGATTATTTGCAGATTAAGGCATTTAATGACCAGAATACATGTATATGCCGTGGGTCACTGAATGCTTGCATGTGCACTGGGATCTTAATGACCCTCTGAAGGATCAAGATTTTGAATAAATGATGGATACATTACCTTGAATTTGATTATACTAAATTAAAACTATACCCACTTGGATTGGGTGATGCAATAGTAATTCTCTCTGTGGTTGACACCGTAGCAATTGTAGCCTTTGTAGTCTGGATTTGACTCTCTGATCCCGCTATAGAACAAAAGGCTGTTGGGTATCCCTATAATGTATAGACAATAAAGCATCAATCCATTAAAATGTAATACTACTGAACTTATTTAACTGGTTAACACATGATGATATATAGAAGTGCCGAGCCCCGATAGCTCAGTCGGTACCGTACAGGACTTGCGAACAGGGGGTCACTGGTTTGATCCCCGGCTCGGCCAATTTCTTTCCAAGGATTGATGATAGTTATTGCAATATGTTTCATTGCTCTCCCTACACTGACCATTGTCTCGACGATGGTTATGTGAGAAAGCAGCCAGAGGAGTACTGGTAAAGAAACTCCAGGAAAGCATGGATAGGTGCACTGGCTGCCGCAATATAACTGAAATAATGTTGAAAACAGCGTTAAACACCACACAACTAATCAATCAATGAAATGATAGACTTGTCCTTAAATTGAAAGCATATATTTTGCAAACAACAAATTAAATGAGGTCCAAACAATAGAATTCTTCTAAGAAGGGGTACAAGACATTGTTGGAGAAGGAGAAAATGCTGGTTTCCATTATCTTTTACCCTTTTCCTCAGTATTTCCAAAAGTAATTTCCTTAGGGTCAGTAAAACTCTAGATCATTAGATGGGTTTAAGGCATTTGGTATATAGTCCAGGGGTTCTGGGTTCAATCCCCGTTAGGGGCACTTGTCTTCTGGAAAAGTCTCTGGGCAAGATAATGTAGAGACACATGGTGAGCTGTTGTCTGCAAATACCTTTTTACCATAGAACCAATTTTAGATTATTTCATATTCAAAGCTTCAGCAGACGACAAATCCAGAATTGATATAAATGAACAGAAATTCCTTGACAGGTTGGAAAACATTGGGGGGGGGAAAGGAAAAAATGCTGGATAACAGCATTTTCTCCTTTTCTCACAATGTTTTCAAAAGCCTTCTCCGTCAGGGTCATTAAAACTAGGGTGGCTTGTAGGGATAGCAGAAATACTATTGGAAAAGAAAGGGCCTTAAATAGCGTCACAGACAAAAAATGCGCTTCGTGCTGTCTGATCTTGAATCTTTACTGTCAGTTTGGTAAGTAAACATAAAAGATAAAAAATCTTTCTGAGTTTTAGTGGATTTCATTTTCATCTGTCAAAAATTGTTGAGCTTGTATACCGTATTTGGCAATGGAAGAGTCCAAACTCTGTTCAAACAATTAATCATCATATCATCTCAACAAATAAGTTTTCAGACAACTTTTGAATACAAGAGGGCCGTTGGTCCTAAAACTCTCACCTGACATGTTGTCTGCCAATGCTTTCAGTTTTTGACATGTATAAAGTTTTGTTGTTTGGTAAAGAGTTAATAGAATTACAGGCAAAACTGAAGCTTTTGTGCTGTCTGAACTTGAGTCTTTACTGTCTGGTTGCTAATTAAAAAAAACAGATAAAAGATCTTTCTGAGTTTTAGTGGATTTCATTTTCATCTGTCAAAAAAGAGCTGATATACTCTATTTGGCGCTGGAAGAGTCCAAACTCTGTTCAAACAGTTAATCTTCATACCATCTCAAGAAATAACTTTTCAGACAACTTTTGAATACAAGAGGGCCATTGGCCCTAAAGCTCTCACCTGAGTAAAGTCATTTATGGTAAATTATAATGATGAGACCCTGGTTTTAATGATGTAAAATAAAGACCGTAGGTGACCTACTTTTTGACCCAGTGTGACCCAATTTCAAACTTGTCCAAGATATCATCAAGACAAACATTCTGACCAGGTCTCATGAGTATCAGACTGAAAATGTGGTCTCTACATTTCACAAATGTTTTTTCTCAGATTTGGCACTGTGACCTACTTTTTGATCCGACATTATCTTATTTCAAACTTGTCCAAGATATCACCAAGACAAACATGCTGACAATATTTCTTGAGTACCTAACATGTAGCCCCTGGAGTGTACACAAGGGTTTTTCTAAGATTTAGCCCAGTAACCTTTTTTTTACCCAACATGACTCAATTTTAAACTTGTTCACGATTTCATCAAGGCAAACATTCTGAAAAAGTTTCATGAGCACCAGACTGAAAATGTGGCCTCTAGAGTGCACACAAGGATTTTCTAAGATTTAGCCCAGTGACCTACTTTGAGACCCAACATGATCCAATTTAAAACTTGTCCAAGATTTTTTTACGACAACCACTCTGATCAAGTTTCATGATTATCTAACCAAAAGTGTGGCCTCTAGAGTGCACGCAAGATAAATGTTTGTGTTCCGGCGAGCTAATTAAAAAAAGCATACCTTTATTTCTGCAATGACAACGTCCCCTTTCTTTACAGGTACTGAAATATTGACGTAGGTCTTTGGCAGAAAACTGGGACCATTATTTCGTACATAATAAATATGCTGCAGATTGAATACTCTATCACTGTTTATATCACCTTTATATCTGAACTGGTCGGACACCGTGGTACTGAAGATATTAATTATATTAATTTTAAGTACATTAATTATATTGTATTTCCTTAATCTTTCCTTGGTTATCAGCATTTCCTCCTTTTCCCACAACATTTCAGCTTGTTTAAAGAAATAAATTCATCATTTGAGCCACATTGAATACGTCCTATGCAAATGCTTTCAGTTGAAATTAGTCTACAAAATTTGTCCTATGGTAAAGAATTTACCAACTTTCAAACATTCAGCGGTGGTTACATTTGGAAACAAAAGAACTGCAAATGCAATGCTTTGGCATTAGAACGTTGCTTTATCAATGAAATTTCTACGCTGAAAAAGGGACATAACTGTGTCAAAAATATTTTGCGGGTCACCTACCCCTCTGGTATAGGTTTCCCAATTAATGATTAACAACAAGCCCAAGTTTAAACCTTCACTGGATGAGAATGTTTTAGACTTGTCCATAATGAAAGCATTTGCAGAGGACAGATTAAATGTGGTTCAAATGATATGATTTGTCACTAATTGTCTAAAAGACATTGTGAGAAAAAAGAGAAAATGCTGGTTACCAAGCCTGTTCCAAAGGATCGTTAAAATAAGAATTAAAATAAAAACCTGAAGTTATGTCAGATAATTATCATACATTGTCAAAGAATTTGCTTAACAACAAGACAGATGCCGATAACAGGGCTATGACGATACTTCAACATTTTCTTTGCAAACAGACCAGCTAGAAGCAAGATATCCTTTTCCTTTCAAATTGTGCTTCCGTTTTTCATTCCTTTACCGAACAACAAACTTTTAGACTTATTCCAAATTGGAAGCATTTGCAGACAACATTTTAAACTGGCTTAAGGTCTACTGCCCCTAACTCATAGGTAAACATCAACGTTTTCGTAAAGGTTATTCGGCCAATCTCGGCAGCTTCCGTCTTTAAATATGAGAGTTAGGGGCCATAGACTCACTAACTCGTCGGTATATATCGTGTACCATCAACGTTTTCGTAAAGCCTATTCGGCCAATCTCGGCAGCTTCTGTCTTTTGATATGAGAGTTAGTGGCAGTAGACCTTAAATAACAGGAATTGTCCTTGAACAGGTACAAAACATTGACGGGAAAAAGAGAAAATGCTGGTTACCAGCATACTAGCATAAATCTAAAATAAAAAAAAACATTGTTCTAAACGGAGAAATGTCTCATTATGAGCTGTAATTATTTGGGTCTTATTTTTAGACTTAAAATGCTCATTGGGTTTATTTGGCAACATAAGTATTGATTCTTTATAAAAAGAATAAGATTGTCAGTAAAAATTCACTTACTCTTCGTATATATCTATATCATATTTCAGTTTGACAGGAATTCTGCGTTCAAACACATTATTGGATGGATCCAGGTCTGCATAAGCTTGAGCAGCTATGACTTGAACCTAGAATCAGAAAAAACATCACTCATGCGCTCTTTACGCCAAATTCAAAGTTTAACCCTTAGGCTTCTGAGCATGGCTCAAGGACTTTTTGCTGGAGGTGTAGATCAAGATCAAACTGCACAGAACGTACACTGTCTGATGAGCAGTCTTTTTTCACAAATAATTTTGAAATAGTAACATAAAGGTTTTTACTTTCAGCTTGAAGTTTCATTTATTTAGAAGATTAAGGGTTAACCAGAATTCTTAGTTCCATGACCAGCCATCTGATTGGATAATAAATTTTGTCTCAGCCTATCAGCTTGTCCTAGAATCCAGAATAAGCAATACCTCCCTGCCACCCATCAAACAGGTCGCTTAGTGACTGGATAATGAAAAAAGCTCTAAGGGCTAAGATTCCTTTAATAATAGACAGATAATAATGAAAAATTGAACATGCCCAAGTTTCTACTGTAGCAAGGTTTCCATAAACTCTTTAACAAACGACAAAATTTTAGACTTGTCCATATTTGAAGCATTTGCATTAAATGTGTCTAAAATGGTGGAATTTGTATTCAACTCTTTAGCACAAAATACCGATTTTTTTTAACGACCCCAGGGAAAAGGACTTATGAGAACATTGTAGGAAAAGGAGAAAATGCTGGTAACCAGCATTTTCTCCTTTTCCAACAATACTTTTTACTTTCTCAAAGCCAAATCAAATCACTAATTTTTAATCACGTTTGACTTCTGCCAATGTTTTTAATTTAGATCAGTCTAAATTTCTTTTAGTTTGGTAAAGAGTTAAAAAGGTAGAAAACATTGTGAAAAAAGGAGAAAATACTGGTTACCAGCATTTTCACCTTTTCTCACTATGTTTTCAGAAGCCTTCTTCTTCAGGGCTGGGATTATTTTGCAAACAGTAAAGCATCCTTTATAGCAAACAAGTATAACCTCATTAGATAAGCAACTGCAGAACGCACATTTTTGTCGTGTTGAAATAATAATTTTGGATCTGACAGGGGTGGTTGCATGTGGGTGCCAGCTCTTTACTGCTGGCCATTTTCCAGTTGAAAAAGGGACATAACTGTGTCAAAATGTTTTGAGGCTTACTTGTTCTATGGGTTTCCCTTTAACAGTTAACTCTTTCTATTCCATAGGCAACACCAGAAGCTTTTGTGGATAGTGTAGATCAAGATCTCAAGTATAGATCTCTGATCCACACTGTCCACTGCAATATTCTAGATTATGACCGAACTGTCTTTCGATCTTGGAGAGGAAATGTTTTTTTAACCTTTGAGAAAATGCAATTTATTGATTCAGTAGTGAAAGACTTAACAATTAGCCCAAGTTTGGAGTACAATAACATCAACAATGACAAAGATATGATAAAATGTCACAGGTTTTGCTCTATGATACAAATGACAATGCATACGGCAGGGCTATGACAGTATTGCCGTATTTTTTACAAAACCTACCCAACTAAAAATAAACAAACTGAAAACATTAATTTGGGGGGGGGGGTTTCTAATTTTCATAGCTAAATTCAAAGATTGCAAAGGTACAATATCTCAAGCACGCATCACTAGAAAGAGTAATATGACACTTTTATGAACGCTTTACTAAATTATCGTTTTTTACGTCTTTGCATTTTTAACAAAGGACAGAATTTTAGACTGGTCCAAATTGACAGCATTTGCAGACGAAAAATTAAAGGTGGTCCAAATGACAAAATTTATCCTTGATAAGGTAGAAAATAATGAGGGAAAAGGGTAAATGCTGATTATCAGCATCTTCACCTCTTTCAACAATGTTTTTGAAAGCTTTTTTCCTCATGTCAATAAAAGTTGGGATTATGAGGTAAAGGATTTTGTAAAAGGATTGGCTCAGACAAAATTAAATTGCCCCTGTACTATACAGTCTCGATTTTTTTATAGCCCTGAAGAAGAAGGCTTTTGAAAACATGGTTGTAACAGAAGAAAATGCCAGTAACCAGCATTGTCTTCTTTTTCCAGAATGTTTTCTACTCTATGAAAGTTTTCAAAAGCCTCGTTATTTAATCCTTTACCAAATGGCTTAATTCTAAACCAGTCAGAATTCGAAGCAGTTGCAGTCGACAAATTAAATGTGGCTAAATTGATGAAATTTGTCTTAGAAAAGGCAGAGCATATTGTGGGAAAAGGAAACAAGAGGGCCATGATGGCCCTGTATTGCTCCACTGGCTAATAAGTAAAAACCCTAAGCATTACAATACTTGTCCAATTAACCAAACGACAGACAATAGATCGCTCCTCCCACTGATGTCATGTGTTCCGCGAGAGTGAGAAAATTGAAATAGAGGCTGGTTTATCTAGAAGTCAGTTGAAAAACGCAGTCTTACAACTCGTAGATTTGATAATGTAATACAATGATCTCGTACTCCCTAAACATGTCCTAAAATCATTGGTCTGTTAATACAATTCACCTGGACAAAAATAAGTTGTTTTTTTTTTAAAGTTCAAACCTTCCTTACACAGATTTTTCATTATTTAGTCCGCAATATGTTCCTCAATAATTTAACCAGAATCGCAAGCTTTAAAATTACCATGATATATATACATATGTATTTAGCAGTGTAAAATGATTTCCCGATGTTTGACTTGACATTGGAAGATCTATACAAAAATAAGTAGTTGGCAACCATTTTTTTTTTCAGGTCAAGAGAAAAACCCGAGGAGAAGAATAGAACGAATAGAAACATGAGCATACTTCTATGGATTCGCCTCTGTATACTATTCTGTAAGAGTAATAGAAAAAGATATTAAGTTGGCTTACACATTGAACATGTATAATCCAAATTCCAATCACTAATAATCAAAGACGGTCACGAGAGTCAGACTACTTATATGACACGTTCTTATAACTTTACAAGAAGAACAGTACCGGATGCCTGTGGTGTGGCATACTGATATCAAAGAAATACCACATAAACCCTTGCTCCACTTTTTGCGTTAAAGTTAGCAACATGTGCAACAGATCTTGTCCTAAAAGGAAGATAGCTTGATTGGTTTCCCTCTGGTTTTCGATAAATAAATAATAGTTCAAGGGAGATTAAATAAAAGATTGTAAACAAAGGAGAAAGTTGGTATTACACAGGGTAGCATACTGTCATTAAAGGGCTTTAAGTTTACACTGATAAAAAGGTTAAAATACAGAGACTAACGAGAACAACGTTTTTAATGTTTTACTAATGCAGGAAGATGACATTTGTCTTTAATTTAAACAAACGTCTAAAATGTGCCTACCTAGCATTTTATTTTAAAAGTAGGGGGTTATTTAGTTTTTACTTTCCAAGACGACTACAGGAATAGGAATATCATTTTCGAGAAAATTGTTTATTTTGACTTTTTTTTTTTTTTTTTTTCATTTAACATTTCTTTTAAGGATTATTTGGGTAAAAAATCTACAAAACAGATATAACAAGCATTCAAAATAGCAAGTTAACTTGATTTGGGAAGAAATTGAATTAAAAAGTATATAGAGTCTATTCAAATAAAAAAGAAGATAAAGGAAACAAATAAATGAACTTGATAAAATCCAATCTGTAGTCTAAAATATGATTTACAAGTATAGATCTATTTATTTTAGTAAAGAAACGGGTATTTATAGCTAAGATTGTCATTCTGGAAAATTTATGATGATATAAAAGCATCTTTACAAACATTATTCTTTTTTTTTTTTTAGTTTAAGTTGTCATCTGCATCAACAGTTTTACCTGGTACCGGTATAACTCTGTGTCTTGAAATTGTGGATCTAAGGATTAATGATAGATATCAATCTAAGTGTAATTAATCACGTTTTTAAATCATATCTACTATATATTTACATATACTACCAACTTCTAATGATTCAGAATGTCTAGGTTTGAGAACGACGAGACGGCTTCCGCTCTGAATGGGAAAAATGCTGACCGCTTATTGGTTTTTGATTGACAGCTCTATCGTTTAGTCAATTGGTTTCGAACTAGTAGACATACAAAACTTTCTCTATAAAATCCTACGAAAAAGTTATGACCCCAGGCCGAAGCCATTTTTGACCAAAGAGCTATAATTATTTTTGAATCCTGGTGGATGTCCACAAGATAAAGCCCCATACCAAATAATACAGGTCTAGAATGTGTGGTTATAAATAAGAAAATTTTCCAAGTTTCCTCAACGAGAGGCCCTGTAAAACATGAGATCCCTGAGACTGGGCTATTTTTGGTAGCCCTAGTTCTAATGATTAGTAACAAAAAGATTTCTAAAGTTTTCACTATAAAAGCCCATGTAAAACTTGAGACCACTGGGGTGGGGGCAAGCTTGACCCCAGGGCTGTAATATGGGCCCTCTTGTCAGAGGTTAACTAGATAAAGCTACATTCTTTAGTTTTCACTATAAAGCCCATGTAAAACTTGAGATCACTGGGGTGGGGGCAAGCTTGATCCCAGGGCTGTAATTTGTGCCCTCTTGTTAGAGGTTATCTAAATAAAGCTACATGCAAAATTTGGTAGCTCTAGGTCTTATGGCTAGGTACGAGAAGATTTTTAAAGTTTTCGCTGTATAAGCCCATGTAAAACTCGTGACCCCCAGGGAGGGATCAAATTTGACCCTACGGCTATAATTTGGGCACTCTTGGTAGAGACCCACTAGATAAAGCTATATGCAAAATTCGGTAGCCCTAGGCTTTATGGCTAAGGACAGGGAGATTCCTAACGTTTTAACTATATGAGCCCATTTAAAACTTGTGATTTGACCACAGGGCTATAATTTGGGCACTCTTAGTAGAGGCCCAGTTGATAAAGCTACATGCAAAATTTGGTAGCCCTAGGCCTTATGGCTTTGTACAGGAAGATTTTTAAAGTTTTCTCTAATAAGCCCATTTGAAACGTGTGACCCCTGGGGCAGGGCCAATTTTGACCCCAGGGCTATAATTTGAAGAAGCTTGAGAGAGGTCTACTAGATAATGCTACATGCCAAAGTTGGTAGGCCTAGGCCTTATGGTTTCAGACAAGAAGATTTTCAAAGATTTCCAATATTTTTTTCAGATTTGTTGCCATGGCAACCAGAGTTTTTGAGGGAATCAAATTCTCTTATAAAGAAGACCATGGAAGGATAATTTCTGTGAAGTTTCATCAAAATTCAATGGGTAGTTTCAAAATAGAAGATGTTTGAAATAAAAATTAACGCTTGGCCGGACGGACGCACGGACGGACGCATGGACGCCCGATGGACTGGGCCATGACATAAGCCCGCTGGCCTTCGGCCAGTGGAGCTAAAAATGGTGACTAGCATTTTCTCCCCATCCCACAATGTTTTCCTAGGCCGCCTAAGGACAAGTCCCATTTTTTTTTCATTTGTAAAGAAGTTAATTCAAGATTTGAAAAAAAGAAAGGACCACCAATTAATCATTTTGTAACCTTGCCTTGCCAAATTAGTATACTACACTCACATCAATAAACTCCTTCATACTGTCGAGGCGATTTCTAGAAATAAGACTCTCACGTGAAATGTCGAAGTGGGCTGTGACTTTAAAGTTTTCGTTGCGATTCATTTTGATGCTGTCTGCTGAACAATTAAATAATGTAACATGTGATTTCTTTTTTGATTTACATGTTGCACTGACTTGGCCTGCACCAGACCTGAAAATATCAAATAGACAAAATTGTTTATTAGCTTACAGACATACAAAATATTTTGTTTTATTCTACACATTTTTTCTGGCTCAAACACATGCATTGCACAGGAAGAGACTACACATGACAGAAAACAATCTGTATCTACACAGTGTCAAACACAGTTCAAAATATGCTATGATGATGTAACTTACGTGCGAAAAACATATAAGCCATGCTCTGGCTTAATGCATCTCTGTTATGCATTGTATCAGGGAGGATATCACCAAATTAGAGATCCATAAAATTCGCTTTGTCTAACAAATGACTGAATTATGAGTTAAACTGGTCCTTTGACATGTAGATAATTGACAGAACGCAAAAAGTTTCAGCCCAGGTCAGCCTTCGCGGAATGCGCAGGCTGACCTGGGTCGATACTTTTTGCAAATGCATTAAGCCCCCTTTTCACAGAGCATAGCTCAATTATGTTAATTTGAGATTTAATTGATCAAATTTCTACGCTATTATATTTATCTGTCTTTCAAAAAAACATAGTAACATTGTTTGTTTTTATTTTATTTACTATTTTTTAATAAAATGTGGATAATTGTTAAAACTTTGGGTTGTGTAGTAGAGGGTTAAACTTCACAGTTGTAAGGTAAAGGATAAAATAGAAACAAAAGAAAGGCATAGTTTTGTCCTTACCTGTGCCATTTTAAGTCTGCATTGACTCTGCTTGTGAAATTTGCTCTATAGGAGTAATTCACCAAATTTGTGATGTCTGTTTCAATCTGAAATAAGTAACACCAGATTTGCATGTTTGTTTGTATGGTGTTTAAAACCTTTTTCAACACCATGTCAGTTATACTGTGGTAGTCAGTGCACTTATCCATGCTCTGATGGAGTGGAGATTCTTTTACCAGGACTCCGCACAATTTTGTTTCCAAGCCACTGGCTGCTTTCCAGGAGGTGGTTACTTTGTATTTCATCTCTCAAATGATATTCCAAGCTCCATGGGCTCTACAACAATACCGATGGTTGACCTCTTTTGCCATCTTGAACTGTCCCAGAATAAGAGTTAATCTATTAGTGTATTAGATACTTTAAATTTGGAGATACCACTAAGTGCTACAAGTTGCAAACATTTACATTGATTGACTGAATTGGAGTTCAACGACGTTGTAACAGCTTAGGTCATATCAGGGTGGTCAGTTCAACTACACATGTGTTTCCTGGCTTTCCCACGCCAGTTCTGACACAACTGTCTTTCCAAGTCACTGACTACTTTCTCACATGCATCAGAGGTGACAGGCAAAAAATTGCTGGAAAGAAAGTTTGCCTCAACCAGGTATCAAACTCACAACCACCAGGTCACAAATCCAATACGCTAACCACTGAGGCTGAGAAACATTTACAGGTAAGGAAGGTATTTTACATTGATATAGAAAAAATCAATGGAAAAGAGGGTTATAAATACTGAATACTATGCTGTAGTGACTTTCCTGGTGCTTGTATTTACCTCGAGCAGCGTGAGAAAATTTGGTATCGCGCGAGACCGAAGGTCCAGCGAGATGCAAAAATTTTCTTACGCAGCGAGTAAATACAAGCACCAGGAAAGTCACTACAACATAATATTCCTTTTATTATATATACATACACCTTTTCAACGTGCAAATTATTGACATTTTATTCGAAAACGGTAAGCAAAATGAAACAAATAATGGCGTAGTAGCCATAACTTCGTTTTTATGAATGGCGGATTGATATTACAGCGTAAAATTTTGACCAATAAACTTGCAAATAAATACATACATATACCACCCGTAAGTTTCGTCATTATGACATCATCATACCATTTTGGAACCATATTCCACTGAGTGTAGATACGGATTTTTTTTCCGTCGTGTGTGATTTTATCCGCGTGCAACGCATTTAACCCGGAAAACTTTCAGGTATATAATAAACAATAATGTTCATGCCGCTATAGGGCGTATTCCTTTCGCTGCTCCGAACACTCCGAACATGTTCTAGATCAATGGAGTATTTAGGAACACGGTGCTGTGTTCTTCAGAACATGTTCTGACTGTTTTAAATGAAACGAGGTGCAGCACACCTGCTTAACGCGTAATCACATGTTACAAGATGGCTGAAGTACGAACAGTCTTCCAGGGCGAAAACAGCATGGATCCTGAACAGACCTCACAGATGTGCAGGGTGTTCTAGATCCATGTTGAACGCAAAGTTGTTTTGTTGTTTTCAGTTGTTTTCTCAATTTCTCTTGTCTTGGCAAAAGTATATTTTAAAAAAAAAAAACTTAGAATACTCTAGCCCATATGGTCAGAGTAAAAATCAAAGAGCTGTCAGCACTATAATCAGTCGACACTCAATTAGTTGCATTGCAAAAAAAAATCTGCAACGAATCGGATGTTGTCATCATTGAAATATAGGTGAAAAATTATATTTTGAAAACATTGTGAGAAAAAGGAGAAAATGCTGGCAACCAGCAATTTCTACATTAACCCCACTGATTTCTACCCATCACAGAACAAATTTCAATTTTAAAGAGTCACAAATGCTTTCACTTTGGACAAGTCGAAAATTCTGTTGTTTGGAAAAGAGTAAGCTGGTTGTAACAATTAATCCTCAGCAAGTTGTTTTGAGGTTATTTAATGCGCCTGTACCATTTCCCTATTTTCAAGAAATGTTTGCATGATATTTAAAGGTAAATTGTGACATGGTTTAGAATAGCTTTCTAATCGCCAACAATAGATTGAAAAGGGGATCAGACACAATATAGACCAGTGATATTGTTATCGAGTTTAGAACAAAGGAAAAACATTTTTAAAATTGTGTGTGTTGATAAGAACAATGTTCGAAAATGCTCCATTCAGAACATCATTCCAGAACAGGTCACATGTGCTGAAATATTCGTTTCGCCCATTCCAGAAAAAATTCCGGAACATAGTACATCGTGCCAGAACAGATGAATGGAATACGCCAAGTGTTTAACATCCAAGCCCATCTAAGGTGCTTGGTTTTTGACGTGCTACATACACCTTCTACAACCTAGTATGTATTAGACATGGTGTTCAACTGTATTACTTGCAAAACACCACCAACAATCATTTGTCTATGTTTTCAGATATTTTTAAGCTTGAATAAAAAATTTGTCTCTTTAATCATGTTTTGCTATAATTTACCCTCAGTCTGGTATACAGAATGGAACATATGGATTAACATTAAGGGGTTAACCCTTAGGCTGCTAAGCCCGACTCAACGACCTTTTGCAGACAGTGTAGATCAAGACCAGACTGCACACTATGTGCAGTCTGATCTTGGATCTACGCTGGCTGATAAGGAGATTTATATCATACCTACAATCTAATTTCCAATGAAATCGCTCAAATACTACCACGTGAATACATAATATCTGAATCCATAGTCCGGAATATGGATTTTTTCCAGAACGAGGCAAGAGTCTATGAATATGGATTTTTCAAAATGAGGCTGGAGTCCCGAATATCGATATTAGCCCTGAAGAGTATTCTACCAAAACAACTTCATTGGCTTTAAAACCTCTTTTGTGTGTTGTAAATATTTGTTTTTAATTGAAATGGCCTAATACTTTGTCTTGTCGTTTATTATAAAGTCAATACGGAAGGGTGAAATAAAGAGGTCATTCAACATGCTCGTGTACAACACTGAATTCAATTGGATTCGTACACTGCAGAACCAGTCTGTTGTCTTGTCCAAGATATAGACTGGTTCTGCAGTGTACTCATCTAATAGAATTTAGCATTGTACTCAAGCATGTTCAATAACCTCATAATCTTTCCCCCAAAATACCACTGAAAAAGCAGAATTTGGGTTTTTACTGTCAGCTTGAAAGTTTCATTTCGCTTATTTAGCAGGATAATGGTAAATAAAGGTTGAAATTTTGGAAGTTTTCAAGTTCGTCTCCTCCCACCATAAGACGGAAATTTTAATACCACATTGACATTTATATTCAAGAAATCTGATTGGTCAATACAATTTTATTATCAGCTGTAAAAAAACAGCAATGTGATAAATGTAGTTTTGACCGATCAGATTTGTCCAATATGGTGCTACTCACTCTTCACCAAGTGAAAACATTTTTAAGACAACAAAATAGAAGTGCTAAAATAAAGTGCTAAAATAATGAAATTTGTCCATAAAACAGGAGAAAATATTGCAGGAAAAGCAGAGAACACTATTAAAAACAACACTGTATTGTTCTGTATTTCGGCTACTGCCTTTTTCAAGAGTTTGAGCTCTTGAAAAAGGCAATAGCCGAAATATCAAACAATAGAATGTTGTTTTTCATAGTGTTTCATTCATTCCCTTAGGAATTTATTTTGTCAAAAGCAGAGAAGTCTGGCATTTTCTTTTTTTCCCAAATTGTTTCAACTGTACTTTCCCTGTTAATACACTGAGAAAAGCTGAAAATCGGCATTATCTCCATTTCCAAAATTGTTCTCGACTGCATTCTTCCTCAGCGTGTTTGAAAAAAATGGATTATTTGGTAGATATATTATTAGGGATAACCACAATGAATTAAGATCTAATGCAAGACAACAATAAATTTTTCCTTCTGTCGTGGTATTTTTAAAACTGATGTTCCTCAACACTAAGTAAAGTAAATATGTGTTTAGGTTGGGTTTAAAATTGTCTGACAAGCTAAAAACTACAAATGGATCATGTTACCTGAATTTCGTCCGCAAGACCAACATATATAGCTGTGTCATTGTTAACCTTAACAGCGTCGCTGCCCACCAGTCCCCCAATTAGACTCATGTGAACTTTGATTTGAAGGTCAGAGGAGCACTTCTCCACACTCTCACACTTAATATCAAACTCAATCTGGAAAAAAATTACCCTTTCAGGGTTTTCCCATGACAACAAAAAAGGGTGTCATTGTGACTTCCTAGTCACAAAATAATAGGGATCATCATGGAATATGGAGGGATCACAACGAAATTTAACTAGGTGAGACAAAAACTACTATTTATGAAACGATAGTAATTTTTTTTTGTGTTTTTTATTCTCTTTCATGGTAACCAGCATTTTCTCCTTTTTCCCACACTGTATGCTTTTAAATACATATACATGTATTATCTTTTGAATCACATTCAATTTGTGGTCTGTAAAGGCTTTCAAATTGCACATGTCTGAAATTTTGTCATTTAGTAAAGAGTTAATGACCCTGAGGATATTTTTTAAACAACATCTTCCTTAACTCTTTACCAACTACCCCTGGTTTTCATGACTCTGAGAAAGAAGCCTTTTGAAAACATTGTGGGAAAAGGAGAAAATGCTGGTAGCCAGCATTTTCTCCTTTTCCCACAATGTTTTCTACCCTCACAGAACAAGTTTCAATTTTTGAGTCACGTGAATTTTGTTGTCTACAAATGCTTTCAATTTGGACCAGTCTAAAATTTTGTCGTTTGGTAAAGAGTTAATTCTTTAGCTGACAGCAAAATTTAGATTTGTCAAAATTGAAAGTATTTGCAGATGACAAATTACATGTAGCTAAAATAATAAAAGTTGTCTATGAAAGGGTAAAAAGGCATTGTAGGAAAAAGAAGAAAAGGCTGGGCCTGTACCGACCAACCATTCTTAAGAACATTCTTACTCCTATTCTCAATAATTTTTGAAAAATTGAAAGTAACACAACTTCTGATTGGCTTAACCAAACGGTTAAGCCTATCAGAAGTTGTGTTACTCGCTAAATCTGTAATTACACCAAGAATGTCATACTCCAAGAATGGTTGGTGAATATGGACACTAGAATTATCAGCATTTTCTCCTTTTCCCAGATTGGTTTCAAAAGCTTTCAAAAGCTTTCTTTTTCAGGGTGATTAAAGCTGAGGTATTGGTGGAAAGGGGTTAGTGGTTTAGAAATACAATAAATCCTGTCCTAGTAGCTGCCTCTCTAAAGAATACATCCTGAAATTAAGTTACAGTATATTCAGGTCAAAGAAAAGAAAAACATGAATGAAATCGTCTAGTATTAATCCTTTACCACACAACAAAGTTTTACGCCTGTAAAAATTGGAAGCATTTGCAGACGTCAAATTAGATTTGGCTCATATGGTGAGATTTGCCTGTAGAAGGACAGAAAACATTGCCGAAAAGGACAAAATGCTGGTTAACAGCGTTTTCTCTTTTCCCACAGTGTTGCAAAAAACTTCTTTCTCAGGGTCATTAGAACTCGGGATTGTGTAATAAAGGGTTAAGCAAGCATCTGTCCTTCAGCAAGCATGTTTTAAAGCGGCCTATTTCAATGTTTATAATCTCACAAAACTTAGTAAATTGTTTGTCATTGACTTAAGTAAGGTGAAAGCAAGCAAACCATCAGTCAAGAAGAAAGAGAAAATGTAAATAAAGAAAAAAAATTTTTTTTGCAGAGGTATTTCCTTAACGAGCTACGTAGCCTCTTAAGGTATTTTAAGATTTTGCACCATAATTTCACAAAGGTTTGTGGGAATGTCACATGATCAATAACATGTATAATGTGCGATTGTATTCAATTAAGTATGATGATGAGTTGACCTCATAAAAATAAACCAATTTTTCGACTGCAAGGCAACCAACCCATTATTTGAATGCCAAAGTTGCACCTCCTTATGGCACGTAATCGTTCAGTTTCTGTCCTCAAAAGTAAAATTTGTACTATTTATCAGTGTTTAACAAATAATTTCAATTTGCAGCCCAAAAATTCCAAACAGGCCCCTTTAACTCTTTACCAAACGATTCCGAGTTTTAACCACCTGGGAAAAGAGGCTTTTGAAAACATTGTGGGAAAAGGAGAAAATGCTGGTAACCAGCATTTTCTCCTTCTTATCACAATTTTTTTTTAAACAAGTCGAATCATTTGAGTCACATTTAATTTGTTGTCTGCAAGTGTTCCAAATTTGGTTCTAGTCCAAAATGATGTCGTTGGGTAAAAAAGTAAAGTATCCCTCTGGTACTTGCTCAATACAGGTTTGTCTGTTTTTATTTTATATTAAATGTTAAACAAGCTTTATAAGTTATATGAATTATTCTTAATGATTGTTTCCTGTAAATCTAATTTAGTACTAGTGAAATGACATGGTTAGTTCCAAAGACAACTCTGCCCATTGTTTGACTTGAATCCAGAATCTCTGAGGTACAAAACCCATACTTTACCCTTACAATACTTTCTCCAGTTGGAGCAAACAAGAGCAATGCATGTGGGTGCCAATACTTGGCTGCACTTGCTTGATTTTCTGTGAAAATTTAAAGTTGAAAAAAGGGCATAAATGTGTCAAAAATACTTTGATGGTTATCTGACTTCAATGTATAGGTTCCCTGTTTAATAGATAAAAACTTGTTCGAGTTTGAAGTAAATGTCTGCGGTAATAATAAAGATTTTGAAAAATGTCAAAGTATTTGCATGACGCAGACGATGACGCTGTACTCTGGAGTTATGGCAATACCTCAATGTTTTCTTTGAAAACAGCCGAGCTAATAATTAAATTTTTCCCAATGACAAAAACTTAGGATTTGTCCAAACTGAAAGGTTTTCCAGATGACAAATTAAACATGACTCAGTTTTTTTTCCTGTAACGGTACAAAATATGGTGCAAAAGGAGAAAATGCAGGTCAACAGCATTTTCTCCTTTTATTGTAATGTTTTCAGTAGCCTTCCTCCTCTGTGTTGTTAAAATACAGGACCATTTGGAAAAGAGTTCACAACAATCAAACATGGTTACATACATCTTCCTGCAATGGTTTGTCAGAGCTCTCATGAAGAATCGGGTCTAGGGTGTTGAAATCATCTGCATTACTTTCAATCAGTTCAAACTTTCCTTCAATCCGGACTTTCTTCCATGCATCTCTTGGTTCAGTTTTATTCTTGTATTTCTGTCAACAGAAGAAAGCAAACATGGTGAATTGTAAAACTGGACTTACAAATTAACCCTGGCTGAGCCTGGTAATTCAGTTGTTGACGCACAGGGCTTAATAACCAGGGAGTCTCTCTGTTAATGCTCTGCAAAGTACTGGAAAAAGAAACTTGAAGAAAACATGAAAAAAAAAAACCCCATGGCTACTGAGATAAAACAGAAATAATGTTAAAATTAACCTTATCATCAAACAAACTCTTAACATTTTAGCAGATGAAAAACACATATACATCTATATTAAAAGCACTTCCAGAGTATAATGTGTCTCAAATGATTTCTCATTTCAAGGGTATAAATCATTATGGGAACAAAAGGGAAAAAGCTGATCACCAGCAGTTTTCATTTTCCGACAATGATTTCAAAGTCACTGAAAAACAGAATCTTGTGGTATAGGGTTCATTCTTTATCAAAGGACAGAATTTTAGATTTGTTAGATTAAAAGTAATTGCTGAATGCCAATCAAACATTAGTTTGATAGTTAGGCGGATGGATAGACGGACAGGTAGACAGACATGGTTTAACCAGTATACCCCCTTCTATTTAGTAGGTGAGGGGTTTAAAAAGAGAAATAGCTGGCAACCAGCATTCTCCTTTTCCCATGATGATTTAAAAATCCCTCTCCCTCAAAGTTGTTGAGACATGGAATCATGTGGTATAGAGGTAGATAGTTATGTTACTCTTTACCTAATGACAACATTTTAGACCTGTTCAAACTGAGAGCAGTTGAGGACAACAAATTAAATATTGCTCTAACATTGAGATATGTCTTATAAGGAGAGAAAACATTGTGAGAAAAGGAGGCTATGCTAGTTGCCAACATTTTTTAAATTTCCCACAAAGTTTACAAAAGCCGTCCTCCTTAGGATTTAACACAGCATTTTTTGTAAAGGGTTTAAAAACATTTACAGAACGTTTAATTAACCTTTTACCGCACAATGCCGACTTTTAATGAACCTGGGAAAAAAACTTTTGAAAACATTGTGGGAAAAGGAGAAAATGCTGGTAACCAGCATTTTCTCCTTTTACCACAGTATTTTCTACCATATCAAAGAAAATTCGCATCATTTGAGCCACACTGAATATGTCACCTGCAAATGCTTTGAATTTGGACAGGGCTAAAAATTTTGTCATTTGGAAAAGGGATAAAAAAGTACTAAAGTCTATACCAAAACATCTAGAATGTAGGTACGTTCATTTTGTGAATGACTCGAGATCGTGATGTTTTCCATTAGGGTACTTTTTCCACTGTCCCTGAATATCACTCTGCTGGCACCCCCTTCACTGGCCTTGTACAAGGTATCAGCATTCAGTATCCAGATTAAATCTGCGGATAACAGATAGTCAGATCTGTTAAACAGTTCTAGAATTTTTGTCCCTTTAAAAAAATCACACCAGCCTGGGTTTGTATTCACATACCATTCTTAAGAACAGTATTAGTCTTAATCTTAAGATTTTTTAAATTTGTAAGGAACACAATTTTCTGATGAGCTAAACCAATTGGTTTAGCCAATCAGAAGTTGGGTTACTTTCAAAGTTGAAATTCTGGAGAATAAGACTTAGAATATTCTTAAGACCGGTTGGTGAATATGGACCCAGAATATACAAAAAGAAAATATGACTGGAACACGGGCTATGTTTCTTTCAGTGTCCAGTCTATATCTATGGATAACCGAAAGGTAGCCTTTTCCATTGCCTAAACTATAACCACTCAGCAAAATATTAGACTGGTCCAAACTGAAAGCATTTGCATGGAACATATAAGATGTGATTCAAAATATAAGATTTGTTTTTGGTGTAGTAGCAAACATTGCAGTAAATGGAAAAATTTTTGGTTACCAGCATTTTCTCCATGAACAACAATGTTATGAAAAGAATATTTCTTCAAGGTCATAGAACACAGGATTTTTTTGGTAAAGGGTAAAACACATATTTTCAGTCTGGAATAAAAACTTAATCCATTACTGTGCAAATATTTCTTTTCATGACCATACAAATAAAAAGCTTTGTAGGAAAAGAACAACTGCTTGTACCAAGCATTAGCTCCTTTTTTAACATTAATTTTTATATTTTTTACAATGAAATTTCCAATCAATTAAAGGTTGGTCTTTTTTTTGAAACTTATGATAGTTTTCCATTTGTAAATAGTAACCTGTGTAGTAAAGCCTTTCGAAACTCATGAACCGAGAAAGTTTCACAAAAGATATAAAGAATTAATTGATTTTTATTGTTTTTCTTTCTTTATGGATAACATTGAGGTTTGATCAAAAGGAGTTCACCACCGCTTTGATAGAACCCTAGTTTTATCCGGTAGTTTTAGCTGTAAAAAACACACAAACAATTTTATTCTTTAACCTTTTACTACACTAACCCAGAATTTAACGACCCTGAGGTAGAAAGTAGTTGACAACATGGTGGGAAAAGGAGAAAATGCTGGTTACCAGCATTTGTTCCTTTTTCCCACAATGTTTTTAGCCCTACCACAGACAAATTTCTTTTTTTGAGTCACATTTATCTTGTCATCTGCAAATGCTTCCAGATGCTTTTATCTTAACTCTTTACCAAACAAAAAAGTTTTGGACAGGTCTAAATTGAAAGCTTCTGAAGACGACAAAATTAATGATTTAAAAATTGAAAGTTCCAGTGGGAAAGGTAGAAAACATTGTGGGAAAAGGAGAAAATGCTGGTTACCAGCATTTTCTCCTTTTTCCACAATGTTTTCAAAAGGCTTCTTTCTCTGGGCCGTAATAACACGGTCATGTTTGGTTAAGGGTTAACCTCAATGCATATACTCCTTAACCCTTTACCAGACCCTCTACATATAGCCACAAAATAAAGAGACCAAGCAATAATTGGATTGCAAAGGGGGCTTAATACATATGCATAAAGTATCGACCGAGGTCAGTCTGCGCAGGCTGACCTGGGTTGAAACTTTTTGCTATTAGTCAATTTTCTACATATCTGAGGGCCAGTTTACCACATGATTTATTTTGTCGTATAGTAAAGAGTAAAATTCACAATAATCAGCCTGGTAATTTATGGAAAATTCAATCTTTTCACATTACTAATCTTTTTTTTAACATAATATACACGTAACTATTATGAGTACTCTTACCTTACACACACTTGAGATAAGCATTTTATCACATAACCCTCCTTGTTTTCAGTGAAATATACCCATTACGAATTTTCTTATATCAAATAACCTTCCTTTTTTCAGTGAAATATACCTATTACGAATTTTCTTATCTTATACACGTTTAATATCACAATTGTGTGACGTCATTTTTGACGTCATTTTGTACATAATTCATAGAAGTGATATAGGTTTTATGGATATAACCATCGGTGTATCTATATAGACGATTTTTCATCTTCTGATCCACAAATTGTGAAATATTGTTATGTAATAAAAAGAATCCTATATGTCTTACACACATCTGAGATAAGTATTATGTTACATGTGTATCATTTCATACAATTTTCAGAGAAAAGAGCCAGGTTTTATTCATAAAAATTTGCATGTGTTTATGTATGGTTTTGCATATATTAATCTATTATCTGGGATATGTTGTGTGATAAAAAAAATCTGACAATAATTATTGTTGGTATTAGAGATAAAAATTTTATTCAACTTTTCTAAATGTTATCAAGCTCTCCCTTGGCTGGCTTCATGAAATATTTCTAGTCTTGTTTAGAAAAATTTATGTCAAATGCCAACAATTGTCATATTCCATTTATCTCCAAATTCGATCACCATAAAGAAATTGCGAGATATCAAAACATTCCAAAGCAAAGAAAAAAACAAAAGATGCCATATTGGCAGGCTGCTTTTACATTAATCAGTTGCAGTTTGCCCAAATTTCACTGTTCATGCCATTCTGAAAGTTGTATGGAGGACTATGCTCTTAGTATAAAGTAGCTCAGTTCAAAGTAAATTAGCCCCATCTTATCTCTTTATTATACAACAAAATTTTTGCCTTGTCTAAACTGAAAGTATTTTGCAGACAACAAAACAAATGTAGCTCAAACGATTATTTCTGTCTTTGATAGGGCAGAAAACATTGTGGGAAAAGGAGAAAATGCTAGTTACCATCATATGACTCAATGACCTTTTTGTGTATATGAAGATCACACTGCACAGAATTTGTAATCTTTGAAATTGCAAAATTTGGGTTTATAACTATTGGCTTGAAAGTTTCATTCCACCTATTTGGCAGTTGAAAAGTTAAAGCATAATTCAATTAACCTTTTCCTGATTAATACTAATTCTTTACAGCCCTGAAGTTGAAAGCTTTCTAAAACATTGCGCAATTTTTACCTTTCATGTAATGCTTGCTTTGCTTTCCAATGACACTTTCAATCATATCATTTGCTGGTTTATGGATTTCTCACACCAGTACTGATACAACTTTCTTTCCAAGTCACTGACTACTTTCTCACATGCATCAGAGGTGAGAGGCGAAAATGACCGTAAATAAAGTTTGCCTCAACCGGGTATCAAACCTGCAACCACCAGGTCAGAGTCAGGTATGCTAACCACTGAGCTGTCACGGGGGGAGGGGGGGAACACCATAATTTGTACTAGTACACTGACTTTGTTCTCTGTATATGCTATTGGTATAGATAAGGCAACAATTTTGTCTCCTGAAAAGGAAAAACAGCATCAAACATGGATTATTCCATGTACATGAGTAAAATGTTCACAACAAATGCTGGGCTAAAGTTGGCTTGTTTTATATCTTAAACAGACGACAAAATTTTAGACTTATCTTAATTGAAAGCAGTAGCAGACAGTGGCTCAAATACTGAAAATTGTCTTTGAAAGGGTAAAAACATAGTGAACAATGGAGAAAATGCTGATCACAGGCAAGATCTTTTTTTCAAAAAGTCATTTTCCACAGTCTTAAATATTTCGGATTTTTTTTTTGTGAGGGGGTAATAACCTGTATCCTGAATATTTGTCACACTCTGCCTTAGTCCTTCAACACTGAATTCCACAGAAATAGTAAAGCACAGCATTCCATCTTGGGAACAATCTAAGCTCTCTGGGTTTAAGGGTATTGGGTTTGGATACATGTCGATCCGGGCTGTAATATCGACAATTGGGCGAGTACGTAACATCACGGCTGAGTCAGAGCTGTAAGCACCAATCAGTAAATCTGGCAAAAAAAGCACAATCAATCAGATCATTTATTTTTTATTTCCATTTAAAGACGGAAGAATATTAGATTTATAGAGAATAGATGGTTGGTGTCTTGGATGGGTTAAGTTTATCGGGCAAGGCGGAGGAATTTATCTGGTGAGCCGAAGGCGAACCGGATAAATTTCGGAGCCGAGCCCGATAAACTTAACCCATCCAAGACACCAACCATCTATTCTATTTATCCTGTCACTCACTGTAACGGAACAAAACAAAACAAAACAAACGAAAAAAAAGAAAACATTGATAAAGACCGTACCTTTAATAAATTTCCGGAGCCGAGCCTGATCGACTTTCCCAATCCAAGACACCAAACGTCTATTTTATTTATCCCTTTTCTCAATTACAATCCAAAATCCGACTAAATTAAACATTTCGTTCGAAATAAGGCACATATTGACATCTTTCTCACTAGATGTATGAGAAACTTTAAAAAATGAAGAACCGTGTTTACAAAACCCTCTGGATATGCAGCTGCAATAATGACGTCATGAATGATATTGGCTACGTCATAATTAGTAAACGTGACGTATATCCGCAGAAAAATATTGTGGCGAAGAAGACAATATGTTTTAACATAACAGACTATTAATTAAACGAGCAAAAGTATTCGCTAGCGATTACTTCATTCATTACGGCAGTAAGACGCTTGGTTGAAAATAGTCCCAGTCAGCAAGTGCGCACTTAGCGGTCACGTGACCAACTGACGGATAACAAAAAAAATATACGGCACCCTGTTATCCGTCAGGTAAACCCGGAAGTGACAGGATAAAAACCTCTACTAAACAAGCCTGAGTTATAACAACCCTAAAGAAGAAGACTTGAAAACATTGTGAAAAAAAAGAGAAAATACTGGTTACTAGCATTGTCTCCTTTTCCCACAGTTTTCTACCCTCTCATAAATAAATTTCAAGTTTTGAGTCACACCTATTTTGTTGTCTGCAAATGCTCTCAATTTGGACAAGTCTTAATTTTTTCCATTTGGTAAAGAATTATCGGTAACCTTTGAAGCACCTTCTACGACTATAGTTTGCTTTAAAGCAAGTGTAGATCAAGATCAGATGATTTCTGTATTTGATGAGGTTGAAACTATTCCCGCAGAGTTTTCAAAAGCCTTCTTCTTCAGGGTCATTAAAAGTTGGAATTTTGAGATAGAGAGCTAATAAATCAAGAGAAATACTTCAACAGGTCAATTTTTTCAATCCATACTCTTAAGCCCTTCATCAAATAATTCTATGTTTAACAAGCCTGAGGGAAAAGGCTTCTGAAAACATGCATAAAGGAGGAAGTGCTGGTCACTAGCACTTTCTCCTATTTCCACAACATTTTCTACACCATTACAGATCTACAGCTCATTTTTACCAATTGCCAATTTGTAATTTGAAGATACTTTCATTTTTGCAAAGTAATTTTTTTTTTTTTTGTTTTTGGGGAATTAACCCTAATAGAGCGCTCTACTGCTAAATAAGTAAAATGAAACGTTTTAGCCGGTAGTAAAACCCGAATAATGTTACTTAAAACTTATTTTTGGGAGAAAAATATCTCCTTATAAGACTGTAGCTGACTGTGTAGATCAAGATCAGACTGCACAAAATGTGCAGTCGGATCTTACAACTACATTGTCCGCTACAGGTCAGTGAGTCGGGCTTAGCAGCCTAAGGGTCAACATTGATTTCATTAACCTTGTATTTATCTTTATGCATGCTAATCCTTTACTACAAAATCCCGTTTTTACAACTCGTGAGAAAAAGGCTTTTGAAAACATTGTGGGAAAAGGAGAAAAAGCTGTTAACCAGCATTTTCTCCTTTTTACACAATGTTTTCTGTTTTTCTTTTCAGAGAAAAATTTCATTATTTCAATCCTATTTAATTCTTTACCTGCAAATACTTACAATTCGGATATCACTGAAATTTTGTCAACAGGTAAAGAATTAAGAATTGTAGTATTGTATGTTGTTTAATGCTACTTTCAACATTATTTTTTTATATCTTGGCTGCTAGTGCACCTATCCATGCTTTCCTGAAGTTTCTTTTACCAGTACTCCGCACAACATTGCAAGGCACTAGCTTCTTTCCAACATAACCATTTTCGACACAATGGTCAGCAGTGAGAGAGGAATGAAACCTATCGCAATGACTATCATCAGTCCTCAGAGAAAAATTAGCAGAGCCGGGGATCTAACCAGCGATCCCTTATTTCCAAGTCCTGTACGATACCAACTGAGCAACCAGGACTCGATAAAGAATAAGAAGCTATGAATACAGTTGGAGGTAGGACTGTAGACGATAGCAATATCGAAACGAAATGAGACGAAAATTGACAGACAGACAGACAGATATACAGACATACAGACAGACGGACACACAGACAGACAGACAGAATTAAAACAAGAGGGTCATAATGGCCCTGAAGTCGCTCACCTTAGTCTTTTAGCCAAAACATGACCCATTTTCAATCTCTTTCGAAATACTATGACAAACATTCTATCAAGCTTTTATGAAAATTTGGCCTCTAGCTTATACACAAGCTTTTTCTAGAATTTCTCTCAGTGACCTACTTTTTAGCCAAACATAGCCCATTTTCCCATTGTAGATATTATCAAAACAAAGATTCTGACCACCTTTCATAAGTAATGGACAGAAAATGTGGCTTCTAGAGTGTACATAAGGTTTTTCTAAGATTTGACATGTGGACCTAGTTTTTTACTCAATGCGATCCATTTTCGATTTCATCATATTGTACATCAAGACAAACATTTCGACTAATTTTTAAAAGTACTGGACAGAAAATGATGACTCTAAAGCTACACAAGCTATTTGAAAGATTTGACCTGGTGACCTAGTTTTTAACCCGATATGACCCATTTTCAAACTCATTCAAGATATCATTATGAAAAACATTCTGACCAACTTTCATGAGTATTTGACTGAAAATGTGGCCTCTAGAGGGCACACAAGGTTTTTGTATGATTTGAACAGTGACCTAGTTTTTGACCCGTCATGACCCATTTGCAAACTCGTCCAAGAAATCATCAGGACACACATTCTGACCAAGTTTCATGAGTATTGAACTGAAAATATGGCCTCTAGAGCGTTCACATGGTTCTTTTAGATTTGACCTAGTGACCTAGTTTTTTACCAAACATGACCCATTTTCAAAGCTGTTTGAGATATCATCAAGACAAACATTCTGACCAACTTTCAAGTGTTTTGGACTGAAAATGTGGCCTCTAGAGCGCACACAAGGTTTTTCAAAGATTTGACCTAGTGACCTAGTTTTTGACCTGACATGACCCATTTTCGAACTCAGCCGAGATAGTATCAAGACAAACATTCTGACCTACTTTCAAGAGTTTTGGACCGAAAATGTGGCCTCTAGAACGTACACAAGGTTTTTCTAAGATTTGACGAAGTGACCCAGTTTTTGACCTGATATGACCCATTTTGAACTTGTCTGAGATATCATCCACACAAACATTCTGACCAATTTTCAAGAGTTTTAAACTAAAAATGTAGCCTCTAAAGCGTACACAAGGTTTTTCAAAGATTTGACCTAGTGACCTAGTTTATGACCCGTTATGACCCGTTTTCGAACTCAGCCGAGATGTCATCAAGACAAACATTCTGACCTACTTTCAAGAGTTTTGAACCAAAAATACACAAGGTTTTTCTAAGATTTGACCTAGAGACCTAGTTTTTGATCCGACATGACCAATTTTCAAATTTCTTTGAGATATCATTAAGACAAATATTCTGACCAAGCTTCATGAGTATCGGACTGAAAATGTGGCCTCTAGAGCGTACACAAGGTAAAAGTTGACGACGGATGACGCACGATCACAAAAGCTCACCTTGTGCACTTCTTGCTTAGGTGAGCTAAAAAGCTAAAATAATGATATTGGCGGACTATCATAAGGAACACGGGTATGAAGCTTCATAAATTTTGTTCAAGATTTTTGAGTTAAAGAGATATTGATCTTTAATAGATTATACATGAAGCCCCTTTTTTCTATTACACCGTATTTACTATAAAATAAATAAATATCGGCGGACATCTTAAGGAACACGTGAATGATTTTCTATTAGTTTTTGTCAAGAATTTTAGAAGATATCTGTCCGGAAAGACGGACGAACAGACGGTCATTGGTCCATGATGAAATTTTACATTTAGCGCCCTTTTTTCAAGACATGGCATTTCATGAAATAAAAATAAATAACTATTGTCTGTGGCTTGTGATAAACAATATAAAGATGAAGTTTCGTGACATTTTGTCATGTAGTTAAAGAGATATTGGTCCATAGTGAAAATATACGTCAAGCCCCCTTTCTCCATGACACGGCATTTCAAAAAACAAGGGTATAAAACTGTGGTGTTGCATGGTGAATCTGGGTGAAACTTGTTGTCCTGCATTTCCGAATTGTGGTTGATAGTTTTTACAAGTTCGATGTAAAAACTCTGTATAGTTTTCAAGATATGACTCAAAACAAAAGTTCACTCTATATACCTTTATGTCTTACTTTGTGACCCCCGGGACAGGGCCAATTTTGACCCCAGGGGCATCATTTGAACAAACTTGGTAGAGGTTCACCAGGAGATGATCCATACAAATTATCAAAACTCTAGGCCTTCTAGTTTCAAACAAGAAGATTTTCAAAGTTTGCTCTATATACGATTTTGCCCAAATTTGTAACCCCTGGGGCGGGACTAATTTTGGCCCCAGGGACATCATTTGAACAAACTTGGTAGAGGACTACTAGAAGATACTACATACCAAATATCAAAGCTCTGGGCTTTCTAGTTTCAGACAAGAAGATTTTTAAAGGTGTTGTAAATTTCACCCTTTTTGTTGCTATGGCAACCAGAGTTAATGGGTTAATTCAATTCTTTTAACAACTTTGGTAGAACTTCACCCAAGGAACATGCCTGCTAAGTTTCATCATGATGGGCCCACCGGTTTAGGAGGAGAAGATGTTTAAAGGAATTGACAGACGGACAGACGGACGGACGGACAGATGGACGCCAGACAACGACCGATCACAATACCTCACCTTAGGACTTCGTGCTCAGGTGAGCTAATAAAATCCTTTCCTCAAGTTTGTTTGGCTGAGCATGGTAGTTTAATGGGTAACATAAAGGGGTTGAAACCAGGGAGTCACAAGGTAGTCACTGGTTCAAATCCTAAGCTCAGCCAATTTCTTCCTGGGAATTAATGATAGTAATTGCAATACTCAATTCCTCTCATACGATGAATCATTATTTTGACAATGGTTATAATTAGAAAGCAGCCAGTGGCTTGGAAAGAATATTGAGTTAAGCACAATAGATAAGTAAAAGATACTCCAGGACAGTATAGGTAGCTGTACTGGCTGCTTCAATATAAATGAAATAATGTCAAAACAGCATTAGATACCATACAAACAAACAAACAAATCAAGTTTGCTTACTCTTTACCAGACAATAAAATTCTGGACTTGTCAAAACTTTAAACAATCACAGATGACAAATTAATTTTAGTTCAAATGACAGGATTTGTCTTTAAAGGGGCAAAACCATTTTAGGCAGACAGACGGTGTTTTTAACAGCCTCAATTTTGTAAAAGCACACGATGGTTAGGTAAAGGGTTAATTTGGTATCTCCTGAAACATATGTGCAACATATTTGGAACATTTGACCTGAAAAACAAACTTGTAAATTAGAAATAATCAATATGAATTGAGCTTAATTATAATAATTTCACTTTCAGCATACTATCTAGGATTTCTTTTGTACAACTCCGGTTCTGAGAAGTATATAGGACCATAAAGGCCCTCTTGTTTTAAAACTTGCTGGAAAAACTCTTAAAATAGTCTTTAAAATAATCTTAAAATACATGAATACTCGTACTGGTGAAAACATTATCACAGAAGGAGACGACTCTCCTTATAAATGTCTTCATTTGCCACAGTGTTTTCAAGATTGGACTTCTTACATACATGAATGAGAGAAATTATTGGCAATAGGTGGTGGGTTTACCAAAGGATGGATGTTAATGGTAAATCAATTATCTACAACCTACCAGGATATCCATTGTTATCAATGTCCTCATTTCCATACAGGCTCCACCCAAATCCTCGCAGGTCAGCACGAATGTTTTCTCCTGGTTAGAAAATAGTACGCAATATTTACTTCAATGGTAGAATGGATATAAAACATCAGGAGGATTTTAAAAAGAGTGTACAAAGTCAATATGGAAAAACAGCTGTCATATGATAGGCACACACAAACACACACACACACACTCACACGAAGAAATATACACACATGAAATAAAAATTACGAAGACTTTAAAAGATTAACCCAATCCTGCCCAAAATATATTGTTTTATGAATTTTCACGCTGACAAACAGTCTTAAAGTCATTTACATCTTGAATCAAGAATCAGTAATTCATATGTGAGAGATAAAGTACCAG
Source organism: Hippopus hippopus (assembly GCA_946811185.2). Taxonomy (NCBI): domain Eukaryota; kingdom Metazoa; phylum Mollusca; class Bivalvia; order Cardiida; family Cardiidae; genus Hippopus; species Hippopus hippopus. The sequence goes on along the minus strand of OX328108.1, from coordinate 26,761,610 downwards.
TCAATGCACATATAGTCTCTAATTACAGGCACAAATGATCTAATTATAATACATCAGTTATCCATTATACATAGTCACATTGTATCATTAACTTCCCTTTATTACCAACAATAGTTATTATAATTATCATTATCAAGCCATATGACATAATTATAACAAAACTTTTGGGGAACTATCACTAGAACTGAGGGAGAACTGTCAACTGAGTCAGGGAACTTGTCTTGTCGGGGAACTGTCTTGATTCCTAGGTTAAGATCAGCATGCGATAACTGCAGCAAGACCATTGACAAACATTGTCAGAGAAGTCATATCTTAAGATCTTCTGACAACAGGGTGCCTTTATAGGCTTTTACCGTATATCAAACGGTCTTGTTTAAGACTGATAAATAAAACTCGATATTTTTTACTTTTCAACATTTAAGAAACTGTAAGATTACATTTGTAAAAACGTGCAAATCCATGCATTGAAAAAACATGATTTCGTTTACAATCGACAACTCTAAGAACAGATATGACATCATCATACTCATTTAAATTAATTTGTGTTACAGAGCATCCTTGCCAAACTCTATTGTGAAATCAAAATAAATGTATACCTTAAGAGGCCACAGAGTCCATTGAGGAAACTCCATTGAAAACTACTTTTTTTTTTTTAAGTTTTGTCTTTCTTGTTTAATGATGGTTCACATACTATGGGCTTACTAAGATCATTGATGAATCATGTTTGAAGTTCAGTGAGCGGCTGCTTTTTACAAATTAAAATTACAGTTTAACCCTCTATCACACAATCCCGACCTTTTAGGACCTCTTGATGAAGAGTGGTTTTAAAAATTTTGTGGGGAAAGCAGAAAATGCTGGTATTCATCATTATCTCGTTCTCTAATAGTGTTGTCAACTCCTTCAGAAACAAATCCTATTCTACCCACTTTTGATTTGTTTTTCTTGCATTCTTTAAATTAATTGAGAAGTCTTTAACTTTTGTCGTCAGGAAGAGGATTAACTTAGGTGTATTTGTGTAGTTCAACATAGTTGCAATTGTTGGTTCTTTTCTAACATGAGTTCAAGTCCGTTCATCTTTTTCCTTTTCTATCATTAGGACGCTACTTTGTCAAAAATGACGGCCTAGGGACATTCGAAAACCGATCACAGCGACATTTACTTTACCTCATCCCACAGTAGATGTTACTGCAATTGTTTTTCGAATGCAGATGACTAAAATAGATAACAAAATTCCAATAGTCTTGGTTTGATCACTTCCTGTTTGTGCGCCATTTTCGAAAATGTTGACAACAAAATTTAAGAAACGTTACTCATGATGACTTTAGAGGCTAGATTAACAATAGCTTCTAAACGTTTCGGCTGTTTGACTCTGAAAATTTTTTAAAAGGTTGCTGTAACAAGTGTTGTTGAAGGTCGCGACGAATTGGACGTAACCGTCGTTATTAACATTGTGATAAACAAGTCTATAATCAGATAATCGACACAATTGATAATCATGGGGAGCCCCTCAAATGTCCCCAGGCGGTAATAATAACGAAAGCGATAAATAGATAGCTAGCTGCCAAAGATCAATCGCAGACCGTGATTCAAAGGAAAGCATGATACAGAGTAATTATGATTACTACAGCTTGAACCCATGCTAGGTGCCTTCCAACACGTTATAAAAAACTAAGAAAGAAAATAAGGTAAAAGAGAGAAAATGCTGGTTTTTCTATTTGAGACAAATTTAATTTTTTGTGTGCCTGCACCTGCAATAAGTTTGAAACTTTAACCCTTCACCGCAAAATGCCTACCTTTGACTACCCTGGGAAAGAACATTTTGAAAACATTGTGGAAAAAGGAGAAATGCTGTTAGCCAGCATTTTCTCCTTTCTCGCATTTTTTTGCACACTATCAAAAAACAATTGCACCATTTGAGCCGCACTGAAATCGTCGTCTGCAAATACTTTCAATATGGACAAGGCTAAAATTTTGTCCTCTGGTAAAGGGTTAACAGGGGTGTCAAAGTCTATTTCCCGCCTCTTTCTCCCCTTCCTCTTCACCACATATCTGCACTATTTCTAATTTTCTTCAACACTAAGATTGTCCTTTCACACATGTGAAAAAGATGGCTTTTGAAAACATAGAGATAAAGGACAAGATGAATGTAACTGCATTTTCCCTTTTTCCCACAATGATTTTTTACCCTACCAAAGAGAAAAATCATCATTTGAGCTATATTTTACTTGTTGTTTGCAAATGCTTTTGATTTGTTCCAGTCTAAAATTTTATTGTTTAGGAAAGATTTAAGAACAAATAAAATCAGGTTACCTGCAATTCTTTGTGAGAATTTGTCCTCCATAGTACAGTTGCGTGAACCATGACCATGATAGATGTACACAGCTCCTTTTCCCCCATCATCATAGGGTGCTCCAATGGCAACATCTGAAAGCAAAATGTTTGTTGGTTGTGTGTTTAACGCCATTTTCAACATCATTCAGTTATAATGTAGTGACCAGTGCACCTATCCATGCTTTTCTGGACTTTCTATTCCCATTATTACCTACAATAATCTTTCAGACCTAATGGCAGCTTTCCAAGATAACAACTGGCAACACTAAGTTCAGCTGTGAGAAAGGAATGATTTTTATCTCAGTGACTATCATCAGTTCTCAGAAAGAAATTAGCAGAGCTGTGGAATCGAATCACCAAACCCAGGGTTTCAAGCCCTGTATGCCACCAACTCAGCTACTAGAACTGGTAGAGTAAAGCATTTGAACATTACTATACAAATAACTCAACATTTCATTCATATTATAGGCCTCTGGCCCAAAATACAGATATACATATGTAACATGTATAGGTCTTTTGACCCTCTACAAACAGCATTCATAGACATTTGTGTTAACCATTATCCTGCCAGATAACTAAAATTGAATTTTCAATTCGATAGTAAAAACCCAAATATTGCTATTTCAGAGTTATGTTATGTTTTGGGGAATAATATCTCCTTATCGGACAGTGCAGATCCAAGATCAGACCACCCATTCTGTGCAGTCTGATCCTGATCTACACTGTCCGCAAAAGGTCTGATCTTGATCTACAGTGTCCGCAAAAGGTCGTAATTTCCATGGTTAGATAGTCACTAGAATCATCAAGTTTATCAATCTAACTAAATAGCCTTTTGTAAACAAGGTCTATGCAAAAAAAATCCTCAGTTGCGCTTTTCTCCTTTATCACAGAAATGATCCCACTAAAGCTAAACTAAATGGTATTCTTCTGAATGTTTTCTGGAGAAATTAGTTATAAAACAATGTCATGAGGTGAAAGGTTAACCCTTTATCTGCTGAATAAGTTAAAGAAAACTTTTCAACAATAACAAAAAAAAAAAAAAAAAAAAAAAATGCAGGTTCAATGTTATTAACAGGGGAGAAATATACAAATAAGCCCCAGACTTACAAAAAAGTAAATAATTTACATAGACAAACCAGTAACCTTGTCGTGGCAGTAAAAAGATTGAATTGTGTACTAAACAGTACTCAGACATTAAACTTCTGATTCGAGGACAAAGGTCTACCTCTAAACTACTGTCTCTCTTAGACTGTGTACTAATATGACAACTTGACAAGTTGCATTTCTAACAAGTAAGTCATGGCATTATCAAGTTAACACAAAGTATTTGTGTGCTGCTTGGGAAAAGAGGGGGTTTATTGCAACTTTCTGATGCATTACACCACGTAAACTATCACATAAAATTGATAAAACAGCTGTATCATGATGTAGATTAATCCTGATACAAACAGAAAGTTTTCAAATACCAGAAAGTTTGATCCATGTCAGCCTGCATAGTCCACACAGATTGACATGGGTCCATTTTTAATGCATTAAATTGACTTTTCACGCAGCATGACTCTTTGTAAATTATCAGAGTAAGGAAATAATAACTACTATGCGACTCTGTTAAATATTTCACTTTCAGCATATTACATATGATTTCTTTTTTACAGCTCCGGTTGGGAGAATAAAATATAACCATCATGGGCCTCTTGTTTCAAAACTCCTCGAAAAATCTGTTTTCGGGTCACTATAACCCTGTCCGTGCCATATGTGAAAAAGGGGAGACAGCACCAAATAATTATGCAGTCTAATGTTGGGCCTTTACCATCCGCTTGTGTAGTCAAGCCCATATAATAAATAGAGAATACATGGCTGGTGTCTTGGATTGGGAAATTTTATCCAGCAAGGCATAGTTGAATCAGATAAGACTCCAGGGCCCACCCTGATATACTTTCCCAATCCAAGACACCCACGATCTATTCCACTTATCCTGTTCCTCATTTATATTCATATCCAACTAAACTGAATATGGCACCCTGTTTTAGGGTAAAATTTATTGCAAGTGACAGGATAAAAATCTTTCATATTTTTGATGCTGCAGAAGTTATAGACAAAGAAGCATGGTCAGGATTGATAAAGAGGCAGACTTTCAATCAGTACCTTTTTACCAACCCTGAAAAAGAAGGCTTTTAAAACAGTGTTGATTAACAAGAAATTGCTTTCTACCATTTCAAAGACAGAAATCATTTTTAAGCTACATTGAATTTGTTATCAGAAAATACTTTAACTTTGGTGTGGTTTGGTAAAGAACTAACTGTTTATCAGATGACAAAACTTTAGATATGTCCATGATGCATTTGCAGACAACATATTAAATTTGTCTCAAATAAAGAAATTCGTTTTTGAAAGGTTAAAAAATACTATGGGTAAAGGAGTAAACGCAGCTTACCAGCATGTTCTCCTTTTCCAACAGTGTTTTAAAGGCCTTGTTTCTGAGGGCTATTAAAACACAGGATTGTTTGGCCCTGACTAAATCCAACATACATTTTCAGTCTTGGTATAAGACAAAAAAATAAAATGCACTTGAAAGGTTTCTCTTGTTTAGTATGTCTCAACCAAGCAGATGTTTTGTGCCCCCTGATCTTGATCCACACTGACCACAAAAGAACCGAAGCTGTGAAAGATGTTATAGGGGTTCATTACAAACTAGTAGATCTGAGCATCAAAGTTATAAACTGTTATACCATTATAATCATCTGCATTCAGATCACCGGCTGATGCAATACTGGTCCCAAATCTGGAAAATTCCACCTTATCTTTGTACATGGGGTGCCTGGCTCCCCCTGAGAGGATTCCAATAGGTCCACAAGCAGTCTGAAAATACACAGAAAGATAGATCTGTGATAGAAAGTGACTTACTAGCCCTGACAAGTCTTAGTGTCTTACCTCAAACTCTTTACCATACAACAAAACTTTAAATTGCTCCAAATTGATAGCATTTGCAGACAAAATAATAAATATGGGGAAAATGATGGGATTTGTATGTGAAAGGCTGGAAAACGTCGGAACAGGAGAAAATGCTGGTTACCAGCATTTTCTCCTTTCCAACAATGTTTTCAACAGGATTACGTGATAAGGGTAATATGGCCCAAATAGTGTAAAAAATGTCTTTGAAAGGGTAGAACCATTATGGGAAAAGGAAAAAATGTTAGTTACCAGCATTTTGAGTGGTTTGAGGTGTTTTGGGGTGATTTTTGTACTTATTCATCCATAATGTAGACTGTATAAACGAGGCATGTAATTTATAGAGCTAACTCTATGACTTTAAGCTCTAAAGTTCATTGCTTATGTAGTTGGATTGCACGGTTTATCAATTTGGATGTTAATTTCATATATCAACTAACACAGGCAGGTCTGTTCATTGATCTATGAGGACTTAATTTTCCTAAAACAGAAGAGAGATTCATTGTCACAGAATTTTAGTTTGACGGTTGACAAAAGAAGGTGAGACCTGAAAGGTGACTACAGTTTAGAAATACTGACCTGCTGTTTGATGGTGTAGATAAATACACGACCTTCTTCAACCATCTTTCCTGAATAATATGGTGCACCAATAAAGATTTCTTCTGATCCGTCCCCAGTAACATCAACAGCGAGCACTGCAGCTCCAAACTTCGTTCCTACCTGATCTTTCTTGATGCCGTTTGCTTCCAAACGTAAGGTCTTTATACCTGTACACTAAAATATCAAATTGTATCTTATCATAACCTCCCGCAAGATGTTTTTTTTTTTTTATTATTATTATTATTTGTTTTGCAGCGGACCACTTTGGAAAGCATTGTGGCAAAAGATGAAATCATTCTCAAAAAAACGATATCAAGATTTGAAAAGAATTTAGGTTTGGCCTGCACTCCGATTCACAAACCAAAGACAACAACTTTACTCATTTCTCTTTACCAGTGGACAAAATTTCAAACTTGTCCAAATTGAGAACATTTGCAGACAACACACTGAATTTGACCCAAATATTAAAATTTGTCTTCGAAAGAGTAGAAAACATTCTTGAAAAAGGAAAAAATTGCTGGTTACTGCATTTTCCCCTTTTCCACAATATTTTCAATTCCTGGTTAGGGTTGTTAACACTCAGGATTGTATAATGGTCATGAGTAAACTTGAAATTGCAAAATTTTCGGAGTTTTATTTCTAGACTGTAACTGCCTGTTCGGTTTATTTGAAAAGGATAATCAACAGGTTGTGTTTGATGTTACAAATCTGTCACCAGAATTGGGATGTGGTACGGTTCAAATACAAGTCCATAGGACGAGTCTTTTAAGCACATCACTTCCAAATCAAGTGACACATTTTCAATATCAAATACAATAAATTGATAAATTTATTTATCATTTACATCCTAATTCATACTCTTGTTATTCCTAATGATTATCAAGAATTTTATTCAGGGGCAAATATTTTTAGCTCACCTGAGCACAATGTGCTCATGGGAAGCTCTTAGGACCACCCTGTGTCCGTCGTCCGTCGTGCATCGTCCGTCGTGTGTGATCAACAATTCTTAAAACATCATCTTCTCCTAAACCACCGGGCCAATGTCAACCAAACTTGGCAGAAATGTTCCTTGGGAGGTCCTCTTTAAAAACTGTTCACAGAATTTGATTCCATCAAAAACTCTGGTTGCTATGGCAACCAAATTTTCTAAGGAAATTCTTTAAAAATCTTCTCCTCTGAAACCGCTGATCAGATTTTGAAAAAAATTCACAGAAATGTTCCTTGGGTGACCCTTTTCAAAACCTGTTCGCAAAATTTTGATCCGTCTAAAAACATGGCCGTGGTGGGGGGGGGCTCTTTGCACTCGTGCGGTGTCAACAATTCTTTAAACATCTTCTCCTTCTAAACCGCTGGGCCAATTTGGATCAAACTTGGCTGGGATGTTCCTTGGGATGTCCTCTTTAAATTTGTTCACAGAATATGATTCCATCAAAAACTCTGGTTGTCATGGCAACCAAATGGAATTTTCTAAGAAATTCTTTTAAAATCTTCTCCTCTGAAACCGCCGGTCAGATTTTTAAATAATTTCAGAGAAATGTTCTTTGGGTGACCCTTTTCAAAACTTGTTCGCGAAATTTTGATCCGTCGAAAAACATGGCCGTGGGGGGGGGGGCTCTTGCATTGTATGGACTTAAAGAAATTCTTTGAAATTTTTCTTCTCTTAAACCACTCGTCAGATTTTGAAATAATTTCACAGAAATGTCCCTTAGATGCCCCTTTTGAAAAATTGTTCCCCAAATTTTGATCCGTCAAGAAACATGGCTGTGGTGGTGGTAGGCTATTTGCACTGTACGGACATGAAGAAATTCTTAAAAATTCTTCTTCTTTGGAACCACTGGCCACGTTTTGAAATAATTGCACAGAAATGATCTTTTGGTGCCAAATTAAGCCCCTTTTTCGACTTAGAATTTTTAACTTACTATCCAGCACCCAACAGCCAATCGTTGGCACCTGCATGCGGTGCTCTTGTTTTTAATCGGTCGGCGAGAGCCGGACGATTAGAGAGACCACAAATTTCGGAAACCTTTCTGCTGAGAGCAAAATGATGTAACTGGAACTCGTAACAGCTTTTACTTACAACCTTTAACACTAATACCAGCTGTCTTGACCTTATTATATTGACCTTAATATTACCTTTAACACAGATACGAGCAAGAATACTAACTATTAGTAAACAGGTCTTCAAGTAATTCCACACTTAACTTTTCAGTTATGTAATTAATCGCAGTTACAGTTTGGTCAACGTTTAATTATGTCATAATACCAGTATAATCAATATCACGAGCCAGCAAAAACTAAAAATTTTCTAAGCGTTTACTTTCAATACGGTTATAAGAAACGGTATCAGTGATAAAGCAACAATTTACGAATGAAACAAGAGCGAATCAAGGGTATCGGGTTATGTAAACATATCTAGTAGTCGTCTGTTGCCCATATTATCGGCCGAGTTGTGACGAGTGCTGCCCGTATATGTAGCAGATGTTGAAAAGATGATAGGTCATTTGGCCTTGACCAAGAATAAATTTGCAATGGAACGGAGTTTGTAAGGAAATATTGCTTTAAAAGAATTTGAAATTTTAGATTGTTTTGCCTTATAACAAACTGACGTAATTGCAACTGGTAACAGCCGACCGTTGGTCATTTAATGTTAGCAAGATGACGCGTGTAAAGCAGCGAGGGACAAAGGACGTAGAATTGTTTAAGGGTTATGACCCCAGCGGAGAGACCATTACGTAAACATTTTCAGAATTGACTGGTTATCCACGGTTGGAACCTTAGTAACCACATTGTCCATTCATAATACTGACCAGCATAGATCTGATTACGCATCTGTCAGCTTCATAGGATGTATTAATCCTTGGGCTGCAACGCGCGACTTTATGATTTTTGAGATGAGGGAAGAGCAAGATCAGACTGTGCACTACATGCAGTCTGATTTTGGATCTACACTGTCCGATGAGGAGATATTTATTCCCAAAAAATACCTTTGAAATAGTAAAAAATTGGGGTTTTATTGTCTGCTTGAAAGTTTCATTTCACTTATTTAGCAGATTATGGGTTACATTATTTTCATTGACCATTTTCTCTCCTTCCAACCACGGCACTACCATTTCACACGCTCACTAACATATTTCTTTTTGATGACATTCTAAAGATTGGAATCAGTCTGTTAACCGTTGACAAACGATCCTGTGGGGCTTTAAAAATGTAGTGGGAAAAACAGCATGTAGCATGTTCTCTTTTTCCTCACAGCATTTTTTCATTTTTTGAACGATTTTCAATATTTTGTCATTTGGTAGAGTTAAATAGTGCATTTTCATAGAGGAGAATAAAAAAACCTGAAACTACAACACAATTAACGTCATATTCTCCATGGCTGAATCAACTGACCTGGACAAAAGGGGTGTAGGACAAAAGCCCACTAGGACAAAAGTCCACTTGGACAAAAGCCCACTTGACAACAGCCCACTGGGACAAAAGCTCACTTGGACAAAAGCCCACTTGGACAAAAGCCCACTAGGACAAAAGCCCACTTGTATGCATAATTATGCATTTGATTAAGAAATTGAGATTAGTTTCAATTTATTTGTTTGTCGAGTATGTAATGAGTTTAAAATATAAGTATTCACGAGTCAACAGTGTACACTAGTTTTCTCCTGACATTTCTGTTAAAACAAACAGCAGATTCAGATACAATGGATTTTTTACCAGCTCTATGCTTTTTATTCAAGTTTAATCAAATGAAGTACTTTGTCTTAAGAAGGGTAGAAAACACCAATGTAGAAAACATTGTGGGAAAAGGAGAAAATGCTCGTTACCAGCATGATAGCCAAACTTTGGATGATCAAAGAAAAAAGGTGTGAAAGTAAACAAAACACTTTTGACCTGAAGTATTTGATAAAAAGAGTGTGAAAATTAACAACTATCAAAACAAGTAATTGTTGTCAATGTTAAAAATCTATAATGTGACAAATATCTCATTCTATATCCTATGTGTTCAAGAAAATATTGCTGAAATCTTCATTCCACAAAATATATGTATTATAGATATGTACTTTTCAGGTAAAATTTACTATTATCTCATATTGCATCAAAGTTTACAATAATTAGATGGTCATTTTCAAATACAAATTAATTTTCATGATGAAAAAATGCATAAACAACGCTTAATTATCATATCTTTCATAAGAGTTTAAAAGAAATGTATCTAAAGTACTTTGAAACACTTCATGTATACTGGGGTAAAAGTCCAATTCAGATAGGCAAAAATTTTCATTTTCTTTTTTCATATGAGGACCTGATTTTAGCAATGCCCAAACTACTAATGCCATGCACTGAAAGTCACCTTAAAGGTGCAAATATAAAGATCTTGGATGGAGTTTAAATCCCAAATCGGTACTTTCTCACAAAAAGATCAAGAAAAAAGATTTAAACTCTTTTTTATAAGAAGTGGGCCTCCCTGCCAAATTTAGCAGTGGGCTTTTGTCCAGTGGACTATTGTCCTAGTGGGCTTTTGTCCCAGTGGGCTTTTGTCCGTTCCCCTCCTCGGACAAAAGCCTCTTCGGAAAGCGCAGATTCAGACCATACTGCACAGAACGTGCTATCAGATTTTGGATCTGTCATGCCAGTTTTCTGAGATATTCAACTCAAGACAACCACAGCCCTGCAATATTTAGGCTGCTTTTCCACGCTTAACATAATTATCTATTTCATTAGTTCAGCGCTTTAGGTGTAAAACTCTCAGTAACATGTTTGTCTCATCAACTACTACATATTGGTTAATTCTCATCCTTTCCATATTTCAGATTAAGAGCACAAGGTTTACTGCAGTGATGCCCTTGCTCATTAGAATGACTCTTATACAATGACTTGTGTTGTCCAAGGACAAGTAATGTCGCTTTTTAATACAATAAAAGATCAAGATCAGACTGTCCTTTGAATGAAATGCAGATCGATATCACAGACGTACATATCTAAGATCTTAATTGTCTGTTTATGTAGGATATATATTAAAAAAAAATCTCGACCATGAAGTTATGAAATTTCAATGTTTAGTTTTTGTTTTTCTGACTGTAAAAGGCAATAACTGAGTGTTTTAACTCTGAACCAAATTGTCCGGTTTACCCCGAGGAAGACGGTTGTTCAAAACATTGTGGAAAAAGGGGAAATGCAGATAACCATCGTTTTCTCCTTTTCCCACAATTTTTTTACCCTTTCAACGATTCATATAATCGTTTGGTCTACAGTTTACTCGTCATGTGTAAATGCTTTCGATTTGGACAAGTCTAAAATTACATCATTTGGTAAAGGGTTGAGGGTTGGGTAGATACTACATTCTTTGAAAGTAACGTGGTAGAAATTGGCAAGCCGATGTTTTGGACAGAAAGATTTGGCCCAGGACAATTTAGACAGCCAAAAAACAGTAGGATGGCTTGTTAAAAATGGAAAAAAATTAAAGGCTCACTAGCAGCCAAAAGTAAACAATTTGATAGTCATAATACAGGCATATTCCATGCGACTTATTCATATCATTTCAAGGTATGATTATTATTGATAATATCTGACAATATGTTACAGTATAGTTACCAAAGTTGCAAAAATTACATGATCAGAATTGTCACATATATTTTACGCTCTATTGCTGTCGACTAGCTAACATATATCTTTAGCAATCCGTTAAACTACTAATTGGTCAAAAACAGTTAAAAAAGGGAGTTCCTACGTGACTCAGTCATAAGGTGTAGGACTTCTATCCCATACATAGTTCAAACAACTACCATTTCATTTGTGATTTCAAACCATTGTAGTTATTCAGTGTCGACCGATTACAGTGCTGATAGCACTTTGATTTTATTGAAGTTATTGAAGAAAAAGTTTCGGAATAACTGAAAAAAAAATGGCTATGGTCCTCTCAAAAATTCAGGTGAGCGATCCAGGGCCATCTTGGCCCTCTTGGTTTCTTTACATGTACAGTATCCATTTCTGGCTGCAGCAGCTGACATATCAGATAACATATATCATGAGACCTGTAGAATAAATTCATGCAATAGAGAAAAGTGTAGACTTGACCTTTTTAAAAACTTTGCAGTTCAGAAATTAAATAATGCTAAAAAAAGATGGGAATATCTCTAATAAAATCTTTGAAAGGGTCAAAAACATTGTAGGAAAAGGAGAAGATGCTAGTAGACAGCATTTCCTACTTTTTCCCACAATGCTTTTAAAAGCCTTCTTCCTCAGGCTCATTAAAACAATGGGTTCTGTGGTAAATGGCTTATCCGATCAAAGTTGTGTTACTTTCAAATTTAGAAAATTTTGGAAACATAAAACTGAGAATGTTCTTAAGAATGGTTGGCGAATACCTGCCCTGTAGTCTTGTATCAAGATTAGACTACATGTTCTGCAGCGTGATCTTGATCTACATTTTTTTTTTAAAAAAAAAGAAGTAAAATTAACGAGGGACTTACTGATTTCCAAATTCCAAATTCCATGACCTCTATTTTTTGTGTACCTTTCAGTATTTCTACCTGAAAACACACACATATACAAATCAAACTTATCAAGCCTATCATGACAAAAAATATAAATATCCCTGTAAAAGAAAGCTTCTGTAAACATTGTAAAAAGAGATAAATTATTTGTTGCAAGTATTTGCTTCTTTTCGGCAGTGGTTTTTCATACCGATGAAAATCGATTTTTGGTTTCCTTGTCTTGAGATTTACGTTGGTTAGTAGTTGGGCCAAAATAAGCAAATTCAAATTCAAAGATCACATATCTTCTCAAATCTTTACCAGTCAAAACGTTTTGTTTAGCCAAACAATCCTGTGTTTTTCAAAGTTCTGAGTAAAAAAGTTTTCGAAAGTATTCTGCAAAAAGACAAAAATGCCGGCACGATTGCTCTCCACCCTTTTAAAATAAAATTTTCTCCTTACAGCGACATTTAATTTGTTGTCTGCAAATGCTGTCAAATGGGTCATGTCAACAATTCTTTTTCCTAAAGTTTTCTCTTTGCTTTTTGATTGGCTGACTCTTGCATCACTCATTAATTAGTTTGGATTTTAACTCTTTACCAGATGACAGAATTTTAGACTGGTTCAATTTCTAAACATTTGCAGACAACAACCCAAATATGATTGAAATTATGAAATTTTGTTTGAAAGGTTAGAAAACAATACCAGCACTACTCAACAGCCTTTTCTCCTCTTACAACATTGTTTCCAAAAGCCTTCATTTTGTCATTAAAAGATTGGATTGTATGGTAAGGTGTAAATTCTCTTCCAAACACAACAGACACACACATACACAGACCCACAGACACACTGACAGACACACAGACACACACAAACAGACAGACACACAGAAGGACACACAGACAGATACATACCTTTCCAGTATGACCTTGAGTTTTGGTGTGAAAGTTTGGGCAGCCAACAACGACATAGTTTTCGTTGTCATGAAATGCTGCTGTTGCAATGGAGTAGCCTACAAAGAATGATAATCAATGTGCTGTCAGCACTGTGATTGGTCAACACTGAATTACCGCACTGGTTTGAAAATCACTAATCAAATAGTAGTTATTTGAATTATGTATGAGATAAAGAAGCCCATGTTGTATTGCTTTATATCCTGGATAGGAACCTTGACAATTGATTATCTAAATCTATTCTTATTCTTGCAAAGGAATATTTGGAAAATATCTTCATTCAGTAATGAATTGGTTTATTTTATTCTGGTTTTGTGTTTTAGGCTGGTTTCCACATTATTTCAGTCATATCACAGCAACAGCCTACATGTTCATGTATGTAATGGATCTCTCTTGTACTAGGTTAGGGCTCTGAGGCTTCCTGCCCAATGACGCTCCCAAAAACATGAGTCTCGATCATACACCTTACAACTGAGCCATGTAGGGCCCTTTTTTAACTGTCCTTTACAAATTAGTAGTTTAACTGAACAGTTAAATTATACATTTGTCAGACGTCAGCAATAGAACTGAAAAGATATGAGAGATATAAAAGGGGGCTCCGAGCACAGCAAAAAAATACAAGCTCCCACACCACGCAGCAAAGCCCCAGCCCCACACTCCACAAAACTCCCAGTCCTCCCCCGATAACTCTGCCAACCCGACAAACAAAAAAATTTAAAAGTCAAAATCAAAATAAAAGAAGTGGTCACCCGAAGGGTGACCTTTTCCGGTTACCCCAATCCGCCCGATAAATTGAGGAATTAACTGACTCAATCCCCGCGCTCCCCCCCTATAAGCCTGCCATCCCCTGAAACTGACCGAACTCACGAACCCCCTCCATAGGCTCACAAATCCGATAAGTCTGGGAAGTGATTCGCTCGGGTGTCTCCCTTCGTCGGGTGATTTATTATTTAATAATATAGTGATATGTATATTATTAAATGATTTTTGTTTAATTAGGCATTGCCAGCACTTTGGCGCCATCTGACTGGAAATTTATAATTTTATCGGACAATAAAACCACGTAAGCCCTAACAGTTTCAGCATTGGGAGCCGCATCGAATTTAAATTCAAGCTCTATATTTGTACTAGTACTTTTTAAGTTTGTGTTTTGTTTAGTGAGATTAAATACAAAAAGCCTATAAATATCCTTATAATTTTTTTTGTTTATTGAAGAGTTTCCAACTACTTCACCGATCCCAGTACTGTCCTACTTAAATTTAGCAGCGTCTAGGAATGCCCTAGCGTATTTATTTTCTTGAAAATTTAAATTATAATCCGAATAAGGATATTTCTTATTATTTAGGAAAGCGTGGGCATCTGTTACATTTAAAATATTACCGGCACCGTCCCTATTAGGTCTAAAAATTGCACTGTTTACAGTTTTGGGGGTTGTGTCTGCCGGTTGAAATCCTACAATTATAAACCTAGGCTTTTCGTTGGCACTTACTGCACCCATTTGCCAGCGCCATAGAGATGTGGGGGGAACCGTTTACACTTCGCACCGACTTGATTTAAATCCCGCTTTTACTTCTGTCCTGTCTTGTATTTGTTGATATAGCATTAATTTCATTTCATCCGAGGGCATTACCCAAGAGACAAACCAAAATAATTTATTTAAATTTATTGTAATATCATCATATAAAGGCTCAGGAGTTCCATCAACTGGCTGCGAATAAATTGCCTCATTGCTATTCTTACGCATTAAACTTAATTCATGTTTAACACCATACATTAATTTATCATAATCCTCACAAAAACCAAAAATATGAGATAAAGGGACACATATAGAAAAATGACCCCTATTACTTAAATAAAAAATTGATCGTGTTATTCCTTGCGTGCTTTTTATGATTATATCTTTTCCACTTCTATCACTAGCAGGATCGGTCAGAGCTTCATTATCGATAAATGTACCGTTTCCATTATCGGGAAGCCAACCCATTGCTAAACCTTTAGACTGATTAAAATCATCCGAATGTTTTAACAGTCCCAGCATTGTAGTCGCTTGCCCTGGGTGTGTTATTGTTTCTATTTCCATACCTGAGATAAAATATTTAATCTGAGAAAACAAATACATTAAACCATTATTAACAATGGTTAACCTTTCTTTTATACGGGGATGATTGTTTAAAATTCCATCTTTTGCATTTATAACAGGGTGATCATTAGCGCCACCTGTAACCTTAGCAGCGTGATCCTTTTCATATATTAACTGACCCTCAAAATATAAAAAACTTTTATGAGGGTGACTAAATAAATCCTGATTTTCTATGGAAAAACGAACCTCCCCCACTGTATTCAACTGACTAGCCCCAAGCGAGGGAATATATTCGCGATATTCGTAATCTTGTATATCTTCATCTATTTTAACATATGGCAGCCAAGTTAATGGCGAGTCTTCGCTTAATTCTGTATTTATTACACCCTCCATTTTTATAATATTAAATTATTTTTACACCTAAACCCTTGGGCAATCCTGAAGGAATCCCAGCATAAGCCAAGTCACTGGGTGCCCTATCTTTTATTATAGTCGGAGTAGGCACATGCGCCGGCTTACCATAAGCGACGACTGCAGGCGCTTTATTATTTCTGTGTTGCGTCATCATTTTACTAATTTGACTTTTAACTAAATCTGCAGCTTTTTCGCTTCCCTTTTGTACTGCTGCTTTTCCAACATCTTTAATAATTTTCTCTGCCGCTGATGTGGCTGACTTTTGTAATGTTTTGGCTGCAGCTGAACTAAATAACTTAAAATTATCTGGGAAAATCATTAAATCGGCTGTCCATGTATGATCAATATGGGGAACTGTTATTTTTTTCCGTCGGTAATGTTTTCTAGTAGGTTTATGGAGTTCGTCGGCTAACGTGACTTTTTTTTATTAGTTGTCCCAATACCAAATCTTTTTTTTGCTCCGATTAAATTAGAAACTAGTCCACGTTCCATTTTTCTCTAAAGGATGGCTTAACTATGCTACTCATTTCCGCGAGCATATTGGTATCACAAATTTTGTTTCGTGTTTTTGTATCCGAATTCTTTAAATAACATAAGTCATGATTATAAGCAGCCTGGTCAGTTCGGTTAATGGGTTGACTCCATTGCTTTGGGGTTAAATCCGGATTTAATCTTTTTTTTAATTTAGTACCTGGTCCGGTGAAATTATGCCCAGGTAGATGCATCTCAACGGGTTGGGTGTTAATCATTTTATTTAATATACTCCCACCTTTCTTAAATTTAGCTTTTTTAGATCCGCATACTGCACAGATACCCTTTAATATTTTACGCCCGTTTTTGGTAGTTTGTTCATTTTCTTCAATCGTTTGCGTTTGTTTTCTACACTTTAAACAATACATATTTATTTTTGATACTAATATAAAAAATAAATATGGAAGTTAATGACTTTAGTTGGAATATATCCCAAAACATTAGAAAAAACAGCAACCTACTGCCTAGGAGCATCCGCGGTTTAATCGTGGGGAAATCAGAAAGTGGGAAAACGACGCTATTATTAAACCTTTTATTAAAACCTGGTTGGTTAGATTATGAGAATCTTTTAATATTTGGTGGTAGTTTGTTCCAGCCTGAATATAATTTATTAAGGGAAGGATTAAAGAGCGGGTTAACTAAAGAGAGCCTTTGCTATTTATTTATAAATAAAAAATATATACAACGGAAAAACTTAGAACCTAGTGAAGTAATTAAAACATTAAAAAACCACAGTACTAGTCAAGAGGGAACAACAATTAAAGCCAGTTTTCACGAACATGGTGACGATGTGCCTCATCCAAAAGAATTAAATCCGAATGAAAAGAATTTAATTATTTTTGATGATATACTTTTAAAAAAACAAAGTAAACCGGAGATGTATTATACTCAGGGGCGTCATAGCAATGCTGATATATTTTATTTAACTCAGAATTTTATAAGTTTGCCTAAGCATACAATAAGAGAAAATGCTAATTTAATAATATTGTTTAGGCAGGATGTCAAGAATTTGAGAAATATATTTTATGATCATGTCAGTCAAGACATGGAAAAAGAGGAATTTTTTAGATTTTGTCGACGTTGTTGGGATCAACCTCATGGATTTATATTAATTGGTTTAACTAGTAAGATCTATAATGGGCATTATAGGTGTAATTTTGATAATTTTTATTTTAGTGATGATCTCAATGATGTGAGTGAAACAGAAATAAACGAATATTTATAATTTAATTTATATAATTAAATTATAAATGTTTTTAGTTTCTTTTCATTAATTTAGAAACTTTTAAAAGTTTATTATTAGTATAGTTTATATGTTTAGTAGCATCGAACTCTTTAACATTAACCCCAACTATTTTAATCGTTAACCCTGTCTTTTCCTCATTTTTTGTATTTTTCCAAATTCCAGCAACTTCTAAACCGTACTCACCTCTTATAATAGAATTATAATAAAAATCTTGGAAATTCATCGCCTTCCCTCCTTTATTTCTAAAAAAATCAGGCTGTTCAGTTGCTGAATTATCAACCTTAACTTTTATAAATCCATCATTTAAATAATTTTCAAGAATTCCAGCATAATCATAATCATTATTAATAATTTCCTTGCTTGCTTCATCGCAATCGTTATAAATTTGGTTTAAAAAATCATTAATTTCCTCATTATATTTAATATTTATAAAAAAAAAAAACTGATTTACTTTGTCCTTTAAATGTACTTCTTATAAGTGTTGATTTATTTTCAGGGGTGGAAGATTTTACAAGGAAAAAAATAGAAGGCTCGCCATTACAAGAAAAATCAGAAAAAATAATATTTCCGTCACCAATTGGAAAGCAATCGGATACCTTAATATTTCTGATACCCTCGGGCTCCTCGGATGTCTCGGGTGTCTCGGGCTCCTTGAGCTTCTTAACCTCTTCAATTTGTTTAATATTTTTGCCACTCATTTTTTTAATATATTTAAAAAATTACTTAATTTAAATAAATATTTAATTTACATTAAATATTTATTTTTTTGTTTTTTTTTGTATATTTAAAAAATTTTAAAAAAATGATGGCAAATATATACATATCTAAACAAATTAAACAATTAAAGCCGCTTGTCCCTTTTTTAGAAAGAAAAAATAATATTTATCTTAAATCTGATTTAAGAAATTCTCAAGTCAACAAAGATAAAATTATAAAAAAGACTCAGCAGACTTATATGCGTGGTTATATAACTGAGGAAGTTTATACGATTGATAACAATAACACTGTTGAAGTAGAGAAATTTATAAAAAGGCTAGAAGGTGAATTAATTGACTCACTTAAAAAAAATATTAGTAAAAAGGTTTTAATGTCACTCACTACCAAAATGAGAAATGGGGAAACTGTAGAATTAAAATATTTTAATTCAAAACCTATAATCAACCACCCATGGAGTAATAAAAGAAATATATTTAGAAAAATGCGTAATGAATTATTAAAAATATTTCATGAAAAAGCTTACGAAAGAAGTGGGTGGAGTTTAATTTATTGTGATGCAATAAAACTAATATACGCAGCATATAGACCATTCCGAGCGGGTTGCAAAAAATTACCACTTTGGCTCGCAGATAAACAGGCAACTATTTCCATGCAAAACAAAAACGAAAAATGTTTTTATTGGTGTATTTTAAGACATTTCAACCCTAGAATTAAAAATAAAGGGCGAATAACTGAGGAACTGATAAAAATAGATAAAGAAAACCCCAATTTATACGCTAATTTTAATAATTTACTTTATCCGGTTTGCGGTAATCAAATCGATAAATTTCAGAAGGATAACCCTCATATACATTTAATTATATACTGCGTTGACGCGGATGAAGAAAAAAAAACCCATTATATACGATGGAAGAAGTTACACGAATAAAGACGCTGAAAAAATCGCGCTATCATACTACGAGGAACATTATTATTTAATAACTGATTTTAATCGTTTGTTAAGATCACAAATAACAAACAAAAAAATTAAAATATATATATGCTACAAATATCAAAAAGCCCTATATTCCGAAGAAAAATTAAAAGAGCATGAAGAGCATTGCGATGATGATGATTTATTAATATTCCGTGAAGAAAAAAATAAGTATATTAAAAACGAAAAAGAGAAAAACGCACCTCCAGCATTTTGCATTTATGGAGATGTCGAGGCGTTGACTATCCCATATAATTCGGAAGTAGATAACGAAAAAGGTAGATATCAAATACATGAACCGTCTGCGTTTGCTTTTTTTATTAAATCGTATAGAGAGGATTTAATTAAGTCTGAGATGGTTTTTTATTCCATGAAGGAAGAAAATGAGGATATTAGTAGTATTTTCGTCGATACTTTGATTAAAAAAGTAAAAGAAAATATAACGATTTTACAAGAGCATAAAATAAATACCCCATTCACTCCAGTATTTTTTCATAATCTTAGCGGGTACGATTCTCATTTATTTATTAAACCTTTGGCAGATTATAAAGATGGGGAGATTTTTGTTATTCCATCGAATGAAACGAAATATATAAGCTTTTCATTGTATTTAAAAATAAACTACATAAGGCATAATATAAGATTTTTAGGCAGTTATAGACATTTATCTAATTCACTCGAAAAATTAGCCGAAGGGATGGATATAAGTGAAATGTTTGAAACTAGAAATTATTTTAAAAATATCCCACCAGAGTTTTTAAAAGGTAAAGATTTCTATCCTTATGATTATGCTAATTCATTCTAAAGGTTGCAAGTCACAA
Source organism: Hippopus hippopus (assembly GCA_946811185.2). Taxonomy (NCBI): domain Eukaryota; kingdom Metazoa; phylum Mollusca; class Bivalvia; order Cardiida; family Cardiidae; genus Hippopus; species Hippopus hippopus. Next base: position 26,741,528 of record OX328108.1, on the reverse strand, counting down.
AACTGCCACCTAGGAAAGACTTCTATTCAAAATTAAAAAAGAAAGGTATAAGTAAGAAAAATTACAAGAAAGCATTAAAAACCTGGGAGGTTTTCGATTGTAAAACTCTTAATGATTACCAGCTTATTTATTGCATTCGGGACGTTCTTCATCTCGTTGATATCTTTGAAAATTTCAGAAAAAACAGCTTAGAGAGTTACGAACTTGATCCTATAGAAAGCTATACCCTTCCAGGTCATTCGTGGAAATGCATGCTAAAATATACGGGTATAACTTTCGAATTAATTACAAACCGGAATATTTATGAAGATTTTGAACGAGGAATAAGGGGAGGCATTTCGATGGATGTAGTCCGGTACGCAAAGGCTAACCCGAGAGAGTTCAAAGACTACGATCCAAATAAAGAAACATCTTATATAATGTATTTCGATGAAAATAATTTATACGGTTACGCAATGAGTCAACAGCTTCCATATGCGGTTAAAGGCTTAATGAATAATACAGAACTGAAAAACTGGAGAAATTTCCCCAGCATATTGGTCGTAGACTTAGAAATACCTAAAAAATTGCACGATTATTTAAATGATTTTCCTCCTGCTCCGGAACATTTAATTTTAAATGGAGTTAAGAAATTAGTGCCTAATCTTCATAATAAAAAAAATTACTGCGTATATTATAAAAATTTAATATTTTATGAAAAGTTAGGCTTAAAAATAATTAAAATACACTATGGCTATAGTTTCAAGATGACGGATAAAATAAAAAATTATATATGGAATAACACGAGTAAAAGAATGGATGCTAAAAACAAGAATCAAGAAAATTATTATAAATTAGCTAATAATTCCATATTTGGCAAAACAATAGAAAACCCGAGAAAACGCAGCAACGTGGAAATAATTAATAATGTTAAAAGATTAGAGAAAGTTGTAAGTGACCCGAGATATTTGAGACCTGTGGAACTTACTCCGAACTTAGTAGCTGTACATAAACAACAAAAAATAATAAAATGCGATAAGCCTATATTCGTCGGATTTGTAATATTGGAGCCAGCAAAATTAAAAATGTATGAAACGTATTATAATTATTTACTTACTAAATTCGAGGATAGAATGAAATTATTATATACTGATACGGATAGCTTTATTTTACATATCAAAACCCCAAATATATGGAAAGAATTAGCGTCCGATGTTGCTGAGCGTTTTGATACTAGCAAATATAAAAAAGGTCATCCAATAGGAAACGAAAACATCGGAATAAATAGAATGGCTCTGGCAAAATTAAAGGATGAATGTGAAGGAAAATTAATAATAGAGTTTGCGGGGGTGTGCGCTAAATCATACGCTATTAAAGTAGAGGGGGAAAAGGAAGATGAGGAAGATGAGGAAGATGAGGAAGAGGAGGAAGATGAGGAAGAGGAGGAAGATGAGAAAGACGAGGAAAACAAAAAAGAGGAGGAAAACAAAAAAGAAGAGGAAAACAAAAAAAGAGGAGGAAAACAAGGAAATGATAAAATGTAAAGGTGTATTTAGAAGCACTGATAATGAAATAACTTTAAATGATTTTATTAATTGTATATTTGAAGGAACGACTAAAATAGTAAATTTTAGCACTATAAGAAATTATAAACATACGACATATACAGAAGAAATTAAAAAAAATCGCTTTAAAAAATAGTCAAGATGTTAGATATGTAAAAGAGGATAAAATTAATACATTATCAAGGGGACACTATTTAACTCCAGAAGATTTTTAAAATATACATATCGCTATATTATTAAATAATAAATCACCCGACGAAGGGAGACACCCGAGCGAATCACTTCCCAGACTTATCGGATTTGTGAGCCTATGGAGGGGGTTCGTGAGTTCGGTCAGTTTCAGGGGATGGCAGGCTTATATGGGGGAGCGCGGGGATTGAGTCAGTTAGTTCCTCAATTTATCGGGGGGTAACCGGAAAAGGTCACCCTTCGGGTGACCACTTCTTTTATTTTGATTTTGACTTTTAATTTTTTTGTTTGTCGGGTTGGCAGAGTTATCGGGGGAGGGCTGGGAGTTTTGTGGAGTGTGGGGCTGGGGCTTTGCTGCGTGGTGTGGGAGCTTGTATTTTTTTGCTGCGCTCGGAGCTCCCTTTTATATCTCTGATATGGGACAGTTCTGATCACCAATACCTAGTTTCAAGAATTAGATATCACTCGTCCATGAATAACAGTACCTACCAACCTTTTATTAGAGAAAAAATACACATAAAAACACAAATATTCTTTTCTGTAACTTTGGCATATTTGTAACTATACTGTAACATATTGTGGAACTTTTAATAATATCCACACTTTCTAATGGTAGAAAATTTAAGAATAAATCATAAATTATGTCTGCATTTTGACTTCCGAATCATTTAATTTTTGCCATTTGTGATTCTTTTATTTTTCAGTTTTTAACAAGTCATTGTATATATCTAGACAAATTGTCCCACCTAATATATTTTGGATGGCTTTATCGTTCGAGGCAAAATCTTCCTGACCAAAATGTCTGCCGCCCAAATTCTCCTACATTACTTTCAAATAGTGTGGCTACTTAAGAACGAAGTAACTTTGTGTCAAACATCAAAATTTTAGAGTTAACCAAATCGAAAGTATTTGCATATGACAAAATAGATGTTGCGCAATTGATGACTTGAATCGTTGAAAGAGTATAAAACATTGTGGGGAAAGGAGACAGTGATAATTATAAGCATTATCTCTTTTTTTCCACAATGTTTTAGCAGCCTTCTTTATGAAAAAGAGTTAAAGCACTAAGTTAATATAATGGCCTTTTACAGTCAGAAAAACAATATCCAAACATTACAGATACCCATTTACTCATTTTTAGCTATATGTAACCAATTTCGTCGATCTTTTATTAAACTATAGTCATTCTTGTGGCTTCATGACAAATATTACACTGGGCGGTTGCCAGATCACATAGATTACGACGGATAAGAAAATTTAATTTTGGACTTGGCTCCTATCCATGGAGGATACTGCATGATGCTTGTCACATGACTGGGGGCAACCTTCGCCTTGCATAGTCATGCAGTCGATATACACTACTACACAGGTATACTGTCACAACAACCTATGTCACAAGAGCCCAACAGCAATTTACACAAGGATGTCCGAATTTTATATCGAGAGTGCAGTTGAATGATTTCAAAGACAGTAGAAATGTAAATTTCGTATGTTCACATTGAAATTTAGCGTTTTGGGGCTGGTGAAAGAAGGGAAAATGACATGATCTACAAATAGACGAGTTCTACATTTGGCTTAAATGAGTAGAAGAGGAGTTTTTAAATACCATGTCCATTTTTCTCCATATATACTGAACCAAAAAAGAAACTTCCCCTGTGTTTAAGTGCAGATATACACAAATATGAAAATCAGGATTAAACTAGATTTATATGCATTGAAAGAGTATTTTATTGCGACTTTGTGTGAAAAAAAATTATTGCTGAGGGTTTATCCAAAAGTAGTGAAATGGTAGTTAAAATGCTGAAGGGGTCACCCACCAAAATCACAAATTAATACCGGGTATGACCACCTTCAGCATGAAGGACTGCCTGGCATCGTTGGCGCATAGAACGGATAAGTATATTGATTTCGGCTTGTGGAATGTTGTTCCATTCCTGAATTAAGGCTTGTCTTAGCTGAATGACGTTTGACGGTGGAATAGGGCGACGTCTAACACGCTGGTCCAAATTATCCCAAAGGTGTTCAATGGGATTCAGATCAGGGCTTTTGGCAGGCCAGTCATTAATAAATGCAATGTTATTCGCCCCGAGGAAATTCACATTGTCCCTAGCTGTATGGCTTGTGGCATTATCATGCTGAAAAAGAGTGATATTGGCATTATTTTGAAACAGTGGGATAACGTGCCTCGCAAGAATTTCATCTCGGTAGCGTTGGGCATTCAAATTCCCTTCGATAACGACGAGATTAGTGCGAAAGCCATGTGCAATGCCCGCCCAGACCAAGACAGAACCCCCACCCCCGAAACGATCTCGTTCAAGTACGCAACAGTCTGCATAACGTTCATTTCTCCTACGGTATACTCGAACCCTGCCATCACCTCGATGAATGGAAAACCTCGACTTGTCAGAGAAAAGAACGCTATTCCGTTGTTGTCTTAGCAAGCGTTGGTGTGTACGTGCCCAATTAACACGATTTACGCGGTGACGTCGCGTCAAAACACAACCAACGTATGGACGACGTGCACGTAGCCCACCCTCGCGCAAGCGATTGCACACAGTTTGGGCAGATATACGGTTGTTATGTGTACCAGGGGTGTTAGCAGCAGTGGCTGTAGCAGTTTGGAAGCGATTGCGCAGTTGGGTGTTCCGAATATAGCGGTCTTGGCCGCGCGTCGTGACGCGAGGATGTCCACTACGTGGTCGATCTTCCGTACGCCCTGTTGCTTGAAAACGTTGCCTAAGGTGTCGAATAGCACGAGTAGAACATCCAATATTCATAGCAACAGCATTCATCGTCATACCAGCATTAAGCATGCCAATGGCACGTTCGCGTAAATTTTGCGGAATTCTAGGCATATCAAAAATAAAGAAAATTAAAAAGATTTTATTTTTTTTCAACGTCTTTTTCTTATTGACATGAAAGTCTATAAAATTAGACTGAAAGGTTTCAAAAAATATACACGAATTATACTGGTCCGTGCATGCACATGAAAATCGCTTTCAGCGGGTTTCTTCTGCAAAATGCTTTAAATCGAGTTAAAATTTGTTTTATCGGACACATAATCGTTCGCCCGAATATATGTAGGTCATCTGACATTTTGATTTTTTGTAATAACATTGCATTTGCACTTAAACACAGGGGAAGTTTCTTTTTTGGTTCAGTATATATGAATCCTACATAAACAGAAAATTTTAAAAGATCTAAGATATGTGCGTCTGTGATATTGATCTGCATTGCACTCAAAGGACAGTCTTATCTTGATTTTTTTTTGTCTTCAAAAGAGACTTTACTTGTCCTTTGCCGACCCAGGTCATGCATTCGAGTCATTCTGGTAAGAAAGAGTATACCTTTAGTTAACCTTGTGCTTGTGATCTAATATACAGTACCTTGTGGAAAGGATGAGAATCAACCAATAAGAAGTAGCGATGAAACAAACATAATAATTATTGCTGACAGATTTACCCTTTGAACACTGAATTAATGTAATAGACATGTTAAGCTTGGAAAAGCAGCCTGAACATTGCAGGGCTAATATTGCTGTGTTGACTAGAATATCCCAGCAAGGCTGGCATAACAGATTCAAGATCTGACTGCTTGTTCCGTGCAGTCTGGTCTGAATTTACACTCATAGAAAAGGCAACACAAGTTGTAGTTAGCACTCTAAGAAAAAATACCTTAGAAGAAATTCATGCTCCAACGCCTTTCCCTGGACCCTAGACACGGAGAATATTGCAGTTTCAGTTTCCTCCCCTCGATGAAAATACTCATTTTACCCTACCAAATGACAAAATTTTGAAAATCTTTCAACAGGTAAAAAATGCTTCGAGGAAAAAGAGACATGCTTATTACATGTGTTTTTTCCAACTATATTTTCAAAGCCCCACAGGATTGTTTGGTCAAGGGTTAACTTAACAGACTTATAACACTCTTTAGAATCTCATCAAGAAGAAACATGCCAGTGACCGTGTAAATGGTAGTGCCCTGGTTGGAAGTTTGGGAGAAAGGGGAGGCTATGAAAACAATGTATTACATCCTATCCTGAAAGTTATGTAATCAGCTGATCTATGTTGGCCAGTATTGTGAATTGATTGTCTAGTTACTACAGTTTCAAGCATGGGATAACCAGTCCATTCTAAAAGTGTTTGTGATAATGGCCTCTCTACTAAGGTCATAACCCTTACACAATTCCACTCCCCTTTTCCTTCACAGTTTCCCAATACAGTACAATGCATTTTATTTGCTCCAATGTAAACAATGTACATTTCGCAAAATAATAATAACTAGTCAATACACAGTCAATGTGACGATTTTTGATACATGGTCTACTTAAAGCAATTAAATGGGATGAGAGTAATAGATACATATTTTGCATTTTGAATTTTATGCAATAATGCATATATTGTATCATTTTAATGTTTTGTATAGAACTTCATATTTCTTTTTTTTTCTCATACAGGTTTGTATTCTGATGTTAAGGAATATGTTTTCACACCTTCCCAATTAAATAGGTATTTCCTTGTTTGCACAACAATGAGCACACATTCCAAATAATTAGTTTTGGAGCCCGTCTAACAACTCCACAGTTTAGCTTGGGATTGAACTGTCCGCATTAGGCGTTAAACAATCAAGCCAAACTTTGTGATATCTTTGTTTTCAAAATTCTAACAATCATCTTGACAGGAAATGAGGTATTTGAGAACCCTACTCTAAAATCAACACCTGGAAATGGTAACCTATATAAACCAGGATCTTGGCTAATCAGAAATTAACCTAATTTGACCAACATTACAAAATAAAGTCTTTATGTTTATTCGGGCATTTCTTCTTCATTTCCAGCTTCTGGTTTTTTTACCTCTCTATTTGCGTGATTTTTTGTAATTGAATTTCTATTTAGCTATTCTTTATTATTAAGCATCAGTAATTGATATTTCTGCAGTCCTAGGTCTTTCTCACACAAACCTGTGTTTGCTAGTGAAAGTGTCCTTTTTTCTGTTGAGAGTTGAGAGCTCATTATTTAACTGGCTGTTTAGTATTGTGACTTAGCAACTTAGTTTTGTTAAAATGTAAAACAGTTATATCTCAACATTTTGCTTTCTGATATAATTACCTTAATTTACGAAGTACTGTTGTAAACCTTTACTTTGCGATTTAAAGTTGGATTTGTATTAGTCATCTTACAATTAAGATATTGTTATTATGTTAACTTTGTTTCAAAGTATTACCTTTACATGTCCTTTTCATTTGTTGCAAGCTTTATGTGTTGGTGGCTTGTCGTGACAATAGTCATTGCTGAATCTCTGTATTCAATGGTGTGGTTACCATTTGTGCCTCTCATAGAGCTGATTCCCCATATCTAACTTTACTACTCTATTTGAGAGTGTTGAGTTGAACCACGCCATTGCATGCAGACTTCACTCTGGTTTGTTATGACAAGTTGCACTTTTGCTTTTGTATATTATGTGTAAAATTAACCTGATTTGACCAGCATTACAAAATAAAGTTTTTGTGTTTATTCGGGCGTTTCTTCTTCATTTCTAGGCATTAACCCCCAAGCTTATATTGTGACTTCTGAAGACATTTTGTGCAACAGAAGTAATTCACGTTTTTATTGCATCATAAAAGTTATTTAAAGAGTGAAGAAGCTATTCTATAAGTCGAATGTATATGTGACTTGTTTTCTTGAGTAAAGATCTTGGCCAATTTTACCAAAACCGGGATGATTCCATTGCTGTGAGTTTGAATTTGATTTCATTGATTTGTTTCTGTGGTGTTTACACCGTTTTAAACATTACTTCAGTTATATCCCAGTGGTCAGTGCACTCATTCATGCTTTCTCAAATTCCCTTTACACTTACGCTTCATAATATTCTTTCTAAGAAACTGGCTGCTTTCCAAGTATGTATATACGAATTGTCGTAACAATGTTCATCTTATACCTTAAAAAAAAACATTTTTTTTTCTTTGACAAAAGATAGAATTGCATGTAAAGATAAACAGAGAAACATAGTAACCTTAGTAACCGTTTAACCTTAAATACATCTATCACATTACTGTTGAAATATAGACTTTTTCATTTTGTACTAAAATAATATTTAAAGGATTTAACATTGTTACTATATATGCTCGGTTAGAGGAATGCTTTTGAAAACACTGTGGCAAAAGGAGACAATACATCCAGATTTTAATATTCTTTATACTTCTTTGAATTAAAGCCTTCGAAAACATGCGACTATTCATGCTCCTTTAGTGGACAGCTTAGGAAAACAATGTGGCAAAAGGTGACATAACATACGAAGGTAAATATAGAGTATACATGGTGATTAATATTCTCCAATAATTGCCATCTACTGAAAATGTGAAAGCAGAAAATGGCACCGTAACAAAATTTAACATAAACACATTATACAATTTATCAACATCTCTTTTTAAAAGCAATATATACTTGTTTGCTTATAACCACACTAATATTTGAATACCACAGTGCATGCTTCTCTAAAGCTTTCTTAAAAAGGAAACAAACAAATACTATGACACAAGATAACATTAATATTTAACACAGTTTAAAACCTTTGAAAACATAATAGTTTTACAACATTTTCATCAGTGTTTCAGTGATTTATCGTTATGCAGTCTGTCTTAACGTCATAGCAATATTGATATACCTTGCCAGATTATATACAGCCTTTTTATTTGTAGAAGAAATCAAGTTTTAAACGTGTTCAGAGTTGGCCACCGACAGAAAAATAGTTTTAGAAATTGTCTTCGTAAAGTACGGTAGAATGGACACGCTACAAGAAATGATATTCACTTTTAGTTACGTTCATGTTACGGACCTCACAGCTTCTCACTTTTCGCCTTGTTTACGTAAAACAACCCATGGCCAATAACAAATAACTTTTTTAAACTTATATATACAGCTATTAGCAGTGCAAGCTATATTTTCAAATTCTTTTAAAGCCATGATTCCTTACAAACTCATTTCTGGTGCGATTTTATCTTTTCTAAAACCAAAAATGCCTATCAACTTTTCAACCGCTGTTACATATACAAACACTCATCACAACTCGGCCGATCAATTTTCGTTCATGAGTGTTTGAAGAGGGAAAAACCAACCACAGAACGTGCCGTATTTAGACTACAACACCGTTTCGAGAAAAGATGACGTCATTGTTGCTAAGACGTTTACATGTATGCGTGGAAAGTTTCTGATTTTCATGGTTAAAAAAAATGCAGTGAAAGTTTTATAAAATCATCAAATTGCAGACCAAAGTGGACTTATCCCCTCTAGAAACCGTTTCTACTTTCAGTGTAAATTTCAAAGAGCTACCTACTTGTGTATGTATACATTCGAAACCAAACTACAACTGTAAACATGGACCCTTAAACGGATTACATATAGGCTAAAGGTAATGATGCAGGATATATTTTTGTCTTTCATTCATTTTATGTGATGAATAGAATCTCACATTTGTGTTTATGTATTATCATTTTTATCAAACTTGTTGACTAAAATGTATTTGACACTCGCTAACGCTCGGGTCTTACAACAGTTTTTTAACTTTTTTTTTTCTTTTTTATGAAACTATAATCAATCTTGTATCTTCATGCCAAATATTGCCCCTGATGGTTGTGAAGTTGCACAGATTACGGCAGATAGAAAATGCATTTCATTCTAATGCGGCTAGCCATAGACATAACAACCACAGTTTCCAGTTTAAATCAAAGACAAATCGCTACAGTTTCTTTACCCCATACACATTATATTGATTTTTATCTACGTTTAAACAGCTGACTAGATTATAACACCGTCAAGTTTAACAACATTTGTTTACTCTCTGGCTGTAAAGATGCCTCTTTAAGCTATTTAGATTATGTACGATAATTTCACACAGGCTTTTAGGAATATGTGATATCAATTACATGTGTCAATTTTATGGGAATATATTCAAATAAGGACAATTTACATAATATCAAATCTCACACAGAAGATGCAGACTAGTTCAAGACTGCTAAATAATAATCTACTAAATGCAAAAAATTTCAACCTTTTACTAAATGTAACCGTCTGGTAGCATTTACAAGTGTTTTACAAGAAATTCCCTTTCAAGGCAATTTATCTTAAAAGGCCCCTTTAACTCTTAACCACATGACATAATTTTAGACTTACCCAGATTGAAAGCACTTGTAGAAGACAAATTAGATGCAACTAGTGGGTTCAACACACTACTTATACCAGGCAAAAAAAAATATAAACAGATTAAGTAAAACAAGAGCACTTCATGCCGGTGCTTGATTTTCAGTGAACTGTGTAGAACTGTGTCAAAAATATTTTGATGGTTACCTGCCCCTGTTGTATGAGTTCTTTTTATTTTGATAGTAAACAATTTGTCCAAGTTTGAAGTAAATTTCTTCAGCAATTGCATAGATATTAGAAAATGTCAAAGTTTTCGCATGGCAATGACGATGACGCAGACAAAGACAACGCAAGGTCTATGATAAGAACATGCCGTTTTCTTTAGCTAATAAAGAGATCATTTAACTACTGCCGCCTTGTCCAAATTATACATTGGTTCTCTAATGTACTCATGCAACAGAATTCCGAATATTACACGGGCATGTTAAATAACCTTATATTACCAGATACGAATGATGTATTAAGCAGCCATTACAGCAGTGAAAATCGATATTCTCTGAATGTGATAGTTATGACCAAATACATGTGGTTTATCTGCTAGATTTTTATTGCATTTCTCCTAGCAAAACCCCCTAGACCCCTAAGCCCTTCTTTCCTGAAACAGCCCTGAACAAAATAATTCATACAGTTTAATTGCTTCAAAGGACATGTACTTACCATAATACAAGTTAATTTCTTGGTCCCAACTTATCAGTTTTTCCCCAGACAACTGGGTAAATTTGTAACCACCTGAAACCAAGAGAAAATTGTAAAACAGTACTGAAAGTAACGTAACCCCTCACTAAACTACCCAGTGTTTTAACTATCATGAGAGATAAATGTTTTGAAAATATCAAAGGGAAGTGTTGAAAATGTTGGTTCCTCCAAAGAAAATTCTGATGATTTGAGCCACATCTACTTTATTACCATCATTGCTTTCAATGAGAAGTCTAAAAGTACATCATCTTATAAAGCGTTGAGAAGGACAAACACCTTTACCATATTGCGTGACAAGCATTGAATATGACCTGTTAAAATCAAGTGTGGAAATATAGGATATATAAGTTGTCACTTGAATATACGTGTGTATAGGATATGACATGAATTGGCATTCAAGATGAGATCTTTTTAAACAAGTCGCTTTCAAAAAGTTATCAAGCCAGCATTTGGCAAGCTTATCAATAAATTTTTGCAGATGAGTTTAATAAATTTTTACCTCAAAAGCCAAAGAATGTGAGATTCTCTTTATCACATAACTGTATCTCAAGACGTAAAGTTCATATGATGTGTTAAAACATAGGCTAACTCTACACTTGAAATAAGGCTTGTCTGATTCTCAGGTAAATTCTGTACCTTAACCTCTGTGGTCCCCATTGTGAAGTTTGGTCATTACATGATGACCTTGTCCCAGTTTGTCTTCTATTTAACCCTTTGCCACACAATCCTATGTTTTAACAATCCTGAAGGAGAAAGCTCCTGACAAACAAGGAGAAATTAATGGTAAACAACGTTTTCCTTTTTCCCACAATGTTTTCTAGCCTTTCAAAGATAAAGTCTTTATTTAACTATGTTTAATTTGTTCTTTGCAAATGCGGTCTATATTGAACAAACCTTAAAGTTTGCCATCTTGTACAGGGTTAAAAGATTATAGAGGCTGTGTTTATAAATGCCAGGTACATAGGTGATATGCTAGCTAACCGTGGCTAGATGAATTGTACCAGGTAACCTTTTATTGAGTAAACATTTATTTTATTGGAAATTCGCTGCATCGATTGCTGTCTTAACAAGTTATTTCTTTGAAATGATATCCCCACCAATAAAACCTTTTTTGATAAAAACTTATTAGAGGTATTGTGTTTTGTATGTACATGTGATCTTTTTGTTATTGGTCCATAATGAAATTATACATTAAGCCCCCTTTTTCCATGACATGGCAATTTCCTTGAATAACAACAAATAATGAGTGTCTGTGGCTTATGATAAACAATACAAATATGAAGTTTTATAAAATTTTGTCCAGTATTTAAAAGAGATATTGGTCCATAAAGTATACATAAAGCCCCTTTTTATATGACTGGACAGTAAATCAAAAAAACTGTATCTGCTGACTATAATAAGAAACACATGTATGAAGTTTCATCAATTTTTGTCAATGATTTTAGAAGATATTTGTCCGGATGGACAGACGAACGGACAAATGGGTAGATAGACAGACAGAAGAACGGATAGACAACCCAAAAGCTATATCCATCTGCCTTTGGCAGGGGATGAAAAGTAGTCCAGTTCTATACCCAGGATGCATAAATCAGATAAGTCTGTATTTGAGAAATGCCACCTGGCAAAAGATAATAGTTATAATATTTATGCATATAATCGTATACCTCTCCATGCATTGACACCTGGAGCCCCGGTCACTTCACTGACACCATCCTGAAATTGTAATATACATGTGCAAGAGTATTGTGACATGCTTGAGTATTTATGTTACATTATTTTCTTGATCCTACTTGTAATTGGTAGATAGAATAATTCTGGTTTATTCAATGTATGTACAAATGAAGGAGAGCTTCTTTGGTTTTGGACTCTGAACAAGAACGTGCAGAAACACAAACCTAAAATTCTAATTGAATAAAGTTAAACACTTTACCAACTAACAAAGTTTTAGACCAGTCCAAGCTCAAAGCATTTACAGACCACAAATTAAATGTAGCTCAAAAGAAAATTTCTGTCTTTGGAAAAGTTAGAAAACATTGTGAGAAAAGGGGAAAGTACATTCCTTTTCTAAAAAATAATTTCAAAAACATTCTTATCCAGGGTCTTTTAAACTGAGATGATATAATAAGATAATAAGAATAAGATAATAAGATGATATTATGTAACTGGATAGACAATGCATTTCATGTTTCGGAGGCCTTCAAAGCAATCAATGTTGTCCTTTCCCGTTTCAAATGAGGACAAATCACAGGAGTTTTCTATCCCTTAAACCATATAAAACTGGTAATTTATCTACGTTTACAGAGCTGAGCTATTATACATACTTTCAAGTTTTCATGTCCTTTTTTTCTCTCTAGCTGTAAGGATGTATCTTTACCCTTTCAGTTGTGTACAAGATAAATTAGGGGCTTGTGCAGACAGCATAGGTCAAGTTTAAACTGCAAAGTTTCACATCAATTTTTCATTTTCAAAAGGGTTCAACTCCGTCATAATACATATGATCAGTGCAAAGTTTCAAGAGATGCAGATCTAAATGAAGAATTATCTTACAAACAGAATTTTTTTTTTTTCAATGTGATTAACTTCTATTATTTCATGCTTTTCGGCAGTTTATCGAGAAATAACGGTGGAATATTGTTCGATATTTCATGGCTACGACCAGTGAAAAATACCAATTTTATTTTCTAACTTTTCAGTTGAAGGCGGAAACAGTGGTTCCCATGTACTAGTTACGTAGGTAAACAATGCGTGCCATTCAACCAGATGGAAATATGACGTAATTTACCCTACATTTCTTGCTCTCTACGTAATATTGTAATGCGTTGTTTAAGCGGAGAGTGTAAGCCACAGAGAATTACCGAAAACAACTGTATTAGATTTTTATTTAAGTCCCCCTAGAAAAGGAGTTAGAAGCATGATATAAATAGAACATGTGTTTTTCTTCGGTGAAACAGCGAAATTTATTTCATCTCATAAACATCATCGGTAATATTTTCACCCATTGTTGCGCCATTCGTGAAAATATTACCAATGAAGTTCACTTAATGAAATAAATTTCTATCTTTCACCGAAAAATTATCCTCTGTTTCTCTAACTGATTGTTAAATTTTCTACAAATCAAATGTATTTCAAGCTTCTGATGATATAAACAATCTGTTCAAGCTTTTAGGTAAACAAGAAAAAGGCTAACGGAAGGATGACGGACACCACCCAATGACAGTAATAGGCTCTTTTTTGGCACTTAAGCTAAGTTTTTCCCATCAGGGAGGCTTTTGAATACATTGAGGGAACAGGACAAAATAAACAGCAATTCCCCCTTCTTTCAAGCCTTTTTTCAACCCTGTATAAGACATATCAGAGCAACAATAAATTTGTTCTATAAACAGTCAAATCATGCAAGGCCAAAGTTTGATGCTAGGTGAAGACTTACATCAAGACTTTGGTCTTATGTGAGAATATTTGCAGACGATTTATCAAATTTGACTCAAATATGATGGGATAAAAACATTGCAAAAAATAAACGAGAAAATTATGGTTATTAGTATTTTCTAATTTTTACATAATGTTTTTCAGAGCCATTTTTCTTCAGGATCGTTAGGCATGAGATTTCGTTAAAGGGTTAACGGTGGAATTTGTTACCGGTGTAAAAGCAGCTGAAAGACCGCCTTGTGCATAGGCAAAGTAAGGTTGTCCGTTGAAAAATATTTTGTCCCGTACGGTCCAGAAAGGCCAACAGTAGCTGAAATTTGAAAGAAAAAATATGTATAAACACACACACACACACACACACACACACACACCGGGTGTGTTCAAAGGAGTCCACAAATGTTTCATAACCTGTATAAACACAAATTTTCCAATAAAATTTCGACAAAATATACTTTGATATCTTTTCATTATAATGCAATACATACAAACCTAAGCCTAAGTAAGTAGTTTGAAGTTCATAGGGAATCCCTAAATTTTGAAATATCGTTCCAAAGTCTTTTAAAATGACCCTGCCAACTCTCACAGTGAAAATCATCATTCTGCCCATTCCAGTAGTGTTAGATTTTTGTTCTGAAGCTTAAACTTCTTCAACGGTTTCCACACAGTAAGAACAGCAAACATAACTGGACAAGTGCGTCAGTATAGGTAATTTGAAGTTCATAAGGACCCCCCCCCCCCCCGAATTTTGAAATATCTTTGAAAATCATGTATCAATTTTTATGAAACTTTTCAAAGTTACCAACTCTCACAGCGAAAAGTAGAATTTTTCTTCCGGAAGAAAGAGTATTTTGCCCATTCCAGTAGTGTTAAATTTTTTTTCTAAAGCTAAACTTTCTCCGACGGTTCCGCACAGTGACCAGAACAGCAAACATAACTGGACAAGTGCATGACTTCAGTACCTCACTTAAGTTAAATACGAGGCCCTCAATAAATTATATACAACTTACATAATTCTATGCCTTACCTTAGATATTGCTTTCGTCACTTTGATACCAATCTTCGATTCCTAAATGATTTGTCCAGTGTTCTCTTATATGGTGTCTGTTCTCAAAATGTTTGGTATAAATTTTATTTTTGACATGGCTTCATGTTTAATACCACTTCTGTTGAGACCTGACACTAAGACTCGATGGTCTGTCATGGTTTCTTTTGAATTTGTTTTGTTTGTTTGTTTGTTTGTTTGTTTTTTACCTCAATTGTATTTATCTAACTTGTTCCTTTCACCTACAACAATACTTCGGAGCTTGTTTATAGAACTTAACCAGTTCATACAATTCACTGTTCTTCATTTTGTTGTTGTATGCTATACCACATGCTGTGAGCCAAAGTTTGACTGGGTTTCTGGAAAATATCTATGGTTGGGCGTGGGGAAAAAAACAAAGTGTACACAAGTGCATGCAAGTCTCTGATATTAAATCATCAGAATAAAACCCGAAAAAAAAAAAAAGATATTAGGGCATCAAAAGTTGGAGTTTTTGCTGTTCAAACAATAGACGATCCATTTACTGTACTTGCATGAGAACTGTTTATATACAGGTAAACTCTTTACTCGGAATATCCTTCAAACTTCCCATCTGTTTTTTTCTGCAGTTTTGTTCATACATTTTAACTTTGCATTGAATGCAAAAAAAAAGCAAATTAAGTCATCAAAAACTCTGAAAATTTCACCCAGAGTTGGTAAAGATAATATTATTAACAATGCAAATTTTCAAAACACTAGCTAAAACAAGTTAAAAGATATTTCAAAGTTCAAGAGGTCCCTACGAACCTCAAACTACCTATACACTGAATTAAATTTCCTAGTAACTTTAAAAACATCACATGTAATTCTACTGAAAATTATGTTTGTTTGCTCTAGGCACGGGAATAAAATAGATTATGCTGTCTGGGCCTGTATTCGCCAACTATTCTTAATTACATGCTTCGTATAATTCTCAAGAATTTTCTAAATTTCAAAGTAACGCAAATTCTGATTTGCTAAACCATTTGGTTGAGCCACTCAGAAGTTGTGTTTTTTACTAAACCTAGAATGAGGCTAACAAAGCAATTTAGACTGATTGATGAATGTGGGGCCTATTCAGTGATAACTTGTCAAAAAGGTTTGAAATAGCTTTAAGGTGGATTTGCATACTGACTCTATACATGCTTCCCTTACACAGCCATCTAAGAGCTGATTTATTTCTTTGCAATAGTTTGAGTTTGTAACGGGAGTGATTCACTACCCGTAAAAACCTATTTTTCCATGCCCCTTACAAATGTTTTGTTTTCTCAGTGTCCTTACTATACATTATAAGTACTTGGCAGTTTACCTCTCTCTGTGCTTTTGATATCTTACAATGCCAGTTTCTGCACTCAGTCCATGCCATTATCTACTCACTGTTATCACCTATGTATTTATCTACTTCTTTCAATGGAAATATTGGATATATTTTCGAGAACATTGTAATTATTAGCAATTTGCGTAACACTGCCAATGTATTGACATCTAACACCCAAGCGGGCTTTGCCTATATAAGCACTGTTTCAACTCGGACTTTCGCTCAGTTGTACAGAGCTATATAGGTAGGGTCTACCTTCGAGCTAACTTCACCGTCTCTCTAGCTCTCTCTCTGTCTTTCTGTCTCTCTGTCACTCTCTGTCTCTTTCTGATCATTCCCATCCAATAGTGTGGGTTTAATTTTTGCGTATTGTCGTTTTCTTCTGTTTTAAGAAAATTTCGATTGGGAAAAAAATTGTTTTCTTTGTAATAAAGCTTGCTTGTTGTGTTCATCCAAAAGAATCTATCAGTGCGGATAGATCTACATCCAGTTACAAGTTTTATGCTGTTTTAGGCCATATCACAGCCATCAGTGCACCTAAGCATTGTGTTTCCTAGCTTTCTTACATCAGTACTGACACAACCTTCTTTGCGAGTCACTGACAACTTTTCTCACATGTACCACAGGTGACAGGAGAAAAATTGCTGTAAAGAAAGTTTGCTGGAACAGGTTATTAAACCAACAACCACCAGGTCACGAGTCCGATATGCTTACCATTGAGCTACCCTGCCAGACTCTAAGAGTTGACTGATTCCACTTTTTCATTGGTCCCAAAAATATTCAATCCAAGTTTTATGAAAAAGACAAAGAAAAACACTCCATGTGGATGTTTAGCTGCAGTGGCTTTTTCAGTTGAAATTTATAATCTTCAGTAACAACTCTGATATTTTTGAAATGACAGGTTTTGCAAGATGCAGATGCAGACAATGACAGGGTTATGACAATATCTCATGGTTCCTACGAAAATACATGAGCAAAAAATGCACTTACGAGAAATTTTCTGTACATGGTAGTACCTCAAGTTCATCCCTCAATTTTAGACACATACCAACCATGTAGTTCTGCATGGTTTCTGTCTCTTCTAAGACAATTTTCCAACCAGGTGCACATACCTGTAAAATTGGCATAAGGGTTTACACTTAACTCTTTATCAGACAGCAAGATTTTAGACTTATTCAAATTGGAAGCATTTGCAAACAAAAGAGTAAATTTGACTTAAGACTGAATTTGTCATTTGAAGGAAAGAAAATAAATGTATTTTCAGAAAAAGAGAAAATGCTGTTATCAGCTGCAATTGTATGCAGACTGATCTACATTGTCTACAAAACTTTGAAAAGCCATTTAAGTCTGTGTTCTGACAGTCCATATTCTTTGTAGAAAATGTGCTTCTCAGGTAATTTTCAATGGAGAAAAATGTACTTCTGGTTCATATTCTGGGTAGAAAATGTACTCCTCAGTCCATATTTGGCTTAGAAAATGTACCAGTACTCCAGAGTCCATATTCTACGCAGAAAATGTACTCCTTTGTTCAAATTTAACATAGAATATGGACTGGGGAGTACGAATTCTATGGGACAACATATTCATCTTTAAACTCTGTTCAGTGCTATAGGTAATACTGGAAGGGGTTTAAAAAATGGTGGCCCCTGGGCATCTAACATGAAGCAAAAGAAATTTTCTTGCCGTAACCATTGGTAAGGTACTGGTGGTGTTCAAAAACTTTTCAAACTTGTGGTTGACTGCAATGGTAGCTCCTAGTCGTTGATCATGTTCGCAGTCACTTTTATTAAACTCCGGAGGCCCTTTGACTCCCTCTGAAACATTTCGAGATATTTGATAAATAGATATTGCCTTATCTGAAAAACAAAATGGATCATATATCTACCTTCAAAACGTACAAGAGTCCTTTAAAATATAGAATCTGCCTAAAACAAATTTTAATCCTTTACCACACAGTCTCTAGTTTTACCGATCCTGGGAAATAGGACTTTTAAGAATATTGTGAGAAAAGGAGCAAATGCTGGTAACCACCATTTTCTCCTTTTTTCCACAATTTTTCTACACTTTAAATTTCAATTCCTATCCTGTTAGCTAAAGTTGATGTCATCTACAAATAACTTCGTTTTGGACTCGTCTTAAATTCTTTTGTCTGATAAAAGTTAAGTAAACAACTTTGAATACATTTAAAGAACACTTTAACTAGATTTATATATATATATATGGGGGGGAGGGTGTCTGTCTCTGTGTGTGTGTGTGTGTGTGTGTGTGTGGAAAGAAGGTTGATATCCTAAGAAAAAATTTATGGACATGACTCCTTACTTGAGTGAAAACAAAAAAGAAAAAAAAAAAAAATAAATAAATAAATAAAACACACTGCAAATATAAACTGCTTCCTCAGGGTCCACATGAATCCATGAACTTCAAAACTACAACTTAGGGACTCTATCAACTGAGCTATCAGGGCAAGTGATATTTCCTTGTGCTCAAAGAGTCAAAAGGTATTTATCCCTTTTTATACTATAAGGCTTTTCTGTCACTAAAGCAGATAATACACCAAAAAACTGGGTAATTTTACCGGGTAATTATGTAAGTTTTCTACATGTATCTTTAAGTTTGTCAACCTTTTACATACCCAGAATAAATCAGTAAGATGAATTTAGCCAAATATATTTTCTATGCAAGGAAACAAAGAAATAACTCATTTAAAGTCATTTCTTTGTTTCCTTGCACAGAAAATATATTTGGCTAAATTCATCTTACTAATGTGATGATTTGAACGGTCCTACTAAACACCACAAAGACACTTCAAATACTACAAAGACACGCAAAGACGCACAAAGACACACAAGGATATTTGATAAATAGATATTGCCTTATATGGAAAATAAAATGGAGTATATATCTACCTTCAAAACATACAAGAGTCCTTTAAAATATAGACTCTGCCTAAAACAAATTTTAATCCTTTACCAAACAATCTCTAGTTTTAACGATCCCGGGAAATAGGACTTTTAAGAATATTGTGAGAAAAGGAGGTTATGCTGGTAACCACTATTTTCTCCTTTTTCCACATTTTTTTTTTTTTTTTTTCTTTTTTTACCCTTTCAATTACAAATCCTATGAGCTAAAGTTGATATCATCTACAAATAATTTCGTTTTGTACTCGTCTAAAATTCTTTTGTCTGATAAAAAGTTAAGTAAACAACTTTGGATACATTTGAAGAACACCAAACTAGATTTTTTATGAAAAAAAAACACTGCAAATATAAACTGCTTCCTCAGGGTCCACATGAATCCATGAACTTCAAAACCACAACTTAGGGACTCTATCAACTGAGTTACCAGGGAAAGTGATATTTCCTTGTGCTCAAAGAGTCAAAAGGTATTTATCCCTTGTTATACTATAATGCTTTTCTGTCACTAAAGCAGATAATACACCAAAAAACTGGGTAATTTTACCGGGTAATTATGTAAGTTTTCTACATGTATCTTTAAGTTTGTCAACCTTTTACATACCCAGAATAAATCAGTAAGATGAATTCAGCCAAATATATATTTTTATGCAAGGAAACAAAGAAATAACTTATTTAAAGTCATTTCTTTGTTTCCTTGCACAGAAAATATATTTGGCTAAATTCATCTTACTAATGTGATGATTTGAACGGTCCTACTAAACACCACAAAGACACCCTAAATACTACAAAGACACACAAAGACGCACAAAGACACACAAGGATATTTGATAAATAGATATTGCCTTATATGGAAAATAAAATGGAGTATATATCTACCTTCAAAACATACAAGAGTCCTTTAAAATATAGACTCTGCCTAAAACAAATTTTAATCCTTTACCAAACAATCTCTAGTTTTAACGATCCTGGGAAATAGGACTTTTAAGAATATTGTGAGAAAAGGAGGTTATGCTGGTAACCACTATTCCGTCCTTGTTCCACACTTTTTTTTTTCTTTTTTACCCTTTCAATTACAAATCCTATGAGCTAAAGTTGATGTCATCTACAAATAATTTCGTTTTGGACTCGTCTGAAATTCTTTTGTCTGATAAAAAGTTAAGTAAACAACTTTGGATAAATTTGAAGAACACCAAACTAGATTTTTTATGGAAAAAAAAACACTGCAAATATAAACTGCTTCCTCATGGTCCACATGAATCCATGAACTTCAAAACCACAACTTAGGGACTCTATCAACTGAGCTATCAGGGCAAGTGATATTTTCTTGTGCTCAAAGAGTCAAAAGGTATTTATCCCTTGTGATACTATAAGGCTTCTCTGTCACTAAAGCAGATAATACACCAAAAAACTGGGTAATTTTACCGGGTAATTCTGTAAGTTTTCTACATGTATCTTTAAGTTTGTCAACCTTTACATATCCAGAATAAATCAGTAAGATGAATTTAGCCAAATATATTTTCTATGCAAGGAAACAAAGAAATAACTTATTTAAAGTCATTTCTTTGTTTCCTTGCACAGAAAATATATTTGGCTAAATTCATCTTACTAATGTGATGATTTGAACGGTCCTACTAAACACCACAAAGACACCTTAAATATTACAAAGACACGCAAAGACGCACAAAGACACTCAAGGACACCACAAAGACACACGAAGACGCACAAAGACACCACAAAGACACAAACAGATGCCTAAAAAATGAAAATACTACACCTGTATGTCGGCAAAGCCATCTTTTTGCTTTCATATAAATTTACATATTTACACTTGCGTTAAAAGAAATGGGGGCTAAACGTAATCATTAAATTTTTTTCAAAACATAATCAATTCATATGGTAAACAGTTTGACAAATAATTAGAATATCTTGACTGATTTGCAGCGGTTCAAGTTGAAAGAGTTGAATGCGATATTATTAAAAAAAAAATAAAGTCTTAATGAAGGAGAGGTACGTCAATATTAATATAGTGAAACGTTTAGATAGAATCTATATCATTATTTGAACCACATGTTTTTCTACAGACATTTGCTGCTTTTTGGAATATGAACCATGCGATTTTTGCACGGGAAAGCCGCATCAGCGATTTTTGCCCTTGGAGGTTGCCGTGATAGCTAAACTTTTACTTTCTATTCTTCCGGAAAGATCGGTAAGCATTTTCTGATCATGCACACAGATAAAGAAATTATTCAACTTAACGTATACGTATCCATAAGAGTATTCAGTACTACTCCAGTGGACACTATTCAACTTTTCCTGTGGTACTATCAAAAGGTTTACTGTACGATCAGAGCTCTGCCAACCTGGTAGGTCAGTCGGTAGCGTGCAGGACTTGAGAACGGGGGTCGTGGGTTCGATCCCTGGCTTGGCAAACTTCTTTCAGAGGATTGATGATGGTCATTGCGACAGGATTCATTCCTCGCCCACCGCTGACCATTGTCTCGACGATGGTTATATGGGTAAGCAGCCAGCGGATTGAAAAGAAAATTGTTCGGAGTACTGGTGAAAGAAACTCCGGGAAAGCATTGATAGGTGTACTGGCCGGCTCGATATAACTGAAATAATGTTGAAAACGGCGTTAAACACCAATGAATCAGTCAATCAATCAATGGTCAAGTAGAGAAGATCACTTTCATGTGAGGTTAAGGAGTGTCGTTAAAAGGGGTATACAAAAATGTGGATTTCGGGGTCCCACAGATCTTTCATACAATTCCTGGTTAGTCGTGGGAGTATTCTTTGACAAGATACGCCATAGGCCCAGCCACGCACTGTTGAAACCCGGTAGACACACGAATAAGTCAGGTGTGGGGAAAACTCGGCTGATGCGTGGAAGTAGCAATACAAGTTAAATGTAGTTTCGGAATTGGCCGTGTTTGACCAGTCACCCAGTGATACATTTTATGAGATCATATATCTCTAAACAAACTTATACCGTGACTTCATTTCTGGTCTTATACAAGGCGCATGGGTACAGTTCCCGAGCCGTCGCTGCATAAAATAAACTTGTACGTTCGGTGTTTGTAAAATTTCATTAATTAAGACTTTCTGACAAAGTACATATTATCTTGTCAAGTTCTCACATAGTTCCTTCGAATACAAATGAGGCATGCTCTGTGAAAAGGAGGCTTAATACATCTGCGAAAAGTATCGACCTAGGTCAGCCTGTGCAAGCTGACCTTGGACGAAACCTTTCGCTATATAGGTTAATTCTGTGTATGTCAAAGGCCCGGTCTACCTCCGGATTAAGTCGGTTATTAAAAAAAGTGGCTACTATGGATCCATAAGTATTTGATGGCTTATTTGGTACCATGAATCACTGAGATACATTACGCCCCTTTTCACAGTGCCCAAATGTAGAGCCGTTTTTGTTTATCAAAATATCCAAGGAGACGATGTTTGGACTGGAGATACCATTTTGTCTAACATTATTCTTTAGGGTACAGCAAAGGTAACTTTTGACTCCACAGGACTGAAGTTACTCAAAAACTCACCTTCGTTATCGTCTTTTCAAGCAATTTCTACCAACCCTTAAATCGTAAAACTGCCCTTGAACAACTTCAAACCAACACGACAGACTTTTTTTTTTATTTCAAAACCTCATGTGGGTTTTTGACTCTCTTGAAAACCACTCCACAACAGCTGGGAATAGCAAGTATGCCGTATTTGCCATTTGGAAGATTTCCTTGCAATCATTCTATTGAATTTCAAAAAAAGTTCCTTTCTTGCTATTCTGAGATAAGTTTTCAAAAAAAGTGGCATTAATGTCTGTAGTTGTCTTAGATCTTGGTTCTCCTTTTTGCTCGTAAATAGACAAATCGCTTAATTCATTGTCCAGATAAATCCTCTCGTTTCATTTCCTTTAGATAACTAACTCTGTCTCTTTTTTTAAAGCGCTTGTTTTTTTGTGTGTGTGTAAATTTCAGTTTTTTTTGACTTTAGACTGTTGTATGGATTCGTCCAAGCTACTGCCTAGAATCGCTCTACTTTTCAGACATTTTGAGTTCGAAATCATTTGTGGTTTAAGTATGGCAAGTTTTATGTACGTATCATGCTGCTGGTTCACTATATATGACAAAACAACTTTCTTTATAAGAGATGGGACTACATGAACGTTTTGTGTTTGGCAAATTGTGGACTCCGCCTAGCCTCTCTCCATAAACCTTCTAAGATACATATTTCATTGTTACGATGACTGGTGGCTATGTGGCCTATCATCTCTACAAACTGGCGACATGCAAATTTGCACACTTTACACCTGAATCCAGTATCATCGCTTATTGTGTCATTGTATTCTAAAAATCTGAAAATATAGATAAAAGGAAATAGTGTAATGAAAAACAAGACTCTCATGGAGTCTACAAAGAAAAGATACCTCATAGCAATACATTTGATAACAAATATAGCGCTGAGAGTTTAATTCGAAACTTTGGTACTGGTCACAGCTGTGCACAAGATTCTTTAGTATGCGAGCTCCTTTTTGTTATTCTCTTCTCACGAAAACTAAGTAAAGAGAGTCAAATGATAATCAAAACTGAGCCAAAATTATGTTTTCTACCGTGTGAACTGGACCTTTTCCTTCTATACTATATGCATCGATGCAGCTATGTGTACAGCTTTTTCATCAAGGCAAGCATTTAATGCTTGTGTACAGATGCAGCTGATTGTACAGTGAACCTCTTGATAGTACCCAAAGAAAAGTTGAATTATTTCCACGGGAATAGCACTGAATACTCTTATAGATATGAATCGTCAAGTTGAATGATTCTTTTATCTGGGTGCATAATCAGAAAATGCTTACCGATCTTCCCGGAAGAATAGAATGCAAAACTTTAGCTATCAAGGCAACTGCCAACGGCGAAAATCGGTGATGCGGCTTTCCTATGCAAAAACCGCATGGTTCATGTTCCAAATAGCAGTAAATGTTGGAAGAAAAACATGTTACAGTTGATTTGGCAGTAGCAGATCGCTAACGAAATTATCGCTGCGTACGTTTTTAATCCATCATATAATAAATGATACCAGTCGACAGCAAAATTTATGACCTTTGAAAATAAGTCCACATTTTTAGCTGAAAAATCGTTGAACGATAAAGAATACCTTCTTTTTCGACGACACTAATTAGGTCAATAACGGATAACTTTGGGTAGTAACGGATAGTTAAGAATAATATAGTTGAGGGGTCATCTCAAATCAATCTGAAAGCTGTCAAGTGCCGTAAATCTACTGTTCAATCGTTGGTGGTGCACTCTTGACATATTTACATGGATCCAGAGTTTGATTCACAGACAGGCCAAGATTGTTTTTAACGTTTAACAGTTCCAGTCGTAGTCTCAGCACTACACAGCCAATCCAGCTGCAAGGGAGGTCTTTTTGTGTGCAGTAATTAGAATTGAAAGGTCGCAAAATAGACTCTAAGGTTAAATGGCTTCAACAGCCTTTTTAAATGGTACTTGGAGGGGTGGGGCTATTTCAAGGCATAACTCCGAGATAAAAAGTGGTAAACTGCATCAGTTCACTGTTTAATGATATCAATTGATGCACTCAAGTGGAATTTTAAAACAGCATAAACTAGTCAAATGGCTATACTGACACATGAATCAGTAACCTATGGTTGTGTCAGTAACTAAATTAATCTCTGTCTCTCATTATATGATATTCTTTTTAGGCGAAATTTGAAAAGAATATGTAACAATAGGTAAGAATTCCTCATGAAGAGCATTTTCACCACTTTGCTTCATTGTTTTCATTGAAAGCAAAATAAAAAACATACATGCTCTCTAGAAAAATTCCAGCCAATAGTATGACATCACTAGTACTACACCGTTTGTCCCCACATATTTTATTAATACATGACGTATCGTCTATTTTCATCAATATGAAATAAACAGGTTTGTATTGCATGGAGATCAATGTTGCGAAAATTGATCATAATGAGTAGTTTTACCAATTGTCACATTTTTTTCAAACCGAACATGTACATGTATGTTAAAATATGTTTTTTAATCGTATCTGAGGATTGCTGTTATTCTGTTGTAAGGAATATCAATAAAACAATCCACAACCGTACAAGGAAGAAGAAACCAATTTAAGAATGCACAGCAAGTGAGTTGTTGCCGATCCGCTGGTTAGGACAATAGTTGTACCTACCTACACAGAATATATTGAATAAAGTGTGCCGTATAAAGAATATATTTCTGATGTGGAGGGTTTACAACATATTTTGGCAAGTTGTTTCCTTCAAAAGAGGAGTGTTTTAAGTTATAATGCTGTTACAGCTGATTGCTTGCTGCTTTATACAATAAGTACCATGGTACGATGTAAATAGCTTTGACTGTCTGACGAAATCCAAAATACAGTTCTTAAAATAAATGATCAGTAACCTGAATATTCATTACACTGTCTTTTGGAATAGTAGACATTGTCTTATTTAGCTCTTTACCACACAACAATGTTTTAGACTGCTCCAAAATGAAAGCATTTGCAGAGGACAAATTATAATTATATGTCTCAAATTATTGTTTCTAAAAAGTTTGAAAACTTTAAGGGAATTAAATGGAGAAAATGCCGGTTACAAGCATTTTCTCCTTTTATCACGATGTTTTAAAAACTCTAGTTGCTTAGGCATATAAATATATCTGCTACAGTATCCAATAAATCATAAAAACACCTTGCTAGACAAGCATCTTTGTAATTCATATTAAAGTATTCTCTATCAACTAATAACTTTGTTTATGTTTCAGCTAGTGGTGGCTTTATTTCGAAGGCATAATAACCTTAAATTACTGAGTTTTCTATCACAATAATAGTAGCTGCAGAGCCACGGTATGCTGAACTGTGTGTTGATTTTTCTTTGTTGAAGAAGACAATTATCAGATGGTCCAGGTTCAGTCAGTAGTACCTGAAACAAGACAAAGCTAATTAATGCACAAATTCACACTGACCTTGCTTTAGTTTTTAACAGTTACACTTATTCAGTTTTTTTTTTTTTTTAGTCTGTTTCTCAATTTATATAAGTGCTAGTGGCACTAAATTTCCACCATGCTTCGGTCACAATGACCATATTACAATTTATGCGTCATATACAAACTAGTCTACAAAGCATTTTGATCAATGATGAAAATAAACACACCCTAAGGTGCAGTTTTGAGAAGATGCCTGGTTTTAACCACTACCAGACACACATAACCTCCTTTATCACCAAGTATAGTTCCTGATTTTACAGTGACCTACATTTTCTATTTTCTAGACCTTAATTCTTATTTTATGTAGTTACAGATGTAGTTCAATTCACGTTTGACATCGGTTTTACAATCAACATTGATATTGGGAAGGCCCCTCTGAAGTTCGTCATGTACACATTGCCTCGCATGCCCTATCCGCTACTGACCAAATCGGTTGAGGTATTTTTCAGTCGATATTCAATGTCACGCTTTTATCCATGGGATTGGTATTCTTTTTAGTAAAAGAAGACATATTTATACACCATATCATACCAAAAAGCTTGTGATTTAAAGTTTACATACCTGAAAATTTGATTGGAGGTTCCGTCTGCTGTAATTTTTTCCTGCCTTAAAAAATTAGCTTCTGGTTGCCCCCGTTTGGTTTTTGTGAGATTAGAATACCGTCACAAATGCAAATTGTAAACAAACATCATCAAACACATCTCGGAAATATAATTTTTCAATGGTACACAAATTTGCTCTATTACATGCCAACGGAAGCTTTTCTCTGTAAAACATTAAAGGCCTATCCGCTATAACCCAAGATCCGCTACTGCCTAATCGACTGTACCTCTCAGGTGGTATACTTCTGATAAGTTTCTGTTCGCTAGAATTCACGTGCCAGCCTCTTTTATGATATTTGTTTACTGCAACTAAATGATTTTGGGCTTGCAAAGACAGCAGCTTCCGATTTGCGAGACTGTAATTAATCCATAGTGTAATTACGGAATCGAATATCAGACGCATCCAATTTCTTTTTTTCTTTTTTTTAATTCATCATCAGAAATATTCGTCCAAGTATGGCAAATGTCCCGTCCTTTGTCACCAATTCACAGAAAGAATTAAGAGACTCTTTCTTCTTCCTCATTGTCTTTTAAAGGTCCAATAAAAATTAACTGACAAGATCTTATAAATTTTTCCAGCTGTTCTGGAAGATTTATGATCTTCCCAGTTCACACATGGAGGTCTTCCATTGTCTTCCATTTTCACAATTCATTTAATTAGAAAAAACATTTTAGATTTGAGTCAAAGGTTGTTTTTTAGGTCTAACACCATGTAATGTTACAGTGTGTTTAATATGAATATAGGCAAAGCCTAGAAATGGTGAAAGAGACTTTTTTCACAGACATATTCAAACATAATCCATACAATAACTGATCGGCTCAGATATGTTGATTTGACACTGCCCAGCAAATTTTTGATGGCAGTAGATATCTGCTGCTTTATCTCTTTACCAAACGACAAATTCTACACTCATCAAAATTGAAAACTTCTGCGAAAAACAAATTCGAAAGTGATACTAATGAAACAAAAGTCCTCAACATTATAGAAAACACTATGGGAAAAGGAGAAATTGCTGGTGACCAGCATTTTATCCTTTTCCTGCAATGACCTCAGAATCCTTCTCCTTAAGGGCCGTTTGAAGTCGGGGTTGTGTAGTAAAGGGTTGACTTGTGAAGAAATTTAACCCCAAATTTCAGGGGTCGCTAATTAGCTGGACTAGCTTGGATTGATTATAGTCTTTGCGACGGATTTCATCCTCCTGTCACCGGTGATCATTGATTGGGTAGAGGTAGGGTGGAAAAGCAGCAGGTGACCTGGAAAGAAGTTAGTGCATATCCCGATAAAAGGCACTGCAGAAAAGCAATAATAGTTGCTCTGACTGCCACGATTTAACTGAAATAATGTTGAAAGTGACGTTAACACCAAACAAACATACAAATGTCCGTATTTATTATGGCTCTGAGTACAGGAAATACTGTGTATGTACTGTGTATAGGAAATATGTTATTTCTGATCATTTTCATTTCGCTACGTAGGGGTGTAGAAACCCAACCGCAAAAATGGAACTTTGTATACATCTACACATTGTACGTCGGCCTACAAGAAATATCGTTAGAACATAATATGTAGACGGCGTAACTTTCAGGCACTTGAACATGAATATTGTCAAAAGTCCTTGGGGATTTAATATCAAACGAAATAATAAAAAAAAAATGCAAGAAATTGTCTTTTTTCCTGCTTTGAATATTCTTGTGAAGCAAAAATTTAAATTATAGATCTAGATGTATTTTCAAGATTAGATCTTAATGCTAAAGTTCCTCCTAAAGTTACTAGAGTGTCTGAAAATAAAGGTACGCATACAGTTCTTTATGGGTTATAAGAATCAAAACCAGGTTAATAGCTCAGGTCAAAAGCCAGCAAAATCAGCTACGTGGAAAGAAAATAAGAGCATGTTTAATGCTCACCAGGTATTACCAAATAGTACCTTCATCTTCTCATCCCCAACCACCTGAGCGGATGGGAGCCTTTATTTATAGGCTACAGTAGTCGTTCCAGCGAGGGCCAGGATGTATATTGAGCATCAGCCCTCTTTGCACCTCTGATGATAATGCAAGAATCTGTATATACATTTTTTTTTCCTCTCTAACGCTGCTAACCAGATGTAAGAATGTATCATGACTTTTGCTTGTCTACCTCTGAATTACTTTAATACGATAAACACTGAGTAGATCTGGTTCTAGATAATCTTGACAACTTGGATTGTTTCCTTAAATTTAGTAAGCTGCACATTTTTTTTTCCAATCCATCTACATATGTTTATACCCATCTATTCATCCCTTCTTCTTCTCTCGGTAGCTCAGTCGGTAGTGAACAGGACTTGAAAACAGGGGATCGCAGGTTCAATCCTTGGCTTGGCTAATATTTTTCCGAGGATTGATACTATTCACTGCAACAGCATTCATTCCTCTCTCACCGCTAACCATTGTTTCGACAATAATTGTGTGTGAAGCAGCCAGTGGCTTGGAAGGAATATTGTGAGGAGCACAGGTAAAAAATACTCCAGGAAAGCATAAATAGGTGCTCTAGTTACGAAATAATGTTGAAAATGGCGTTAAACACCATACAATCAACCTTCTTCTCTCATATTAAAATCATAAATCTACCCATCCATCTATTAAACCAATAAACGACCCAACCAACCCAAAACCATGCATCAAGCACTCTCCCCTGTCGTCCCAAATCTCATAAGATATCTTTTTTTATCGAATTCTCTACATGTATACATGTACATGTATGTAGTACCCAACTATCTATTCCTTGTCCTCATGTCAGCTTCATAAAATTCAACAATATTTACTATACTCTTTTTCTTAATTACATAACCACTGGAGAAGTAACGTTTTTATTAACCTTGTGAACAAAAGGTGAAAAGGAGAAAAAAAACAAACAAGACGAGGATAAGGGTGTTGAAGAAACCAAAACGAACACGAAAATAGGGCGAACTGCAAAAGGACGAACAGGATTAAGGCCGAATAAAAAAAATGACGTCAAAGCAAGACTGTCACTCATTATATTCCGCTAGGTGGTATTTTCCAAATATACATCTATCAGATTTAGGCATTCTGGGTACAGAATCGGACTACTTTTCCAAACGACAACCGTTACTTTGAATTTCAAAATTAAATAAACGTTTACTCAATAAAACGCTTGCTGGTACGATTCATTCAGCTGTGAACAGCTAGAATGTAACCTATGCACCAGCTATTTATAAAAACAGCCCCTACAGGCTTGGGTAGTAGCTTCAGTATAAGCCCAGACACTTCTTGTTGAGATTTGTGAAACTGTTGATCCATTCAAAGATGTACAGTAAAACAAGAGTATTTGTAAAACTTTTTGTCTTCATTTGAAACAATTAAATTTTTAAGACATTTGGACCGAAAAACAGGCTACATTTTCCAACAGATGTATTGTTAATAGCCATTTTCTCCATTGCTACTTTATTAGCGGCGTATCAATTAGTAGAGTAATAATGGGGGTAGGGTCGTAACAATCTTCACAATCTTAACACCGTGTCTTAACAATGTCTGACTGGGGGTTAGGTCGTAACAATCCTAACAGTCTTAACAGTCCTAACGCAGTCTTAGCAATTTGACTGAGGGTTAAATCTTAACACCGGAATTCTAGGAGGGTTAGATCTTATCGTTTAGGGGCAGGGGGGTGAAATCTTATCGATTTTAGTTAAAAAAAACTATCAAACTTGTACCGTTTGATATATAGTTTGTCAATGAAGCCTTAATAATTTTACAAAATACGGCGTCGTGCCAAAAGTGAGTCAAGTTTTATAATGGCGTCACTATCAATACATCCAAGCGTAAAATTATAGATAAATATTTTCAGGGTCAAGCAACTAAGTACAAAGTTATACATGTCTATATCGTGTAAATGATCTACTGTTAGTAGATTTGTGTACATGGTGTCGTGATATTTCCTTTCTAGAAGTTTCTCAGCGGTCAAATTTAAACCTGTTTGAATCATGGCTAAACACGGAAAGGAATCATCTAGCAAAACTAAATCAGACATAATTAAATTGGTTGAGAGTGGATTACGTGCTAGCGAAGTTTCTAAAAGATTAAATATTTGTCAAAGTACAATTTATCGGTTTTTAAAACGACGGAGAGAGCGGAATAACGTTGACAACAAATTATGAGTTGGCCGTCCGAAGCTCATGTCGAAGAGAGGTGAACGAGTTTTATCAAGGATTGTTTAAAGGTCGTGTTTGAAGGAAATAACTAGTGAATATAATCAGGCAACACCGTGTAAAGTATCCACTAGAACAATGCAGAGAAAGTTACACCTTTTACGTTATACGATACGGACTGTTAGGAAAACCATCAGGATCAGGGCTGTGAACAAAAAAAGAGACTGGCGTGGTGTAGGGGAAAATATCATTGGAATATCAATAACTGGAAAAAGGTCATGTTTACTGACGAAATGATGATTGTTATTAAACCTGACGGAAAAACAAAAGTGTGGAATAAAGCGTCGGAAAAGTGGCGACCTGAATGTATTGGATACGTAGCCCAGGGGCCTAAATCGACATTGAAAATTATGATATGGGGATGCATTATATATGAAGGGATTGGAACTTTAGCTTTTATTGATGGAAGTATGAAATCTGAAAAATATATTCTGACTCCAGATGACAACATTTGGCAAGTTGTGGCCAAGAACTATGGAGTTAACAGCTGGCTCTTCTAAGATGATAATGCTCCTTGTCATCGGTTACGTCTCTCGGAGGAATGGAAACACAGGAATCAAATACCACAACTCAGTTGGCCAGCACAGTCCCCTGATTTATCTCCAATTGAAAATGTTTGGCACTTCATGAAAAATAAAATTAAAAATCGTATGTTCCTGATCCGCAATGTAAATGCTCTAAAAGACCACTTGATACGTGCTTTAAATGATGTCCCTTTATTCTATATTCAAAAGCTTTATGACAGTTTACCTCGTCGTTGTCGGCAAGTGACAGCTCAAAAAGGGGATGTTATAAAATATTGATACCAACTTTCAAACATCAGAGGGTAAGTTGACCTATTTAGATTTGTTTACGTTTGATTTATTGCGTGACGCCATTAAAAAGCTTGACTCACTTTTGGCACGTCGCTGTATACGTTTAAGCTTACATACTCTGTTCTTCAATCGAACCACTCTTTTATCACTATTGTCACTATTGTCATTCTCACTTTTAAGTTTAATTAGTGCGTCTACAGCAGCGTTTAAAATTACTTGTTCTGCTTGTATTTCGTTATCTAATTGTTTAATACGTTCTATTTTTTCATTAATTTCTCTTTATTTATTTACAGTTTCGCTATATAGGATTAAGACATTGTACTACCACGTGAATCCAAACACTTTAAAACCCGATTTAGTTGTGTTACTATGACACATTTGCATGTAGCTATTATATTTGTATTATGGGACGAAAGCCTGATTTAGAAATATGAAATATGATCTATGTATCTTGTAGCCCTAAAATGAGATTGTAATCTTTTTTAAACTGAAGATGTCATTATGACCTAGCCCAGGGATAGCCTTTATCCGGTATTATTTCATTAAATTTGAGCGCGAAGTTTTAGCATTTGGCTTTGATGAATGCACAAAAGCGATTAGGGTAATTATACCAGGCAGAATCCAATTTTTGCACTTGTTTTGTGTTATATTATGGAATGAAAATAAAATGATAAAAATTGAATATTAATATTCTCTATTCAACATACCAGCGCTTTAATGTAGGCATGTGTCTCACCAGTAGTCTAAGGATCATACGAATGTGTGCCGCCCATTTGAAATCGAAACGAATATTAGGCTATGCTTTCGTTAGAGTACATTTTTACGCTTAACTCCAATTAT
This sequence comes from Hippopus hippopus, assembly GCA_946811185.2. Lineage (NCBI taxonomy): Eukaryota > Metazoa > Mollusca > Bivalvia > Cardiida > Cardiidae > Hippopus > Hippopus hippopus. The sequence goes on along the minus strand of OX328108.1, from coordinate 26,708,711 downwards.
AACATATTTGGTTATATTTTGGTAGCCAGCATAACTGTTTGAGTTTTCTGGTTTAATTACAACAGTAATCACTTATTCTCTTCAAGTCACAAACCGGATTCTTTCGCCAATTATATATTCGTACATGATTTACAAATCTGGGGCAAGTATAAAAAAAAATTACGGTAAAAAAAAGGTACAATTCGACGGGGGATAAAATGCAAAGCTACCTTTGAACGCCTCCACTGCAGACGACACTTGAAAGTGTGTTGAGAAAAGCATGTTGAGAAAAGCATTTTTATGTGACTGAAGTATAAACGTTTAAAATATCACTGCGTTAAGAGTTTATAATACGCAATTTCTCCTTATAAAGCAATGTTTATCCTACTTGCTTTTCCCCATTTAAACCGAGTTTAAAATTGTCGTATGCTATCTATTCCAACTTGGTTAGGTCTTAATTCTTTTGTTTGGTAAAGGGTTACTATAAAGTGTATCGGTATAGGGTTGACGCAGTGATTGCCCTTTGTCTTTCTATTAAAAGAGATTTTTTTTTTTTATAAGGGGCACTCGGTGTTGTAATTTTTAAGAACATCGTGAAAAAAGGAGAAATTGTTTAAGATAAGTAATTTCTCCTATAAGCGGTTTTTTTTTTTTTTTTTTTTTTTTTTTAATTTAAGCTGTATTTGAAATTGTCTGCTAGCTCTTCGAATTTGAAAGAGATGTAAATTATTCTGTCTGTCAAATGGTTAACCCTTCGCTGATCCAAGAACATTCCTGCATTTGCCAAGCAGCATAGATGAAGATGAGTCTGTACTAATGTGCTGTCTGATCTTAATTTGTACTACCCGATCGTTATTTTTCAGAAACTGTTTTCAATAAAAAATATTGAAAGCAGTTGAGAATTGGATAACGTTCAGCAGAATAAGGGTTACTACAAAGTCATCGTCCTAAAGTTTTGTTCGATCAAAAGAGAACTCCACCTGGTAATTTGTTAATGGGCTCTTGGGAGTTTACGCCCCTCCCCCTCTCCCCAGCGTGCCAATTCTGACTTTTTTCTAACTCCCTATAAAATGTCACGTTCCTGATAACGCCTCACAACACGTTTCAGATCGAGTTAGAACTCAAACGAAAACACACCATATTTATGGCTTGATTTTTAGAGTTAACTGCTGACATGTGGGAGTCAAACAGAAAGGTGAACGGGATTTTGTTTAGAGAATTGCAAGATAATATCGATTCTTTAAAAAGACATTATTATGTTTGAAAGTATACAAAATTTGGATGCGGACATGAGCGACATTGATGCTCTTAATGCAAATATTAACGGTTTTCGAACTTAATAAAACAATTTGGTCATGAAGAGAGATAATTTGACTGTTGAAAAAGACAGTTTACAAGCAGAAATCCAGATGCATCGTGTCACTATTGCGGAGTTATAATTCCGCATTAGTATGGGCGAAAGCAGTCCGGGAGTTGTAGGAAAGAAAATCAAACATGAAAATTATGAAAAAATAAGTGGTGGAGAAACTCAGGAGGAGGATGTTATTTACATCAAATGAAATATCCATCGGCATAAAGTAAGATAAAAACGTGTATTTGATACATAACATTTTATTTTCATTTCCAAATACAAAGGCAGTCATCGGAAAAAATCCGTCAAAGGCTCTTGTAAAACAGAAACATTAACAAACCGATCAAGTGAGAACATATTACTGTACTTACAATACAAAATTGTGGACCAATATATGGATAATTTGAAATCAAATGGCGCAGTAAACAGGCTTCTATTTAAGCAATTACAAGACGAAATTGACGATTTAAAAACAGAAAAAAAATCATACCATAACAGAAAAAGACGCTGTTACCAAGGAGAGGGATTCTCTACAAACGGAAATGTTAGGGTATCGAGGAATATTTGCAGACTTGGAATTTCGTAAACTTGAAATTTCGTAACAAAACATTGGAAGGAGAAAATAGAACTTTACCGAATAGCCAAAGGGACTCACACCGTCAAAGCGTGAAGTTAAAAGCGGAAAAGGAAGCTTTCACTAAAGCCATTGTGGAAGCGAGTAACGGGCTTGATCAGTAAAAGGAGACTCCAATTATTTATAAATCAAAGTACCTAAAGTACCAATAGAAGGTTACAGCATTTTGCTTGCAAGTAGGTTGTAAAGAAGGACCGTTCTATTAAAAGTTCATTCATCTAACGGTTGACTACATTTTGTAAGATTGATAGCATTGTTTTTACTTTGACTACTTTCCATAACATCGTGTATCTTAGCGTTTTGCATGCTATTTTTGGTGTTAGGAAAGCGGTTTGAGGTGTAATTGGGTGTTTTTTAGTGGTTCTCACCATGTACACATTATAAACCAGGTCAAGTCAAAGAGGCCAAATGCAAATCAAGAGCTAATTCTATGACATTTATTTCTGAAGTTTAGTGTTTGCGTAATTGGCTTGCAAAGTTTTTCAATCAGAACGCAATTTTCACACATCAACATCTATTGATGAAAATTGCTGTAAAATTATAAAAACAAATTCTCGTTCTTTTAGCTTATAAAGGACTCTCAAAATATGCTTGCTTAAGACAGGTACATCTCAACATAAGTGCCTTATCTGGGACCTCAATATCTGACAACCGCCATGACAGGTTTTACTGTACGTATGAAACATGATGCGGCCAAACATGTATGTACCTTTTCACAACAAACAGTGCGACAAAAGCATGTTACCTTTTGTCACAAAAAGTGAATGGCAGGCCAAGCTTTTTACTCGCTTAATAGTGGCGTTTAAAATACTGCAGCAAACGATAAAAGTGAGCATTTTCTGCAGTTTTTAACATGTCTTTATGAAAGCAGAGATTCTACCTTGAAAAGATGTATTAATGCTTCGTGAAACAGGAGTGATGTGACTAAGGAGGACTGATGCACGGGTTACCAAATGCAAAACGGCATTGACAGCCAAAGCTTACCAAGAGTTTCTTTTACCAGTACCTGGTTACAAAGAGTCGATTTAAAAAAGAAAACGAAATGACAAAAGAAAGTATCAGTAAGTGAGCAGCGAGTAGCTCTAAAGAGTCAAGAGTGTAAATAGCGAAGAATCAGATAGACAACAAGCATTATAGGTTTATAAATGAAAAATATACCCATTGTATAGTTTATTTATTATTTCAATGAATCACACTGTAACGATACATGTCAATGACACTGAGCGATGATTTAACATCTCACACAAGGCGTGCATAGTACTTTCGCTACCTTAATTTAAATGTTTATCAGTGTTCAAGCTATTTATATTACTGAATTACTCCATATTCATTCCTTCACGACTTCCCTATTCACTGTTGTCAAACGTTTCCACTGTTGGCGGATCAAAGTCCTCGAGGATGGAATCTAAGAGATACTTGGGTTTGCTGATGGCGTATTTCCAAGCTTCGTCTCTAGTAAAATCCTCCATGTCCATTAAATGTTCAGCCGTTTTTCGCATAGCCTTGTAAATGGGATCTTGTTGCATGGCAATAAACCACATTTTCCTGTTTGTTAAAACTTACACTAGCGATTTACGATAAGTTGATCTTAGATCTTCGTACACCTGATGACCCGCCTCTGTTTCATCTTGTTTATTTCGTCGAGTAATTTTTGATACTGTCTCTACGAATTCCTCGCGGCAATCTTCAAATACCTTTTGTATAAGACTATCCCAAGGATCGTATTTTGACATGTCTTCGCTGTCTGAGCCATCTGTTCCCTCAGATAGCTGCTGATCCATATCCCACTCCCCCCTTTGCTCCTAAATGCTAAGATCTAACCCTCCTAGATTTCCGGTGTTAAGATTTAACCCTCAGTCAAATTGCTAAGACTGTGTTAGGATTGTTAAGACAGTGTTAAGATTGTTACGACCTAACCCCCAGTCAAAGATTGTTAAGACACGGTGTTAAGATTGTTAAGATTGTCACGACCCTACCCCCATTATTACTTCACTTTAATTTTCTCCTGCAAAGGAGATGGGTGATGCGTCATAGCAGACGGGTCGAATCTTCGAAGAATATCACATGCGCAGACAAGGCAAAGAATATGAAATGCACAGACAACGTCATGTGGAAAAAAGCAAAATGGCCGAAAAATCGTCCTTCAGGGTTGAGAATGACTTAGGGTAAAGTGATTGTGAGTCGGATACCCTCACGCTATTTTTAGTAATACTGTCTATATTTGGAAACATATCGGAGCCCGATTTTAACTGGTACTCTTCTTGTTATTCCCGAAAGCATATGGAAGCTTTCACAGTCGGAAATAAGCGTAATTGTAGGGGAAATACGTGCTTAAAAGAAGCAAACCATAACGATAATGACTCGGACGAAATCCTTGTTGAGTCGGCCATACATGATTTTGAGTTGGACGATAGGTGTTACTACTTTGAATACCTAATAAGTGGTTAAACCTTAATCGGACAATAGCTTTATGTATCCTGATAAAGAATGCTGATTATCTAACATTTTCTTTTTTTTCTTATAATGATTTCTGCCCTTTCTAGGACAAACTTCACCATTTTGCACATTCATCTTGTCGTCTGCAATTGCTTCGAATTAGGTCAAGTCCTAAACTTTGTCGTCTGTTAAAGAGTTAAAACGGAGACAATGATCTATCTAAAACTTGAACAGGCGGAAAAGCACAGGTGAAACTATCGTTAGAAATTTTCTGGCCTGGGCTTAGCTTTCCAAGCTCAAGGCCATAGGAATCGTAGACCAATTCTTCAACCCCTAGCCAAGCATTTACGGAAACACCCGAAAATCCCGAGTAAAAGTGCAAAGTACTGCTTGCAATCAATCTCACTACGATGAAAAATAGGCCCGTATAAATGAAAATATATTTGAAGTTGAACATGTTAGTTAGCTTCAAGTTCACAACAAATGCCGAAAGACATCCGATATTAATCGTATAAAACTGTTTAACCAAAAACTTTAAGTACCGATGAGCTTATTCATAACTGCAAATTAGTGCGCTGTAAAATTGACAGAAATTAGACTGGACCCTGCTTGCAATTTAAAAACAGAGTAGAAACATTGACATCGGAGATAGCAGAGCTAGATAGCCGATATTAGAACGGGAAAGTACGAGTATTTGCATATTTTTGAAAAGAAGCTGAAAAAAAATGTTTAAACCCGTATTATCAATTGCTTCCGCTAGATGGCATTCTTCAAATACACATCTACCTGATTAGGGCATTCTGGGTACAGAACCAGATTACTTTTCAAAACGACAACCGTTACTTTGAATTTCAAAATAAAATAAACGTTTAGTAAGCGCTACCTAGTGTAATTCATTCAGCTATGAGCAGCTAGCATGTAACCTATCCACCTGCCATTTATTAAAACAGCCCCTACAGGCTTGGGTAATAGCTTCGGTATAAGCCCTACTTTTCCCCGTTATATGAGATGGTTGATGCGTCATAGCAGACCGTTGTCTGCGCATGTCATATTCTTCGAAGATTGGACCGAAGATTCGAAGATTCAAATGTATATTTGAAGAATGCCATCTAGCGGAAGATAATGCACGGCAAACAGGTCGAATCTTCGAAGAATATGACGTGTGCAGACAACGCCCGTATTATGCCTCAAATCTTTTTATATCGTTCGATTATATAAATCCTGTCAAGAAAATCAATGATAAATTATTGAATCAAACAAAGAAATACAGACTGTTCCCCGAAAATTTACTCCTCGGTTTCAACACAGACTAGAAGGAGGGAGTCAGTTCCGCTACGCAACAGTATTGTAACTGCTGAAAGATAAAATTACAGCTCCAAGGTAAGTTTTACACCTCATATTTTTCTTGCAAAGATATATTGATTGTTGTGTGTATCTATTTCACGTTTTGTTTAGTAATCTCTTATCCATGGGATAGAAAGACAACAACCAGGGTGCAAGCGTTCGACCATTTGATTGCATCTTAAAGTACGTATACACTTTTTACCTGTAGTTTACTGCTTTCTTGTCTACGGTTGCCATTATAAATCTTAACCCCTAAAGCGCCAAATAATCCCGGTGGACATTTCAGTCCAGAAATAAGACCAAAATGATTGCACTTTTAAGGTTACTTTTTCCCATCTCAGCTAAGCACACGGTGTATAAAAATCAGACTGCATGTTTTGTGAAGTCTGATCTTGATCAACACTGGCTGCCTAAGCAACTATAGTTGTGAAAAGCACTTTAAGGGTTAAATATAACACAACTCTCTATATTGCATACTGTAGTTCAATCTACGTTTTGTTTTTGAAGCTGGAAATCTAAACCTTCTTGGCGACGAAAACTTTACCGCTGTACTTGAAAGTTTCTTAAACGAATTGTGATTTTACTAGCAAGCTTGCAAGAAATTATAAATGCTGAAAGAGTTTTCTGATACCTGTGTCTTTGATTAATGCTACTGGGATTTAACCCTTTACCACACAGTCCTTCTAACGATTCCGAGAAAGATAGCCTTTGGAAACATTGTGGTAAAAGGAGGAAATGCTGGTTACTTGAGCTACATTCAATTTGTTATTTGCTAATACTTTCCATTCAAGCAAGTCTTTTTTTTTTTCTTCTTCTTTGTTAAGGGTTAACTAATTTGTTATTATCAGCCATGGGGTAGTAACTTGCACAAAGATATATCACAATAAATCTAGAGCTCAGCTTGTGGAGAACAATCACTATTTCAAATCAGAATAAATCTGGAGTCTATGGATAACAGTTTATATTTCACTACAGTGAATCTGGAGTTCAGTAGATCAAAAAAATCTAGAGTACAATTTTGTTTATGGAAAACAATTTTACACGTATATACAGGACATAGGCATATCTGCTGAACTTAGGCTGATGGCTAAACAGGGTCTCATTTTATCTAAAAATTGCCTCAATCTGTAAACAATATCAAATTGTTTTCATACTTTGTGGCTAAAAAGACAGCCATATCACAGTTTGTAGAATTGGGGCTGAGGACATGACATTTTAAACTGTGTAATATATTGTACAGAGTTAATTTCATAGGTAATTATATCATATTCCGGCATAAACAGAAATGATTTTGACATAATAAAAATCTATATCCAATAAAATACCTGTTTATTCATACTGATTGTCATATTACATCAGGATGATATAAAGGGTGTTTCATAATATATGTCCTAATTCAAAACATGAATATTGTCTACACATGTAAGTTTAAAATAAATGGAAAGCTACTACCTTTTTGCAGACATAATAAAATTTCATTTGATATATTTTACACAGACATTTCCCTAAAAGTGTCTTGCATAACGTCAAATTCTGGGACTTTAATTAACGTCGACTCTTTTTTTAAAGATTATCCTAGAAATGTACTGGTTTACATGCAGCAAAATGGGTTTAGAGGAACAGAGAAATCGGGCTTTCATATTGAAAAAAAAACTGCTACACAATTACCTCATGGGTGGTTTTCAGCGCAGACGGTATAGTTGTTTCCATCTTTTTCGCAGATGGCGAGGACAATGCAGACACAGTAAATAAGGAGGGCTATCTGAACATTCTGAGGAAGAATTTCATTCCGATGCCACAAGAAAAAAGTATTAACATTGAAGACACGGGTACTAGTGCATGCATTTGATTTTAGCAAGGACGAGCCTCACAACACATCACCGGAAGCACAATTGAACGACTTTCATAAACAGTCTGACTCAAGTAAAGCTCTTTCAGACCCTCCAGACTTGAACTTGTAAGGTGCATTATGAAAAGGTGCACAGCCTAATGTCAGGACATACTTAGGACTTTAAAGCTGCAATCAAGAAACAAATGTATGAAAATAGCGGAGGGGTTGAGGGTCCAAGAAATGTAATGAAAAATTCTTATAATAAACTCGACGTCAGAATTGCTGAGAGTAGACGTCATTGTTGTAATATGGACTTGCCAGAAAAAGTGTAGTGTATTTGCTATTATAAGAGTAATGTCTATGTACTACATGTCAAATGAAATTTTATTATGTCTGCAAAAAGTTGGCAGCTTTCAATTCAGTTTAAATTGAAATTAGTAGAAAGTATTGTTTCTTAGAATAAGGACAGGTAATATGAAACACCCTGTAAGAATGTCGAGTCTGTAGCCCCTGACAGTCACAAAATAAAAACATGACCGATCTTGGGCATCTGCTTATTAATTCACTTTCTTCAAATGCTTTCACTTGAATAATGTCTGTCTTTTCAATTTGTTAAGTTAAAGGCCCAGTAAAGGCCAAAATATCAAAGCAGGAGTCATAATACATTTAAATTTAAATCATACCATGTAAACATATGGGTTTAACCTAGTTTTGAAATTAATTTCTCTGTCAGCAACTAACACTTGGACCGACCGTACAGTAACAGATTGTCATCTTCACAATAATTTCCATACTTTTAAATGGTATGATATATATGGAATATTACAAAAGTCTGCATTTCTGCATGGTCGGATCATGTCGAGTTGCGTGTGTAAAGAGGGGCATATCGGATGAGACGGAAGGTCTGTTATAATGTTCCTTTTATTATATACTTCACCACAATAACTGCCAAGAAGCATCAAAAATTAATACGAATAGCCAAAGCTTCAGAGATCTACATTTCATTGTACATATATGTACAATATTTATGAATGGCGGATGAATATAGATCTACATAAACAACGGTAAGTTTGCATAGATCAGCATTTAAAAATGGCGGTTGCTACCTTCGAGCCGCTACGAGAAAAAAGACAACAACTGTGGCTTAAAAACTATTTCTTGAATACTAAAAAGGTAGTCAGAGGTTGTTATTCACTGTCACTGTCAAAATCAGTATATTTTCTTTCGTATTAGCGCAGGAGGCAAGCACAAGCTTATCATTATTGATCGCGATTCTTAAGTTCACAAGTGTATTGTACAGTAGCATATGGAAATACCATTTAGAAATAACACGTGTTTATTTAATGGGCATTGACACCGGACAAAATCAAAATCTGCATAGAAACAATTTTTGAAAAAAAGTAGATGACAAATAATAGATGAAATTGCGATAAATACACCAAAAAATGGGTCTTTTGTGCTTCGTCATGCAGGCCGAACGTGAAAGGAGTTTGGTGAAAGACCCGAACGTCAATACACAGACGTTATGTAGTCCGTGTACATGACTATGCTCTACACAAGGTACTAGGCTGATATGGAAAAATTTTCTGTCGAGTTGTATTGGCGAGTAAGATAACGCCCGTATTTTGCTCAGATCATAGATAGGTATATAATAAAAGTTCAAAGCATTTAAACACCCGCTTTGTTTACTTTTTGGCTTTATTGTTACTTTAACTAATATTGCTAATATTTCAAGGTACAAAACGTGGTAAGTCGATGCAATTTATTTCACAAAGGTCTGGGTTATTGTCTACGTGTACACAAGAGCAACTTACTTCACCCTGGAGAGACCTTACGTTCTTGCTCTAGATCAACGTTACTGCTCCTGCCAATTGAACGTACCTGCTCAAGGTAAAAAAAATGGCCGCGCCCATAAGATTGTGCAAGGTAAGCACAAAAACATAATTTTTTGACACATTAATGAATAGATATGCATTTGAAGGTTGTCGCACGGAATGTCTTGGATGTCAGTGCACCTTAATCTGTAGTTCTTTTGGTGGTTAATCGTTTGTTGATTTTCTAGAAATAATAGTCGCTGACGGTAGTTTGTCGGATTAAACGTCTTCAACAAAAAATCAACCACCGAAGGAATACAGAAATGTGCACTGACATCCCAGACATTCCGTGCGACAACCCTTTGCTGCATATCTATTCATTTGATTGTCAAAGAAGTATGTTTTGGTGCTTACCTAGCAAAATTCTAGGGCGCGGCCATGTTTTTACCTTGAGCGGGTACGTTCAATTGACAGGAGCAGTAATGTTGATCTGGAGCAAGAACGTAAGGTCACTACAGGGTGATACTTGTCTTGTCAGAAAAAGTTGACTCTGAAATAGTGTTAAATCCAGATTAATGACTGAAAACAGAGACATTTATTTTAAAATTGGAATACATAAATATTTTGCATGTTAAAACTACTTTTGTGTTGAAGATAGCCCAGTAGATTTCGATACCATAAGGTAATAGTGTTTTTGGAACACTTGCAAAATTAATAAAAAGCTTTGAAATTTTGTATTCATGAATAAGCCAAACCATAATATTATCATGGTTATGACAAAAAATTTTGTTTGTCATTATTATTTTTTCCCCCCACACAAGCGACCTAAGAATGCAAAACCTGATTGTGTTTTAGCTGCAATGAAAGTTACTCCTTTTACCATAAAGTTTACTGCACTCGGCGAAATTTGTCCCCATAAAGTTAACTGCACTCCCAGAGAAAGTTGTCCCATTTGTTCTAAAGTTAAATATGTCTTATGCAGATGCTTTGATTTGGATTTTTGTTTTGATTAGTATTAAACACGCATATTTAGTTTCATTTATAGTAACATTTTGCTGTTTGTCATAAAGAAAGACATGTAGATGTTCAATCGAGTTACAGCCTAAATTTGTTGTCTTAAAAGTGATAGTATTAAATTGCACTGCAGTGCATAATTATACCAAGTGCTGACTCAAATTATGCTTTGCAAAATCTAAGTTATGACTTAATGAATTTTTCAGACAGAAGCATTAGGTATTTTCTTTTCTTTTGTTGTTATTAATATTTTTCACTTAAACCTGTCTTTGCAGATGCTGACCTCGTCCAAAGTCATGGAAACAGACCTCAAAATGCCGTGTGACAAATCTGTCGCGGCTAAAGCTGTTTGTGAAGGGGATGTAGTTACCTACAGAAATGTGCAGGGAGGAACAAAACAGAGCAAAATTGTTGCCCTTGCTGATGAGGTCACTACTTTAAAAAGCTGTCTGCTATGAGCCGAAAGTTTTCCATAAACTTGCTTTGAATGATGGTCTGAAAGTAAGTAACATAATAAGAAGGGATAGCTCCCTGATTCTAACATCAAAATCAATAAGTTCGAAGGACTTTCCTATCGTACAGTTTGATGTACATGCCGCAAGAAGAGAGGAAGGAGAGGTTCTGGTCCACCCACCTGTAGCTACAGTTGTCCTTCTTCCCCCCCCCCCCCCCAGCTAGGCAGTTACTTCACTACCAAGATCAAAAACATCAGTCAGGGAAAAAGTCGTGCAGGTGCATCTGTAACAATCCATTTATGAAATATTAACCCTTTACTACATGACAAAGATTTACCCTTTCAATAACAAATTTCAATTTTGCAGTCATATTTATTTTGTCGTCAGCAAATGCTTTGAATTCGGACAAGTCTAAAATTTTGTTGTGTGGTAAAGCGTTAGACACCGTGTTCTGTTTCTTTTAAAAAAAGCTTAGTATCCTTCAACAAATCTATGGCAAGTGATTTTGCAAATCTTAAAAGTCTGCATGAAGTTTACCTTTTTACATGCAATCCCAAGTTTTAATGACCCTTTAACAGCCCTTTTGAAAACAATAAGTCTTTTGAAAACATTGCGTGAAAAGAAAAAAATCCTCTATCAGCCTGTTCTCCTTTTCTCCGCAATGCTTTCGACCTTTCCTAAAGGCGCATTTCTATTTTGGTTCACACCTATGTTTTGTCAGCAAAAGCTTTCAATTTTGAGCAGTCTAAAATTTTGCTGTAACGAGTTAAATATTGCTATGAAATGACTTTGAAAACGTTTTGGCTAAAGGAGATATTGCTTTTCCTTTGTAAAACTGCAATGCAAGCTGTAGGCAACATAAGCTGATCCATCAAACCTAATGAATTTACTGTACGCATTTTCCAATGTCTGGCTTTCAGGATCTAGAGCAGCCAACAAGTTCAACAATAACAATTGTGGGAGCAAGTATTCAGGAGGACAGAACTATTTGAAGAAGACACCGTGAGAGTAGTGCCTTCTGTAATATTTCAGGTTGCTCTTCCATATGGGTTGCAACACGCGAAAAGGGGCATTCGGACATTTGCGTAAAGTGTCGTCTCGGATCAGCCTGCGCAGTCCGCGCAGGCTAATCCGAGACGGCACTTTACGACTACACTAGATTTTGTCCTACATTAGACTTGCGCAAAACAGAAATTTACATAAAAACGGAAAGTGTCGTTCCGGATTAGCCTGCGCGGACTGCGCAGGCTGATCCGGAACGACACTTTACGCAAATGTCCGAATGCCCTTTTTCGCGTGTTGCAGGCCATGTGGAACAACAAATAGAGTTTTGTTTTTTTTGAAATGGAACAGTGTTGCCTTCAAGTTGCAGCAAAAAGTGCAGAAATAATGTCTCTGGAAGTGTTGGATCGAATTTGTAAATAGATGAACCAACTTTTTAAAAATTCAAAGATGAAAAGCTTTACCCTTTACCACCCTGACTAAGAAGCCTTTTGAAAACATTGCGGTAAATGGAGAAAGTGCTGGTAACCAGCATATTTCACCTTTTTCAAAATTGTTTCCCACAATGTTTTCCACCCTATCAAAGAAAAATTCCATTATTTGAGCCACATTTAAATTGTCATCTGCAAAGTGTTGTCAGTTTGGACAAGTCTGCATGCATATTTTTTTTTATCTGGTGAGATTGTAAAGATTCAGAAGTGAGAGGCTTAACCATTTTTCACACATTGCGAGCCAAATGACCCTGACAAAGAAGCTTTTGAAAACATTATGGAAAATGGAGAAAATGCTAGAAACGTCTGCAAATGCTTTGAATTTGGACCAGTCTAAATTTTTGTCGTTTGGTAAAGAGTTAAGCAAATACCTTTAAACTTTGCATAGATGATACAGTCTAAGGAATTCGATATAAACTTATACTGCCTCATTATTTTGGAGATAATCAGTTGAAAGTCTGTATTTTACTTCCATACTTTTATTAGTAAATGCCCTTATTAGTTATTATACGAGGAGTGATCAGAAAGAACGTGGACCAGTGCCTGTATTGGGATATTATTTTAAAAAACAACATGGAATGTCTACCTTATTTCGAAAATAACCTCCTTCGAATTTTATGCTCTTATTTATACTTGATTTCCCTGCGCGAAACACGTGCACGAGCTCGTCATGTGACATTACTCTCAAGGACCTGGTCATAGTGAGAGTTAGTTCCTCTCTGCTGTCGTAGTGCGTGCCACGTACAGAATCTTTCAAAACATGAACTAGTTAAAGGTAGGGTTGGCTAGTGTTTCTGTGTTTAGTTTTTGCAGAGTTGTCTGCACAAGTGTGGCTTTGTGACCAATGGCTTTATCTTGAAGTAAAGTGACATCATTCCGTAGGACTTCTGGCTATATTTTTCGTATGGTGTCACTGAAATTTCTTTGAATAATGTGGGCATAAAACAACATTGATTTGAGTATGTATAGATACAAGTTTCAAAGAACTGTGACTAATAATGTTGACTGTGTTGAGGAACCACACTGAGTCTTCAAATGGCTACTTTTCCTAAACTGATTGCTAGATTTTCTTTATTTTTAATAGGGTTCAAATTCTTGATGATACAGATAATCTTTGCAAGTTTCAAAAGAATTGGATAAAAGATTCAGACTTAACTTTTTTATGGCTACTTTTCCAACACAGTTTGTCGATTTTTTTTCTTTTTTTTTTTCAAAATCAACAGGTTCATTTACGAATATCAGATTTCTTGAATGCAGAGTCCCCTTAATCTTTTTCTAAATCGGTTTTGATTTCTGATAAATACTTTCCTAATTTGTGGTAAAACTTTATGACTACTCTAGGCTCAAGTAAAATGTCGTCCGACATTTTTGACCACTAATGCAGTATATCACGTCACACTTTACATACTTGAATAAGACTACATTTGAAAGCTGAAGTCGATTACCAGATAGTTAATGCTCATCTGTGCAATTTTTCGTAGTCCTATGTGAAGTAGTTTTCAAAATAACGAGGTGGTCCACCATCTTTATGATCAACACTCGTAGATGTTGCCGAAATTAAGCTATTCACAATGTATTTCTATTTGATTTGCTGTGACCGAACATAGACTTACTAACATATTTGTGTTATCTTTACTTCTAGATTTCTCATAAATTTAGCATTATTTACAGTATTTTTTCTTATTACGCTGCCGATTTAGTTCTTATTGATAAGAAAGTTGCGAGAAAAAAGGTAGGATGATTAACTTAAAGCGAAATATCAGGTAGAATAAAACTGAAATAAAATCTCTTTCTCTAAGTATTTTACGTATCTGGTTTGTTTGTCGGGCATAGCAACCAAAATACCGCGTTACTAATGTAGGCGTGCTAAACTCGCATTTACAGAAAGGTCAATTATAATGGGGGAAAATGGCATATACAGCCGAGCCAGTGCAGATATTTTCACATAACCTTTATAGAAATGTTCCTTGAGTAATCTTTGTATCAGCCATATTATTTTACGTCTACTGTGTGCTATGTGAGGCTGATACTTGACGGAATTATTCATCATATTAGCAATAGCAGATTTTGTGTTTTTCCTTGTCATTATTCATAGGACATGGCGGACTGATAATGAGGAAAAGAAAAAACGAAAACAAACTATAATTTGCTAATCCTTCGGTCAATTTTCAGAAATGTTCCCTTAGTGGTCCTCTATCAGTCGTTTTTTTTTTTTTTTTTTTCACGGTGTCCAGTTTGATTGGCTACCATGCCAATCCAAAGAAAAAAAAAAGAAATAGAAAAAAAAATTTAAAAATTTATCACCTTTGAATTCACAAGCACACTGAGGCCACCACTTTCAGTATGGGACTTGGTAGATATTTTGTATTAGCCAGTAAGAATGCGATTCCAGTTTCAAGCCTGTATGATTGAGATAGTAATTTTGAACTTCGGGTACTTCTTTACTCCTGCTGATCAAAATCAACTAGTTTACGCCATTCAGGGTTGCGTTTGGAGAATTTATACTTTATGTAATGACCCCGACACCTCGAGGTTTCCTGCTCTGTATTTCTGTTCCCCAAGTACATTTAGCGGGAATAGAGATTCGGGACCGCGATCCGATCGACCAATAATGGATGGACGTTAACGTATCTTATAGTTAAATGTATTCATATGCAATTAACTATAAAATATGTTAGAGTATATCTTTATTTTCGTGACTGCATTGCTGTCCAGAACATAGATCACTAAAATGCGGACACTGGAAGCAAATATGAGACTGCGTAATAAATGCCATCTGATCTTTAAATACGCAAGTCCGAGTATTATTTTACCTACTTTCGGGGAAAAAAAAACTTGAGAATTCAGTGAACTATGTTTTAACATAGCGGGTGGTACAGCGTAAGTTCAGATTGCAAGCTTTGTGCAAGTTCAGTTGAATTGCTTCAAGCCGTCTGTAAATGGCTTAAATGAGTCAAATAAAAAGGTAAACGTACAGGCACTCGGTCTTTTAAACTTTGTGACAAGAAAAGAAAAGGGGGAAAAAAAGGTTTAAGCTACTATAATTGAATTTTCACTCCAAAAAAGTTTTCACAACCATGCTATGATCACGTTGACCTAATCACTGAATATTTATTTTTACTTCGTAATGTAAAATTAGTAGAAAGTTTGAAAATGGTTCAGGATTTTGAATCATTTATGGATCTAAAGTGTTTTTGAAGTTTTTAAGTTTCAACTGTTTTTATCAACACCATTTTGCAGGGAATTTAAAAAAAAATTCAATCAGCCCAAAACGTAAGATTGATCATTTTGTTATTGGCCCTTTACATTATTGTCCCGGACCAAATTCTTATAACATTATTACAACAGGTTCTTTCCAGTTTACTTGATAATGAACCACTCTCTTTAAGTGGTGGCTTCATGATTCTACGAAAAGTATGGACTCTATAGTCTGAGCAGACGGACGTACAGTTGCATGACACCCGAATTGTGCATACCGACAGCTTAAACTTGCATTATAAAACGTACTTGATCAACCTTTTTGAAGAATAAAATGGCAAAGCAGTAGAACGAAATAATAAGTAAACAGTTCATCTACAACAAAATCCTCTTTCACTGTACTGAAACTTATAAAGCAAGCTTGATTCAGACAACGTTAAGGTGCCATTTGAAATGATAAATTTTCCTTTATGAAAAGGGGTTTAATGCATCTGCATGTAATGATTGTTCATGCTTTTGCGGTCTCGTTGGGCCGATATTTCAATAAAAATTCAAGATATAATTTCTATGATAAATATGTTGAATAAATATAAAGTAGAAAGTTTTATCAAAGATTAGCCTGAGCAGACTGCTAGGGCTGACACTTGTTACAGAATCATGAAGCCCACCTTTGAAGAGCATGGTTCATATCCAATTACGTTTTATCAAAAAAATTAAATATTACGTATTGGGCTTTATAAAACACATCAAGGCGAAACACTAATGGCATTTCATTTCATGATGTTTTCACCTGAAATGTTTTTGAAGTGGAAAAAGGTGTACACGAAACATGAACGGAGCGGATTTGAATACGAGCACAAGTAGTGCCCCATTTTAATTTTCATGCGGGTAGTGTTTTATCTATGTAACCAGGAATAAAAATGTTAAGAGATGATCTGTCAAGTTGGACTGTCCGGCTCAATATCAAATCAATGGGTAAAGATAAGTTTGAAAGTGTGGCGTTTTCACACTGAAAAACCTTTCTCAAATGCTACTAAATGTCAAGTAAACTGAAAAAAAAATCCCTTGTAATGATGTTATATTGGTGTTGTCCGAGACGGTTATCAATGTAAATATCCAATAACAAAATTACCAATCGTACTTTTTTGGCCGATTGAAGCTTAAAAAATTGACCGAAAACTGTGTTTATGAAAATAGGTTCCACTAGGAGCGGAAATACGTCACAAAATTACAAACATCTTCTTCGCAAAGATAAATACAGATAAGTATTACAGAGTTTCTCATATTTCTCAGCCAGTAACAAGTGCGAATTTACGTTAAAAAATGTCCGACTCTTTGATCGTGTCCGACTCTCTATCACTTTACCCTATACGTGTAACATACATGTATAGGCGGTCTTTCGCCCGTATAATTAAATAAGTAGAGTTCTGATAAACGCTACTCAGTGACTTTTTGTGGACAGAGTAGATCAAGGTCAGACTCATCTTGGACCTACACTGTACAATAAGGGATTTTTTTTTCTCCAAAATTTAATTTTGAAATAGCAATATTTAGGGTTTTCCAATTAGCTTGAAAGTTTCATTTAACTTTTTTAGCAGGTTAAAACTTAAACTGGAGTAAAGTTAATAAATAGACCTAGCACAACAAAGCAGTAGTTAGCTACATGTCATTATCTTCTGCTATGTGGCATTTTTCAAATACACATCTGATTTGGGCATTCTGGGTACAGGACCGGACTACTTTTCAAAACAACAACCGTTACTTTGAATTTTAAAATGAAGTAAACGTTCACTCAATAAAACGCTACCTGGTACGGTTTATTCAGTTATGGTCAGCCAGCATGTAACCTATGCACCGGCCATTTATAAAAACAGCCCCTAAGGCCTTGGGAAATAGCTTCGATTTAAGCCCAGACACTTCCTGTTGATAAGTCTGTCGAAACACCGTGCACGAAATCCTGGTTTCCCTAGTTTAGTTTAAACATATTTAATTGCCATTATTTACAAATTCTTACATAAAATAAACCTTTACATAAAATACAAATAAGACAAAAAGGTTTGGCCACAAGTTCTCACAACTTAGATTCGGCCATCCCCTTATTGAACATACATAGTATTCAGTCTTCAAAAGAAAAAAAAAAAAAAAAAAAAAAGAGGAGAATATCCTAATTAGAATATTTTAACAGAATATGATTGAAGACAGTTTTGTTCCAGCTGCAACAATAAATAAACTGGAAGACATTAAGAACGTGTTGTGAATGGCAATAACAACATTCTATTAAATAGGAGGAAAAACAAATGACAGATAGTAGCTGTAAGAGAACACCTAAAGCGTGGGACAGAAAATCTTGGTGCCAGTCGGTAAGAGGGCAGATCGGATTTTTGGTGTTGCTAAGCAAACTATTTGTCAAACCTCTTTGTATCCCTTATAAAATTTTGAACTGAATTAAATTTGAATGAATTTTCACCATAATCGGGGTTATCAGATCTAAACAGTAGGCGCTCTAGAGAAAGTGGGTGAAAACGGCATAATTAGCGGTTCGGTGAAATTAGGACACTGAAAAAGAAAGTGTTCGGCGTCTTCAGCAATGTATCCACAACTACATGTAGGGAAAGGGGATATGTGGTTCGAATAAAGATCGAAGTTCAAATTACTACAATTATTCCGGAGTCTTGTATGTAAAACAGATAGTCTCCTTTGTCCTACAAGATAATGTCGCGGTACAGGCGGCGCAGAGAAATGTTGTAAAATGCGAGATTTAAAAAGTGAAATAGATGTTATTGATTTGATATCATCCGGAAGTTCATTCCAAAGGGAGACAGCACAAAAAATAAAGGAATTTGCAAACACCTCAGTGCGACAGCCAACTATGGTGATATTATGAGCATTTCTTAATGTATAATCAGTTCTAGTGCTGACATTCGTGGGAAAAATATCGCGTAAGTAGTCAGGAGTAAGGCCGTTTATAATTTCAAATATGCAAATAAGTTTTTGATACCTGCGCCAATCTTCAAGAGTCATCCAACCAATTTCCTTATATAAATTATCGAGAGATGCGGACCTGGTGATACCTTTAACTAGTCTTGCGGCCTGGTTTCCCTAAAGTCTATATTTACAAATTGTATTAAAACACATGCCGTAAAATAAGAGTATTTGTAAAAACTATTTTTCCCTTTTGAAATAATTGAATTTTCAAGATATTTGGAGCGGAAAAAAGTTTCCCACATATGTATTGTTTATAGCTATTTCACCATTGCTACTCTATTATGGGGCGTAATGATATCCCGTGCACAGGGGATAGCGATGCGTCATTGCAGACAGGTCGAATCTACAAAGAATATGACACGCGCAGACAACGAACTACATACATTTTAACTCTTTACCGAACGAATAATTTTACACTAGTTCAAATTCAAAGCCGTTGCAGACCACAAATTAAATGTTGCTCAGTTAATGAAACCTCATTCTAAAAGGGCAGAAAGCATTGTGGAAAAAGGAGAAAATACTGGTTACCAGCATTTCCTCCAATTCTCGCAATGTTTTCAAAGGGCTTCTTCCCCAGAATCGTTACAACTCGGGCTTGTGTGGTAAAAGGTTAATATTCAAGATAAAAAATAATAGTTTAACCTAACAGTTTAATGGTACGAGGGTCGTTCATTTAATTGTGTGACTGATGGGCCTCTATACCACATGACCATATGAATCACTCGGAAATAACGGTATTTTCACAAGCAAGTCGTTTTAAATACTGGCAAGAAATTTTGTTTTGACAGGTTCATTCTTTCAATAGTTATTGAAAGTTAAAGCAGGTGCAGTCATATACACTGGCTTATTCCTAAATGTACAATGAACCCAAAACAAAGCTTGAAATTAGGGCCTATATTAACAGTCGTGTTAATCTAATTATTTCAGCTTCACAAATATTTAGTGAATTATATCAGATACATGGGGCTTTTGCGGTATGAAAGCGGTCGGGTTTCAGATGGTATGAAAAAAAGATGGTAGAACTTACTTAAAAGATGCCCCCCCCCGTGCTGGTCAACCCAAAACTGCAGCTTCCAAAGAAAATTTTATTGCTGTGGCAGATTTAATTAAGCAGGATGCAAGACTCACGGTGAAAGAAATAGCTAAGAGAATTGGCATATCCTCGGGGTCAGTTCATAAGATTTTGACTAAGGAGTTAAAACTTAGTAATTTGCGCTCGATGCCCCCCCCCCCCACCTCTTGACAGATGAACAAAAGGCTAATTGGCCAAAAATGGCCAAAATTCTTCTTAAAAAGTACAAAAATTGTGACAATCGCAGAATATCAGAACTGTTTACAGGGGACGAAACCTGGATTTATTATTTTTAGCCCAAGAGACGCGTCAATAATAAACAGTGGCTGCGCAAAGACCAAGCTAGGCCGATCATAGCAAAAGGAATAAAAAGCGCGGGAAAAGTTTTATATGCCATAATTTTTAATTCAGACGGTTCAATTGCTCAAATTCCTGTACCGAACGGCCGAACGGTTATAGGCAAGTGTTACAAGAACAATGTACTTTCAAAAGTGAAGAAGAACTATGAAAAACGCAGACCTAGAACCGGATTAAGGGGCCTGTGCCTTATTCATGACAATAAAGCTGTTCACAAGTCTGAAATTGTTCAGAATTTCCTGTAAACGAAAAAAGTGGTACAGCTTCCCGATCCATCGTATTCTCCCGACCTCAGCCCAGTGACTTTTTTCTCTTTCCTTTATTGAAGGAAACTCTCTCTGGACGTCAAAATATGGCTCCAAAAGTGCTTTGGGATGTGTTTTTTGTGAGTGTCTGCTGGTTTTTCCTTGAAAAGCCTATTTTGCAGCCTTCACAGACTGGATTTCCAGACTTGAAAAATGTATTTCTGTCAAGGGAGAATATTTTGAAGGGATGAAATGAACGAAATATATACATTCAATATAATGCGTCTCATAGGCACCCAGTGACACAACTAAATGAACGACCCTCGTGCACAATAATCAAAACAATGAATGACTGAAGGAATGACAAGGGTAACTGTCCAGTGAGGGTTGATATAGCTGGCATTTGCTACAAGTTACCTATGTGTATCTATTTTCAGATTCATTTATAATGTTACAATGGTATAGGAATAAGTGATATGAGCCTGATTTGCATAAGTCACTAATTTACATATTAGAAAAGATCTTGTACCTTATCAATGACATCTTTTTGGGTTTATTACTTTGTAAGCAGACGTGTTCAAATTGGAGTGGTAAAGAAATTTAGTGGTTTTCGTCAAAATTGTTGTATATATATCAGAATTAAGATTTCTAACAGAAAGAGCTGTTTTCTGTGAGGCAGTATTTGTTAACTGTGGATTTTATTTTGTTTTCATTAAATCTGGGTCAAACTGGATGCCAACAGATTAGCTTCGCTTGTCTAGTTATACAAGGTACCTTTTTTTCTCAACTTACTATCTCGTATGAGAACATTTTCCAAATAGTTGTTTATATAACTATTGTTTATCTTTTGATATTTTATCTGTTTGAAATATCACATGATATGATTTTTTCCACTATGTTAAAAATTACTGTTAACAACACTTACTGGTGTATGTCAATAAAATGTGTGTTCTGTTCTGTTCTTTCTATATTTCAATTTTAAAGCTACATGTATTTATGCATGGAAATGAAAATCGTGAGTCTTCTAAAAACAATCTAGTTTAATTTAAGGTCGAACATACATGTACGAGGGCTGAGAAATAGACTGTTTCTATAATGCCTACATTATACATCACATTTCTATGAAACTTACATTTATCTAAAATCAAACCATTCTTACAAGCTTGTCATCGAAAAACAAATAAAACTTAAACTATTTGCTGAATTACCAGTGTCCATAGCAACGTATATCGGTATACCCAGAGTATGCTTTTCATGCTTTTTATTTTGCATACAACTCCGTGAGGTCGTCTTCATATCTGGAAATTTTGGGGGGTGTGGGTGTGTGTGTGTGTGTGTGTGTGTGTGTTTTAAATTTCCGTTTCGTAAGTTATAACAATTTTCAGGGTGTTATCATTAACAGAAATTTCGAAATCATGATGTTGACCAGCGATTAGGGACAGCAATTAAATTCTGGACGGAATTTGACAATTTAAACACTTACTAATACTAAAAAGTTGTTGCAGAGTTTTAGCACAATAAAGAAATGCAGCAGGGCGCTTCTTTTAGGTGGTATCGACGATTCGTGAAGGAAGAAGTTATGTTGAGGATGATAAATGAGCTGGACTTTAGAGCTTTTCCTAAAAACACAGCGGCACTAAGAGCAGTGCGTTTTGAGGATGCCAGTGAACTCTGCTCGTGTACTGAAAGCGTTAAAATCGTCATAATATCGTAGCTGGTACAATAATACATATTGTAAATGGTTACAAAGACACAAAAACAGTACTCGAATCCATGGAGATACCATTGAAAAGCGTATTAAATATTTGACTTTGAAACGACGTCACTAGTTGTGCGTTAGCGTGCTTCGGGTATGCGTTACTAGCCTATTGTTAGGTGCTGTACTTTTTTACTGTAGAACATTTTTACATAAATTTTATGCATCGTAGAAAAAAAAATGTCAACCTTCAAAAATGTACATGAAATACGATCAAAGACAAGTATTTTTGTATCCAAGCAACAGTCTACGAACTTTGCAATCAACCCTCGTATAAATAGATAAGAAGGAAAATTGCTCATTCAGAGAATTTTTCTTCTATTAGACTGTGAGCCAGCAGGGTGTTTGCTCTTCCTCCCCCCACCCCGAGGGAATTTTCGGGACTATCATTTTCTTAAACCCCAAGGTGTCCTGAGCACATTCCCAAGGTCTGCCACCTGGCTATTGAGGCTTTTGGAAGTTATATAGGTCAAAGTTCATCCAGTGCATCTTGAACCCTAACCCTAACAGTTGATCTTCTATTAACTGTTCTTTGGAAATTTTATACCTTGTGAAAGTCCCAGATGATCTCAGTTAATGTAAGAAGCTTATATTTAGATAATTTTATTCATTTCTTACAAAGTACAACGGCATTTAATGCAAATCAAAGCACTGACAACACTATTTTTTTATGATTTAAACTTCCAAAAAATCATACTCTGAGAAACTACAGGGATATTTTTTCAGATAAAACACATTTTCTTAATCACAAATGCCTTGAATGCATCCTACAAGCAACCCAAATGGCATTTTCAGATTCATTGTAAGTTAATTTCTCATATCCATGGATAAAGTAAAAGCACTTATAACCAACGTTCGTTAATTTACTTTTTGATATTTTATATCAGTTGCTGAGAATTCAACATTGGTATGGTTCGTTTCTTTATTTTACATGAAAGAAATATCTAAGATTTATTGGTATGCTTATTTTCGTGGTCTTGATATATTCATTACAGTAAATAGAAACCATAGTACTGAAGTTACCGATACCATTTAAATCTTGCACCTAAAAAACGGACAAAAAAGTTTAAAAGTAAAATATACGAGGGGTGATCAGAAAGAACGTGGACCAGTGCTGGTATAGGAATATTGTAATAAAAAAGAACTTGGAGTGTTTACTGTTTCTGAAGGTAACGTCCTTTGAGTTCTATGCACTTATTCATTCTTTATTTCCACGCGCGAAACACGTGTGCGAGCGCGTCACGTGACATTACTCTCAAGGACCCGGTCATAGCGAGGGTAAGCTCCTCTCTGCTCTCGTAGTGCGTGCCACAAAGAGAATCTTTCAAAACAGGAACTAGTCAGAGGTCACATGGAGTCAGAACTAAATTATAAGGGGCGTTGGCTAGTGTTTCTATGTTTAGTTTTTGCAAAGTTTCCTGTCCAAGTGCGGCTTTGTGAGCTAGGGCGTTATCTTAGTGTAAAGTGACGTCACTCCGCAGGACTTCAGGCTGTTTTTTTCGTATGGTGTTTGTGAAATTCATTTGAATAATGTGGGCATAAAACTCGGTATTGACTGTAGTATGTATAGATACAACATGATTTAGAAGAAAAAAAGGAGAATAGAAATATATGATGTATAACTTTACCAAGTGACTTCGAAAGGTTGGCTTTACCAGCGGAAGGCGATGTTTGATGTTTCCATACACTGCTTTGTTGTTTAGATTCAGTCTCGTTAAAGTGTGCCTATGTTCCATTGCATGTTGCAATACGATAAGTAAAGTTTGACCCCTGTACCCTAATGCTTTCTGAAATTTCTTAACAGATTTCGACCGTAACCCCCATTTTCTCGGACGTCAGTTGCCGAGGTACCCACCTTGTGCAAACACGCGACATTCCAAGATTCTGTCAGAATCTCCTGAGCACTTCTATATGAAATGTTGAATGTGTCAGCTATTTTCCTGACAGTATCTCGGCGATCTCGTTTTACATGCTGTTCTACATCCGTTATGATTTTGTCTGTGACTGATGTTGATGGACGGCCAGATTTATGGTCATCTTTAACAGTATCGCACCCTTGTCTAAATCGGCCCGATCCATGTACGAATATCAGATTCCTTGAGTGCAGAGTCCCCTTCATCTGTTTCTAAATCGGTTTTGATTTCCGATAAATACTTTCCGAGTTTAACGTAAAACTTTATGATTACTCTCGACTCAAATAAAACGTCGTCCGATATTTTGGACCACTAATGCACTATATGACGTCATGAAAATGACGTCATACTTTACCTGCTTGATTATGACGACACTTGAAAGCTTGAGTCATTTACCAGATAATTAATGCTCATCTATGCAAATTTTTGTAATCCTGCGTGGAGTAGTTTTCAAAATAACAAGGTGGTCCACGATCTTTTTTATCACCCCACGTACATTGATCTTATTACTAAGAAGACACTGCATATGCTATTTACAGTGCCGTCTCTTATTAATTTATCAATTTAGTTTTTTCAGTCAATGAAATCAAAGTACTGAAAATTGAACTTGCCATGTCGAAGTAGTAAAGTAATGACCTACAGCCATATCCACCTTTTTAGTTAAAAACATGATACACATGCATGACTTTAACTGCCCAAAATCAGAGATACCAGTATGCTATTAGTAGTTAATCGTGTGCAAATTTTAACACACATCAGTTGAATAATTTAGGTGATTTACTAGCTATGTGTGTTATTCCTCAATTGGATTTGATAATTCAAGAGGACAGATGCACCTGTTTTCTCACATTGTTGGTCAGTACTCATGTACCGAGGACTATAGTGGCATGGTGAATGAGAGCTCATTTATGCTTGTATTTTCTCAGTAAAACCTTCACCATCATCATTCTCATGCTTGCCAGCCATGTTTGTGGCTATATGTTTTCGTTATAAAAACTGTGGTTGTTGTTTTTCCGTTCTTACCTGTTCTGAACTATGTCAAGTTAGCTGCTTGGCATAAAGAAACAAGGAAATAGTATGAATCATCGTGCCATGACTATATCAATAGTGGAAATGAGATGAATTGGGTTGATATCATATGTTTAAATCTTAAACTACATGTATGCAATGAAGAGCCTTTTTTTTTTTTTTTTGTCTATGTATTATCCATTTTTATTCATTTTGTTCCCTTTTATGTTAACTTTGAAGAAGGTTATTTTGTGCACTGTTATATTTCTTGTCATTAATTTTTTTATTTTTTTTTGTGTGTGTGTATTTGTGAGAAGGTCAAACAAATTATCATCATTCACATGGCAATCCTTTTATTGCCCATATTACCTTGCTCTTACATGTGTTATTGTTATCTATTTTTTGTTTGTTTGTTTGTTTTATATTGTACATATTTGACAGAGACAGAAGCGCTTTAGCAGGCCAGTTATCAATTACCTTATTTGATAGATGATTGGTGACTCTGCTTATTTCTGCTATGGGCAAAAGTCATGTGTATGAGTTATATTTTTCTCTCTTTCTACCAAACATGCATATGAAGGTACCTGTCGTGTTTTAAAAAGAAAATGCCTGCTGCAGTGTACTTGGACTATGTTTAGCTCCACCTCAACCATTATCAGCACAATTGTATTATTAAGCATGAACAGATGAATATTTATTTTTTCCTATTTTTTCCCGGCATTTGGTATCACGATCACGGGCTTACTGTTATTTTCAGGATATTGTTTCCCATATTAAAAGTGATAGATTTCATTTTACTGTGCTATTCCATATAATTGATGTACCAATAATTGCCCATCTGCAGAAAGAAATGATCAGTGATCTGATGGGGTCTTTCTTATTCACAAAGTCTATGCTGTGAAGGGAAGTCTCTGTAGTTTGACAAAAGTAAATCCTGTTTTGCAAAGTGCTTCCTTTGAATCATTGAGAGAATAACAGACCCAGAGTGTTTCAAAAATGGATTTATGAAAGCCCTCTTTTCGTACATTAGATATTTTTCAATTGTGGTAAAAAATGTCATACTGTGAACATTGTGAAACTTTACTGAATTTTCACAATGTTTACTGGGTACTTCCATGTCATAGGCATGCAATATATGTATAGGATAATATAGAGTATAAATCATGGCAATGATTTAGTTAACATAGTGAAATAAATTCTAACCATGCGATATAGAGGACGATAATAATGTTGACTGCATGAATGTGGTCCATGGGTGATAGTGAATAGACTTTCATATAGCATGGAATGATCTGTTGTAAACATCATTGTTATCATTTCATTAATAGACAACTTCATGTTAGTGTCGAACCGTATGAAGGGCCACCATTGAGAAAAAAAAAGATCTTTGTAACTTTATTCACTGAATTTAATACAACACCAATCAATGTGGCAAATTTATGTTGACCATAGCCGTGATAAATACAATCCTAACTACAATGAGTTCTTATTGTTCAACAGTTAGAAATATCTTTAACTCCAGCAAATGTTATGAGATAAAGAAAAAAAGCTCATCATTTGTCACTACTTATACTCTGATTTATTTTGTTGAAACAGCTTATAGATAGGATAAATTATAATGGAAAGGCACAATGTTTGTCATAGAATCTACTCTGTATCACTATGATCATAATTGATGACTTTGTATACTATGAACACGTTTTTGGGCACCGGCTATTTCACGATCATAAACATGACAAAGAAAAGTTCTTTCAATACTTTGATTCAAGCAAAATTGCTTCTGTCTCTGTAAAACAGCCGTTTTTACAATAGATATGAGTACATAAAACCATCTGAACATATTTCTGACTTATTAAATGTAGAAAATGGAATAAAGATGTAACCTGAACTGCCATTCATCGATATCTTGTATGCAACAGTGTACTTGATGACCTTTGACCTCTATAGCTAGCAAAAGCCCAGCTCGCCAGGTGACAGACCTTGAAAAAGTGCTAAGGAGACCTTGGGGGCTTCAGAAAATATTAGTGCCGGAAATCCCCCCCCCCGACGGGGGAAGGGACCTACTGCTGGCTCAAGGTCTATATTGCCACAATTCCCTTCCCTGACCCGCCTTTTTCTGTTACTTGTTTTTGCAAGACAAAATAAAAAAAAAAGATGTACAGCAGGCAATGGCTCATGACTGTTAAATCAATGCAAGATGGTCATAATTGCCCTGCATTGTTCCAGTGACTTAAAACTCTAGCAATGTGCATTGAAGAAACTTGTGAAATTTTACCATTAACCATTTGCAAACAGTCCCTTGTTTCAATTACGCGGAGGAGCATGGCTTTTGAAAATGTTTTTTGGAAGAAGTATATCTAATAGGAAAAAATGCTGTTACTAAACATTTTGCGCACAAAGTCTTATGGTCTTTCAGAGAAAAAAAATCCATCATTTTAGCCACATTTGAATAACCATTGTGTCTTCTGGCAAACAATTTAACAATTATAATTTATACATTAAAAATTTGTACTTGTACACTAAAAGTCTTTCATTTTGCGGACCTCAACTGGGCATGAATTTTCAAGAACTGTAAACCTTAATAGATACACCTAAAAACATAAACTTATTTACTCTCTTACACATCAACTTGTATTACCTTACCTACTTATCTATAAATCTTTTACCTTACACCCTGAGTTTAATGAGTCTATATAAGAAAGCCTTTGAAAACATTGTGGGTTAAGCAGGAAATGTCCACGTATTTTCCGGACAATAGGCCGCGGCCTATCCCTTAAAAAAGTGGAATCTTTCGATGGCGCGGCCTACAAGGCGAACGGCATAATATGTTAATTTTATTTTTCTAAATGATCTTTTAGTGCGGCCTGTAAAACTGAAAATAAATGAGACGAAATTTACGATTCCCCTCGTGGGACCCATTTTGGTTCACGACCCAAATTATACCTCAAAGACTATCTACCTTCCTCTATTGGTAGATAAATTAATCCACTTGCAAACTTACGAATGTGTTAAAACTCTTGATAAACCTTGATTTTCACACCTGTTGATTGATGGTGTCGATTTTTACCAATCAGTGGTAAATTGCTATTGTAATTGAAAGCGTTGTTTGGTGTGTACCATCAGTTGATCAATCGAAGTGACAATTTCGACCTTTCTTAAAACATTCGACAAGGTGTAAACGAACGATAACATCTCAAGTCCTCTTAGTGATTTGATCTTCAAAAAGGGAAATCACTCCAATAGAAGGAAAAATGCACAAATACCACATAAATTTGTTTTACGTGTTTACTATAATACATTTACCGGTACATGTATACAGATAGATGACATTGAACATTTATCGAGTGTATTGCCTGCGGCCTATGTGCTGGTGCGGCCTAAACGATAATTTGTATTTCTAAAATTGTTAAAATGGAAGGGTGCTGACTAAACAGTGCAGCAGCTTATTATCCGGAAAATACGGTAATAAAACAGCATGTTGCTTCTAGCCAGTTCAAATACAAAAAGGACATGGCATTAAAGTTCCAACACTAAGCTGTAGTTGCTTTTTAACTATCTACCAGACGACAAAATTTCAGATTCTAATCATGACTTGATAGTGCTAGCATGTAACAAATTCATTGTGACAGAACTGCTAGGACTTGTCTTAGAAAGGGTAGAAAACATTGTAGGTAAAAGAGAAAATGCTGGTTATAAGCATTTTCATTTCTTCTCACAATGTTTTCAAAAACCTTCTTCCCAAGGATCATTACAACTACGAATTGTGTGGTAAAAGGTTAAGTGAAAACTCCAAACTGAAAATGGAACACTGAATGCTACCAAAAATTTTTATTTACCCTTTACTACTTAATGAATTAAATGGATCTTCTCGGTCGGTGCTTTACATGTAGATATCTTGTAACTTCAAAGATGTTTTCGACAGAATATCTGGCAAAAAAAAAGCTTTTGTAGGTCCAAGATCGAACAGTTACTGCAACATTTGTGTATTCTCATTTTGATTTACACTGTCCATGTAAGTAATTAAATCCAGGTTTGGTGCTACAAGGGTTAAATCAATGGAAAGTAACTTTCAACATACAGTAGTTCCTTTACAGCATGCAGATCCCCCTCCTCCATTCAAAATATCGAGATTTTAATATACTCACTACAGATGCCAGTTTTTTCTGTCATATCTATGTGTTTGCAAGTAATGCTTTGTGTCTTGGGGTTGTTACATCTTGTAAGACCTCCGTATCCCTTAATGTTGTCCACTGTTCGATTTGGAGTGCCGATTAGTAAGCTGTTGACATAGGTTAAAAAAGAAAAGAGAAGCCATTGCTGGTCCTCAATTTTGAGTTCAACAAAAGCACAAATAAGGTTCTGTTCAGTAACCGTTACATGTATATTTTTGTTGAATCCAGTTAATGAGTAACAAATGATCACAAGGCATTTTGGGTACATGATACACATTTACATGAAAATACTTTTGAAAGGGACTGATTGTGCCTAATTTTGTTTATAAGGATTAAACATAAACTGACTGAAATTATGGAAACATCTCAGGATAATGTGGAAAATTTTGTGGGAAAAGGAACTTAGAGTCCCAAAAGCTCACCTTGAGCACTTTGTGCTCAGGTGACCCAGAAAAGGAACAGGACTACATACAACTTTTTTCTAAGATTTGGCCCAGTGACCTACTTTTTGTTTGATTTGTTGTGATGCAATTTCAAACTTGTCTCAGATTTAAAAATGATAACCTTTCCGACATAGTTTCATAAGTATCAGGCTGAAAATGTGGCCTCTATAGTGCAAACATAGTTTTCTCAGATTTGACCCAGTGACCTACTTTTTGACCGGACATTACCCAATTTCAAACCAGTCCAAGACATGCTGTAGAGGTCACATTTCAGTTACATACTCATAAAACTGTCAGAATGTTTGTCTTGATAACATCTTAGACGCGTTTTAAAAAAAAATTAGGTGTTCAACTAGGTCACCAGTTCAAATCTTAAAAATTCACGTGTACACCCCTTGTGTATGGTATCTTGGACGAGTTCAGAAGTGGGTCTCGATGGGTCAAAAACTAGGTGACTATGTCAAATAACAGAAAAACCTTGTGTGCACTCTTCAGGCCACATTTTTCTGTCAAATACTCATGAAAGTTGGTCGAAATGTTTGTCTTGGTGCAATCTCATATGAAATTTAAATTGGGTCACATCAGGTCAAAAACTAGGTCAACAGGTCAAATGTCTAAAATAGTTTGGTTACGCTCTGGATGGAACGTTTTCTGTCCAATACTTATAAAAACAAGTCAGAATGGTTTTCTTGAAGATCATTAAGATGAGAGTGAAAATGAGTCACATTGGGTAAAAAGCTATCTTGCCATGTCAAATCATGGAAAAAACTTTAGAGGCCACATTTTCTATAAATTTCTCATGTAAGGTGGTCAGAATCTTTGTTTTTGTAATATATTCAAATGGGAAATAGGTTTTGTTGGGCTTAAAAGTAGCTCATTGAGACAAATTCTAGCAAAAGCTTGTAAACACGATAGAGGCCAAATTTTCAGTCCAATACTTATGCAAGCTTGTTAGAATGTTTGTCATAATATCTCGGACTGGATTGAAATTGGATCAGGTGAGCGACTTTAGAGCCATCATGGCCCTCTCGTCTAAGAGTTAGCCCTTTGACTTACTTTTTGACCCGCTGTGACCCATTTTCAAACTTATTCCATATATCATCAAGACAAACATTCTGACCAAGTTTCACGAGTTTCAGGCTAAAAGTGGGGCCTCTAGAGTGCACACAAGCTTTTTCTTATTTTTAGCCGAGTGACCTTTTTGACCCGACGTGAACCATTTTCGAACTTGTCCAAAATTTTATCAAGACAAATATTCTGACCGATTTTCAGGAGTAACAGACTGAAGATATGGCCTCTAGTGTGCACACAGTGTAAATGTTGATGTCTGAACAACGGACGACACACAGTGGACGACGGAAACAGCACGATCACAAAAGCTCACCTTGAGCACTTCGTGCTCAAGTGAGCTAAAGACTAATTTAACTTAATTGGACCGGTTTTGAAATTATGGGATTTGCTTTATAGAACAAAAAGGCACCTGTTCAGACGTTACATACAAAAGAATAAAGTGTGAAATGCAAGACAGATTTTGGTCAAAGTTGAAGAAGGCTAGATAACCTATGTTTACGTCTATCATTTGGAATTTACACAAGAGTGATTTTCATTACTCAATTCAGAAATGACGCAAGCCATCGTTTTTTTTTTTTAATCAGAATCCCGAAAAACGTACTTCCCTAATCTCGAAAATTCGTTTGATTTTTTTATGTACGCGGTTAAGTTTGAGACGTTATGACAGTGTTAGGATAAGTTTGAATTAACTCACGTTTTTTCGTAGAAACCCGCCTGTATTTGACTGCTCCATCCTGGTTTACGGACAATAGCCACGGAATATCCAAACTGACTCCCTGCTTCACCCGTTGCAATCCCAGCCTTCTTCACGTCTACGTTGTAGCTAGATACGTACACAGCCAGGCAAAGCACACAGAGTAATATACCGATTGCTTTATGACAAAAAATGCACATTTTTCTCGTTCAAATGGCAGGTACCAATACTGTCCTGTAATAGTAGAAATGCGTGTAAATTGAAACAATGTTTAATTCTTTACCAGACGACTAAATTCTATTTAAAAAAAATCTCCACATTGAAAACATTGGTAGACAAAAAATTCGGTGTTGCTTAGTTGCTGAAATTTGTCTTCGAAATAGTTGAAAACATTGTAGGTAAAGGAGAAACTGTCGGTCACCAGCCTCTTCTCCCTTTCCCTCAATGTTTACGAAATTTTTTGTGTCAACCTCGATAAAATTAGAGATAATTTGGTAAGGGACCCATTTTACTAAGGTAGTTACGAACAAAATTTGCGTAAGTTTTACGTAACTATAGTACGGTGGCATATTTTTGCCACTAGATACGAGATAACTATCATGTTTGATTTAGAAAACTATAACGATAAATCAAAGTTTCCTGGAGGTTTTATCTTTTCATTTAATCTAGATAAAATTTCCAGAAAACTTTGATTTATCGCAATAGTTTTCTAAAATAAAAACATGATAGTTATCTCGAATCTCGCAGCAGAAATATGCCACCATAGTATAGTTGTGTAAAACTTTAGCAAATTTTTGTTCTTAACTACCTTAGTAAAACGGGGCTCTGGCCCAGTGCTTATAAAAACATGTTGAGAACGATCTCATGCTCAGCACGAAATCGTACTCAGCGTCTTGAGTTTTGCTCACGGGAGTTTTGAACTCAAACGTTGCTTATAAACGTCGCCTGAGAGCGTTCTCAGCTGAGCACGGTATGCACTATGTTATTCGTGAACGTAAGCGACCCAACATCTAAAAATAGCAAATACCAGAAGATTCGGCCCCAAGAAGATTCGGCCCAAGGCAGGCCAGGTTTTAAGAGAAGATTCGGTCCAGGAATTGAAATTATTGGGTATCTGTTGATTAGAACGACAAAAAGGGCGTTCTTTTTTTGTATTATTCTTTAGATGTATTAGTTATATCTAATTCTTTAGTGGATTCGGCTCTTAATATTGGGATGCTTCAACCCTTACGTTTTTGTACCATCAGTTCTTATGTTGCCCGATTGTGATTATGCATAACTTGTCAAGATTTATGGTAAGTTCGGAAAATGTCATGTTAGGTGTAAATTATCTATGTAGTAAATAAAGTGGAGGTTACAATGGAACAGAAAGGTACATAAACACAAAAGTTCAGTTAACTTTTAATACTTCTAATTTTTAACTATTTCCTAGACACCCCCCATTACTTTTTGAGTAGGTTTGACATTGATGCTGGTGTAAATGATTGAGCTTTTCTTCGATGGATGTAGACAGGTGTTGGTGATGAAAGCCAGGTAGAGATGTGATAAAAACCATTGTGCAGTATCTCTGTATATGCATTATCTACACTTAAAAATCTTCAAATCAATTTACGCGTGACACCTTTTTTACCGAACTTCGTTGTTATTTACCAAAACCCTGCCACCCCTTGATATGAACCTTAGCTGTTGCACAGTTATAGGTCACCAAAATATTTCTTTGGACATTTCGTAGACGTTAGGGAAAGACTTCAACTGAACTGTGTTCCAACTGGTCAATAGAAAGACCGAAAAACACCTAATAACCGGAAAACGCTGAAGAACGCCGGGAAACGCAAGTTTTCATCTGTGGTCTGAGTTCAAGAATTTATACATGCATGTAACAGTTCTACCATTTAGTTACATACAGTTAGAGCTTACGTGAAAAGAAAATAACCTACTGAATGAACGATTTCATGTCCTTACAATTATATCAAATATGGCAAGCAGTATCGATTTACGTGTCCGGCAAGTGAAATCTGTTCAGAATTATAGAAAAATGATTCAATCAAGATAAATAATGATTATTGGATGATAACTAACTAATACTGCGGGGTATACAAATATACAGAGTATTGCAAATTTTTGTTGAGAATATGATCAAACTTTTCACAATGGTCCGTCCAACAATCTTTGCCCTTTCCAGTCTTTTTCCGACACACTTCTAATATGTTCCTCGGCAGTTCAGTAGAATAAATTTAGGTAATATTTAAAATAAAGCCCAACCCAGAATTTACGCTTTTTTTGCGGTGGACAATCCTGCATTTAGGGGTTTTATGGAGATACGATCAATAGAACTAGATGTATCGTTAATGCATTGAGTTTCAAGGCGTATAAAACTTGTTTTTGGCGAAACGATTACTAGAGCAGATGAGGTATCACCGGCGACGTTTTCTGCCATATTCAGATGGTTTCAGGCAAGTAAATGGTAACCGCCTTGCTCCATAGACCTATTTACCAGATAAATCCTAACCAAACAACACCCCTCTACTCAATTTGGTACTTTTTTGGTGCTATGCGATAGTTTTCGGCGATAAAACTGGAAAGGAATGACGTAGCTTCAGTGGCATTTTTCGGCGAATTAAAGTGTTTCAGCCAATATAGGTTAATATCTCCACTGGCTTCCCCAATACCCAAAGTGAACATGTTACTCTTCCCTTTTGGTATAAAGTTCTTATATTCAAGGCTTTTTTCGGCACTTTCCAGCGTTTTTCGTTCAAAAGATGTTTTCGGTCTTTCTATACATAGTAATCATGCTTCAACATTTAGATCTTATACTGCCAATGCTCGCATATTAATAATCAACAGATATTGTGGCATACCAACGGTGTGTGTCTTTTTTTTTTTTTTTTTTCAAAAACAACGAAACTTGGACATGGTCAAAGATGAAATATGAACAAAAATACAGATATATACGGACATGTAAAATACACTGCACCTTAAGTTCGTTTTTCAAACTAAATCGTTTTTTTTTTTTTTTAGTCCATCCAGATAAACAATTACGTAATTATTATATCTGAGTGTAAATGGAAAATAAGCATAAAATTCTAAGTCGGACTCAGAGTTAAGCAAGAAACCGCGCCTTGAGCATGAGAATTTGCTCAAGAAAGTTTTATGAGCACAGGCCCTGAAAAATAAAAACATGCTAAATTAAACTTGTAGGAAACCATCCAACTGGGCAGCTGCTTAACCCATAAACTGCCAAATAACTAAAATGAAACTTTCAAGTAGATAGTCAAAATCTAAATATTGCTATTTCAAATTTATTTTGATGGGGAAAACACTTTCTAGTCGGAAAGTGTAGATCCAAGATCAAACTGCACGTTCTGTGCAGTCTGATCTTGATCTACATTGTCCGCAAAAGGTCAGTAAGTCGGGCCAAGCAGCCTAAGGGTTAACACAATACTGCAGAGATTATTAATTTGTAGACCTACAAATAGCTGGAAAGCACAAAATGGCCCAGCCCGAATAACTCTTGAAAGTGAGAGTCTGTGAGCGTTGTAAACGACGAGTAGTATGCCATTTGGGGGTTTGTGTCCGATTCCCACGGCTGGCCTAATTACTAAAAGTCGCTCTCTTCTGGATGATACGTTAAGCCTATGTCCCGTGTCACGGCGCTATACAGGCTTACGTGCATTGTACATCGAGAACGTTAAAAAGACCAGGCGTAACTTAGAATTGGTTTTGTTCTGTACCTTGCACTGTCCTCCGTAACATAACTAAAAGTCTCCTGGGACGTCGCCTATATAGGCAACCGGTGGCGACGATCATTATTTGAACGAAAATCAATCAAAAAGGACACACTAAACGCTTTACCAAGCGACATCATTTAGACTTGGCCTAGCAAAAAAAAAAAAATCATGTGCAGGCGACAAACACACCAGTCACAAATTGTCGAATTCGTCTTTTAAATATAGAAAATATTGTGGGAAACGGAACAAATGATGATTACTATTGTCAATGAAGATAAATTTGAAAAAAAAATATATCTTTTCTGAAACAAATCTAATCTTTCGACCCTCATTTTGTTGTCTGTGAGTCCTTCAATTTGGGCACGGTAAAAAACTTGTCGTCTGGTAAGGTACTATTTTGTGGGATGTAGACTGTACTTTGTAATGTTTCTAGGAAGGCGTATTCCAGAGAAAACCACATAGAATATGCTGTAATTACGTTTTCTGAACTAAAGAAAGGCCATTTTATTCTTACTCGTAGTTTTTAAGGAGTGCCCATCCTAACACGTTCTCTGCGATCTCATTACTTTCCGTCCGATTTCGACATTTTCCGTAAGAATTTGTAAATATTTCGGCAGAATGGGAAGTATAACGGAAACGGGAATCTGGTTCCTCGCTTTACATTTCAAAGTATAGGTGAAACGCCGAACCAGCATTCCAAAATGGCGTCCCGTGACAGTTCCAGCCGTTTTGAGTCAGCAAAAGCGAAAGGAAAAAAAAAGTTTTTTTTGACAAGAGTATCAGTAAAGATCACACTTTAGCCGAGATTTCTTGATACTTGATTGGACATGAGTGCATAAAAAGATGGGGAAATTATTATTACTGGCAGATTAAAAAAACAGTAAGTCATGACAGTTGGAAACATGGAAAAACTTCGTGTTTTACTTCACAATTTGCGATCGTGTTCGTAAAAGATGGAGCCTATTTCTCTATCCGAGTTCAATTTTGTAGGGAAATTATGAAAGGGACTTGAAAGGAGTCTGTGTCACTGTCAGATGGGAGAACATTGATTTTAGGTTTGTTAATTTGCATCCCAAAATTAACTCACATTGACTCTATTATCACACCGGAAGTCACAGCGTTAAGAGAAAACTAGAGAGGAGGGAAAATGAGCCATCAGAGCACCAAGGTTCCCTACAGAAACAGTCAAGATTAATTGATAAAGATGGAATGCCGTGTTTTGCTGCCAATACTAAACTGGCGGGTAAGTATGTCAAAAAGCTAGTCTCCACGGGGCTTTATTAACACTTTACCAAACACTCCTGTGTGTTAGCAACCATGTGCTCAAAATGCATTTAAACAGTAAATAAGGTAATATACCTATTTTTCATTAACTAAAAATGGAATACTGTAACCTTGTGTCATATTTTTACAACAAATATTTACTTTTACTTTTAAATTACTAAAAATGTCTCAGTAACATAATCCTTCATTAGAAAATACTATATTACTCCTCTTATACATGTTCTATTTGTAATCTACATTTTACGCTTAATTATACCTCACAAAATAAACGTTTTCTGGGACATACTTAAACGTCTGCCTGTTGTCTGTGTACAAAAATATGAGTACAAATATAAATTTGTGTTGTCAAATCTTCCAAATCCTACTGTTCCTATTGCTCATATTTTTCAATCGTCGGTCTGTCCGTCTGTCAGTTAGTCTTTTTCTTGTTAACGCGACTTAGTCTGCATTTGCGGTCCCGTTTTCATGAATCTTGCACGGTGTGTTTATCTCATCAGTTGCTTGAACCCTATTGATTCTGAAAAAAATCTGACTATCATTATCGGAAAAGTAGCCATTTGAAGTTGAAAATTTCCATTTCTTGTTTGCGCGATAAAGTCTGAATTTGTGGTCACATTTTTGTGGAACTTGCACAGGTTGTTTATCTCATCAATTGCTTGAACCCTATTGATTTTGAAAAAAAAATCTGACAATCATATAGGAAAAGTAGCCATTTGAAATTGAAAAGTTCCATTCTGGTTTACGCGATAAAGTCTGTATTCGTGGTTGGATTTTCATGAAACTTGCACAGTTGCTTTGTATCATCAACAGCTTGAACCAAATTAGATTTTGAAAAAAAATCTGACAATCAGTATGGAAAAGGAACCATTTACAGTTGAAAATTTCCATTTCTTTTTTAGACAGTGAAGTCCGCATTTTTTATCCAATGCTTTTGAAATTTGCAAAGATTATAAAATTTGATTTTTCAAGGGGTTAAACACTATTAAAAGAAAATCTAGTAACCAGTTCAAAAAAAGCAGACACTTGATGACTTAGTATTGTCTACTCAAGTCCACATTATAAGTCGCTTTTTTTGAAAAAAAAAAAAGCTAGGATTGTTTTATACAATGTGTGCTGAAACCCTATCAAATTTGGCTGGATTCCAAACAGTTAGCTTTGAGAATTTGTACTTCAGTTTTTTCACTACTTGTTCAATTCACCATGCCTACTTATACTGTTTAGTGGGTTCAAGCCTAGTTGCAAGAAAATCTCCGCCCATTTTTTTTTATCTTTTCCTTTTTAAATTGTGAATTCATAACGCATGCTAGCAAAATAGCAAAATCACTGCCAGTAGAGCAATTTCAGGCCCTCAATGGCCTCTAGGTCAAGACTAAAACACATCTTTTTCTGTCTGTTGTCCATACCATAAAATATATTTGTCTAAGCCACTGATTCCTTTCTCACAGTTGAAATTTAATTACCAGAAATAAGGTTGCCACAGCAACAATAAGTTTTTTCTTATTCTTCTTTCTGGCAAAATGCCTATTTTCATCAGAAAAGTAATAAATATACCCCTAGCAAAATGAATGTTTTCTGTGGTATACCCAATCAGCCTGTCTGTCCATGTCTGTCTGGTTGTGTTCAAAAATAAGTATTTTTTGCTATGAAATACATTTTTTTGCCATTGTATTGAACTTTGTAGATACATTTATCAGAGATTGAAGTTGTGCAAAACCTTTTAAAATCACGTGGTACCATGAATTTCACAATATATCTTATTCCTCAGTTTTTCTAATTCCATTCCAGATGTCCAGATCTACTCAATTACAATCCAAAGTTAAACTGATACCGAGAAGGAAAGTTACTTCGAAGGAGAGAATGCTGGTAACAAGTATTTCTTCTTTTTCCACAATGTTTTCTACCCTTCCTATCAATTAAATCCCATCATTTTAGCCTGATTAATCTTGTTGCCTGCGAATGCTCTAGATTCGGACAAGTCTTTAGCTTTGTCCAATGCCAAAGAGTAATAAATTTATATCAATTTTTCAATCAGAGGACATCAGCTGCCACATATAACACAAATAGCTGGACAAGAGGTGCAGTCGGATTAATGTTTAATGGTGAAGTAGTACCAGACGTCCATTAACACCATCGGTCGAAAGGATTACAAAGATCTGTGTGCGGAATGAGTCACGCAGCATTCCTGTGAAAAGTTTTTCGATCAAACCAGCTTTGATTGAATTTCTTAACTGGTTAACTTTTTACCGAACAACAAAATTTCAGACTCGTCCAAATTGAAAGAATTTGCATATGACAGTATCAAGATATTTTAAATGTTAAGATTTGTCTTTGAAAGCGCAGAAAACATCGTGCGAAAAGGAAAAAAGTTGGTTACCAGCATTTTCTACTTTTCCGACAATAATTTCAGCAGCTTTCTTTCACAGGTTGTTAAAAGTCGGAATTTCGGGGTAAAAAGTTAAAATCCTATTAGAATGCTATATTACTGGCTCATGATGGGAGAGTGTCTGATTTTGTTGTGCTTACATCAGCACTTACTATTTGTAGGCTTATTAATTAATTTTTGTCTGTTGTTCCTCTTTTCACCTACGCCTTGCCAGTTTTTAGGGTGACATCAAAGACTAAGACGGTTATAAACAAGATCTTGAGCGCAACATAGACAGTACGGAGTGTTAATATACTCATAATGATGAACATGATCTGAGAGGTTTAGCATCACTAGTCAACTATTGTGTTGACTAGTTTTGTGCACGAAAACTTTCAACCCACAGACATTTTATTCAAAATGCAGTTTACTAAAGAAAAGGGAAAAAAAAGGTCGAGTTTGATTGTCATGATAAGCAGTGGTATTGTGGAAATGTGCTCAGCAGAGAGTATTGCAAATTAAGGAAGAAATCATTTTCATTTAAGGACTATTTTTGAGAGTAGTGTTTTTCAAATGAAAAAATAGTTAAGTGCAACCAAAAGTTACAAGTGTCATGAAAATTCCATATCTAACAAGTCACTGTGAAAATGGAAAATAAGTGTCTCAAATTTTCAGTGCAGCCTCCTCAACCCTTTACCACACAACCTGCAGTTTTAACAACCCTGAGAAAGGTGTCTTTTGGAAACATTGTTGGAAAAGGAGAAAATGCTAGTAACCATCATTTTCTCATTTTTCTTAAATATTTTCTACCCTATCACAAACATATTCCATCATTACAGCCAAATTTGAATTGTTGTCTGCACATGCTTTCGATTTGGACAAGTCTACATTTTTGTAGTTCGGTGAAGAGTTAAACTAGCCTCCTTTGTCTAGCAACCTCTCTTTAACAATATGATTAGTATACTTTGTGCATTGTACCCAAAAAGGTGTTTTTTTTTTAGAAGGTCGATTGTTCTTATCTATTTTGATTTTCATCTGCAGGAGCTTTCAATATGGAGTCTAAAATTTGTCGCTTGGTGAAAGCTTAAAAGACTGAAAATCTTGATAAAACCTAACAAAGCAGTTAGTATTTTACATTTTCTTGCCAAGGATATTATTCACTATGTTTGATTAGAGTTAATGATATTGTTTAAATTATAAAGTTTAAGACTTTGACTAGCCAATAATCTGAGAAATCAGTTGACCGAAATTTCACTAGTAGTTGTCTTTCATGTAAGGTATTTTCCAATTTGGCCCGTAAAAGTTATTTTCTTTCATTTCATTTCATCATAATAGTGTCAAGCAAAATTTTTATATAAGCTTTAGGTCTTGCATTTATTATTTGAAGTCAAAACAGCTCTTCTTTTGCAAATATTGGAAAAAATTAGCGTTTAAACAAACCTGTGGGGTGCATATGTTAACTTGGCAATATCTTATACATATACTTGCAATGGCTATTTCATTACATATATTTGCAAGGACAATCATATTGGTGGTAATAAAAACATAAAGGTAGAATTTTTTATCATTCTTTGTTGAGAAAAAAATATTTTACGATTTGAGTAGTGGCGGCCATATTGGAATTTTGAAAGGCTGGGGGTGGGGTAACAGAATCTGAATTCTTTTAAAAAATGATTCGGTGAAATTCTTTCATATTTTACACTTTTATGTCTAATACAATACCCTAACACCCTATACTAATTAAACACCTG
The DNA here is from genome assembly GCA_946811185.2 of Hippopus hippopus. Taxonomy (NCBI): domain Eukaryota; kingdom Metazoa; phylum Mollusca; class Bivalvia; order Cardiida; family Cardiidae; genus Hippopus; species Hippopus hippopus. The sequence goes on along the minus strand of OX328108.1, from coordinate 26,668,321 downwards.
TACTTTAAGAAATCCAGGGAATCATGACCGCCGCGATATAACTGAAGTAATGTTGAAAACAGCGTTAAACACCATACAAACAATCAAACAATCAATCAATCCATTCTTACTGAACTCTTTACCAAAAAAAAAAAATCAAAAAATCTTCGATTTTTCAAATTTAAAAGGATTTACACACGTTAAATCAAATGTGGCTCAAATGATAGGAACTGAACTTGAAAGGGTAGTAAACATTGTGGGAAAGGAAGAAAATACTGGTAACCAGCATTTTTCCCTTTTCCGATAATGTTTCAAAAGCCTCTTTTCTAAGAGTCGTTAAAACTCGGAAAAGACTGATAAAGGGTAAATATTCACAAATATTTTAACGGAATCCCACTCAAAAGAAATCAAAGTGATTATTTCAAACCTTTTAGAATTTATTTCATCTATTGCGTTTTCTCTTTAGTCCTAAAGTTTCGTTTATTTCTATATTCACACTTATTTAATGCATTGTCTATCTTTTATTTTGTCAGCATCGTACTTCAACTACTTTAAGTTCCGGTTGGCTAGGGGCTGTGCAATATGTTCTCAAATCAGCTTTGTTACCATCAATATGCAGTGAAATACGACGGGCGACTATGCAGCCAAAAAGTCACACGAAACCGATTCGTAAGTATTTTATTTTCTTTTTTGTTTGAAGTAATCAGTTAGTACGCCGAAAGCACTTTATTCTTTATACTTCTTCAAAACTTGTGATCACCGTGAACTAATATAGCGGCCCTTGCATAAAGTGCCATCGAATAGCCCTTCCTCGTATGACCATATACCGGAAATATGACAAATCTTACAATTAAACTCTCTCAACTCTTATCCTGTTATGGATAAATTTAAGCGAAAGTGTAGGCTCAGATTACCCTGCACATTTACGCAGTCTGATCTTATTTTACATTTTTCGCTTCTCTACGAATGATGTCATTCTTACACTTAATTAAACAAATACCAAACCATACGGAGTTATAATGACCCCTGGAGAGACGGCTTTTTCACGAACTGCGGAAAAAGGAGAAAATGTTGGCAACCAGCATTTCTCCTTTTTCAAAAATGTTTTCTGCCATTACAAAGAAAATAACTGAGCTACTTGTGATTTTTCGTCTGCAAACGAGACAGATCTAAACTTTTTCGTTTGGTAATATACCTAGAGTAAAACTGTCAGCAGATATCAACAGTACTTAACGTCATTTTCAACATTATTTCAGTTATGTCGCGGCGGCCAGTGCACCTATCGATGCTTTCCGGAAGTTTCTTTTACCAGTGCTCCGCACAATATTCTTTCCAAGCCACTAGTTGCTTTCCCACATAACCATCGTCGAAACTATTGTCAGCGGGAGAGAGGAATGAATCCTGTCGCAATGTCTATCATCAGTCCTAGGACAGAAATTCGCCGAGCCGGGGATCGAATGAGCGACCCCCTGTTCTCAAAGACAGTGCGCTACCGACTGAGCTACCGGGGCTTGGCCGAAAGATATCAAAGAAAGTTTCCATCCGGTAGTGTCAACCTAGATATTGCCAATTTTAAAGTTTATTTTGCAGGAAAAATCTCACAGTTTCGGACAGCGAAGTTCAAAATTAAACTGCGCAGTCAGATCTTATTCCACAATGTCTGAAAAAGGGGCATTGAGTCGCGCTTAGATGCCTAAAGGTTAAGATTCAATATACAGGGTACTTACGGAATTCTGTATGGATGACAGTAGCCTGTATTTAACCCTTATCCTGCTAACTAAATTAAGTAAAGCCAGCAAGCCGCTAGAAAAAATCCGATTGTTGCTATTTCAAACTTACCTTTTGGAGAAAACCATGTCTTTATCAGACAGTGTGGATCCAAGTTTAGACTGCACGATCTGTGCAGACTAATCTTGATCTACTCTGTCCGCAAGAGGTCATCGACTCGCGTCCAGCAGCCTTTAAGGTTTAGTTTGTCAAGTTAGGGGTTGACCCATTACCAAACGGTCACGTGTTTTACAACCCTAAGGAAGAAACTCTTTGAAAATTGGCAACTTGAAACAACATTTCAGCTACTAACTTTGAAAACATCCTTGTAAAATATGTATCATTAATACGAAATTACTATTTTATTTTGCATGTAAACAAGCTGAAACAGCTATGTGTTCGGAAAAAGATTACAACCACCCTCTTGCCTCATTGTTAGCAAAATTATTCTGCTTTAGGACGGAAGAATGTATGCAAGACAAAATTAACCTGTCAGATGCAGTGTGTTCACGTGAAGCGTCCGAAAGAAGTTCGGTTAGAGTAATTACCCGGAGAGCGGGTACTTGTGGCCTTGTGGTTGGCGACATCCGCCTACGGAATGGGAGGGAGAAGGTTCGTGTCCCTGTGCTGCCGTTCTGATATGGCTGTCCATTTTAGATTTCGGTTACCGATTAGTTACATTGCGGCTGCCGGTGCACCTATCAATGTTTTCCAGGAGTTTCTCCAGTGTTTCATACAACATGTTTTTCACGGACTGCTTTACTACATATAGTGGAAAAAATGTTCAGTGGTGAGAAGGAGTGAATCCTGATGAAATTACTATAATTAAACTTCAAAAAGAATTTGGCCTAGCTTGGGTATCAAACTAGCTATCCAGGGTTCCAAACCCCTCAACAACAGACACGAATAAGTATCACGACAGCAACCGAAAGCAAAGTTTTCTTCATTCCCGGAAGAAAAATGAAACCAAACTGTTATCGATATCAAATTTATGTACATAAACTCGGATCAGTACGGAGTACTATTTCTGCCAAAATTTATCGTTAATTTCTGAATTCATCATTCAGAGTTTTCTCCAGGGCCAGTATTCACCAAACCGTTTAGCCAATCAGAAGTTGAGTTACTTTCAAAGTTAGAAAATTCTTAAGAATAAAACTAAGAATGTTCTTAAGATGGTTGGTAAATACGGGCTCCGGGGAAAACTGATAAAGGTAACAGCTTTATTAGAAAAGAGTTAAAAAAAGAGACAGGCAAATGAGTGGATATCATGTTTGACAGGTAACATAGTGGAACACCTTGTCGTAATCCTTAACATGCTAAATATGTGAAATGAAACTATCCATGCGACACTAAACCCCCACAACTCTGCTACTTCAAAGGTATGCGGGGATATCTCCCTATCAGACACTGTAGATCAAAGATCAGACTGCACGTTCTGTGCAGTCTGATCTTGATCAACACTGTTCGCAAAAGGTTATTGAGTCTCGCTTAGCAGTCTAAGAGTTAACCTTTAGTCACACAATCCCGAAATTTAGGGACGTAAGACGGTTTTCGGGAACAAAATGTGGGAAAAGGAGAAAATGCTTGTAACCAGTATTTTCTCCTTTTCCGACAAAGTTTCTACAGCATGAGGTACAGTTTCCATGTTTTGACTGAAATTCAATTTGTCGTCTTCAAATTCTTTCATTTGGGCAAGTCCGAAATCTTGTCGTTTAGTAAAGAGTTAAATATAAGGTTATAGAGGACATGTTTTTTTTTTAACTCTATCGCTGCCAATGGCAATATTAAATAGCTTTTGTTGACTGCGTAGATCAAGATCAGACTTCACAGAATTTGAAGTCTGATTTTGGATCTAACATTATAACCTACCGTGTGATAAATGACGGAAGAAACCATCTTTAGATGTACCGTAATCAACTTACAGACCTCGAAAAAGTCTCGTTTATTTAGTTAGCGGCGGAAGAGCGAAATAGTAAAAATTTGTTTCCATTAAAGGTGAAAATATTTTCTGGCAACAGTTAACTCTTTAACAGAAAAGAAGATTTAAGACTTGTCCATATTGAAAAAATAAATATAACTCAAAAATTTAAAATTGTTTTTTTGAATGGTACAAAACTTTATGAGAAATGGAGAAAATGCTGGAATGTCTTAATGTTTTCAATTTCTCCTTTCTCTTTTTTTTTTTTTTTTGTCATGGTCGTTAAAACTCGGGATTGTGTGGCAAAGTGTTAAGCCTTGACAGTAGTCTTTCCCCTGTCGCCTCCCTTACACTATTAGTTGTACGGTCAGGTGGCAGGGGACTTGGAAACTTGTTCACGGCTGTGGTGAATCATGTCGCCCCGAGCCGAAGTGGCCACATGATTCATCACAGCCGTGAACAAATTTCCAAGTCCCCTGCCACCTGACCGTACAACGAATTCATTATACTGCAAAGTTTTACCATTCCAACGTGTGTTAAGCGAAATTTACCTGTTTTTTGGTTTCAAAAATTGAGTACGCTGACGAAGTTGAATTTCCCTTCTGAGTGCCCCAATTCAATGAAAACTGACGTCACTGGGAACTGACGTCACTGAAACCTTGGTAATACGTGCTAAAACGTGCAGCTTGGCGCATAATCTTGATGTTAATCTTGATCGACTCCGCCATTTTGGATGTTGTGTTGATAGTGTAGTCATGTATACGGGGCTCCCGAAAGGGAAACTGCTTTTACGTTAGTTTTGCCAGTGTACATGATATATATATTCGGGACATATTATCCAATCAGATAGCGAGAAATTTCTTTGCAGTATAATAATAGCTTAAGGATAGGGCACCCTAATGGGATAGGTCTAACATCGCCTTTCATCGTCAAAAAAACGTACGAATTCGGCTAAGACTCGGGTAATCCGTAATCGATCAGCCGATAGCCCTCCTTCCCTGCATAGATTACGGATTACCCAAGTCTAAGCCGAATCCGTATGATTTTGGCGATGAAAGGCGATGTTTCACGAATCCCATTAGGTTGCCTATCCTTAAAATTACTCCTCCTCCAAATTTGTGTCGTCCTAATCATTTTATTCTTTTCGAAAGATCTTCTTAACTCCTGTCAGCGCCAAATGTATGAGCCATGCTATGGAAAAGGGGGGCTCAACGCATCTCTGTGATGCATTATACTAAACAAGCCATTTCATAGCTAGGGATACATAAAAATTCATATAGTCCAGAGACTGACTGAATCTGGAGAAAGAGTGGTCCTTGGACATACAGAAAATTGATCAATAGCAAAAAGTGTCGACCCATGTGAGCCTGCCCGGACTGCTCAGGCTGTCATGGGTAGATACTTTTAGCAGATGCATGAAACCTCCTTTTAACAGAGCATGTCTCAATTATAACCTTGATCTCTTCCGACGGATTAAAATACCATCATTGAAACTGAGATAGATTTTCACCTCATAGGCTGGACAAAACAAGCGGATGGTATAGATCAAAGATCAGACTGCACGTTCTGTGCAGTCTGATCTTGATCTATGCCGTCCACAAAATACTTTGTTTTCTCCTATGGCCCTGAAAGGCTGTTAGAGCTTCTGAACTTTCTATAGAGCACAGCGTCATTGCCAGACACACATCTCGTTGTCGGGTTTTTCAAAACCGGAAATTCAATGCGGCAAGATATCCGTAAATCGTTAGACACTTGTTGCGTACTACATGTATATATGGTATGGATACCGACAAGAATATTTGTTATTGATGTCAGTGGTTTGTCTTGTGACCGTTTATTGCAAAATATAGTAAAGTTATTCATTTTGAAGCCGACTTACATGTATTTTTAATGAGAGAGAGAGAGGCAGAGACAGAGATAATAAGGAAAGAAAGAGAGAGAGAGAGAGAGAGAGAGAGAGAGAGAGAGAGAGAGAGAGAGAGAGAAAGTTTAACGGGGGGAACAGACGCACAGAAATTTGGAATGAACCTAGACCAAGAAATGATAATACTCGTAAGAAGAATTCAGCAAGAGAGAGAAAGACACACCGAGAGAGAGAGAGAGAGAGAGAGAAAGAAAAAAGAAAGATAGAAAGAAAGAAAAACAGAAAGAAAGAAAGAAGGAAAAATTGTGTCAGAAGTTAAACTTTTATGCTTCTTTGAACCACTTGAACGTATTTCGATTTTTTTTAATGACATAATACGAGTACATGAAGATGCAGTCACAGTATCTCATCTTTGGTCTGGTTTCTATTCGTAATTTTATTCAATAATGCCTCCACCAGATCGCAACTGCAGACTGCATTAATGACGACAATAATGATGATGACGATGACGACGTCAACGAGGATAATGATGATGTAGTGAAGTGCGTAACGCCCATAACGCGCACTACGCCATTCTTGAAAATTTGATACAATTCATGGCTAACTTTACCATGCAAATCAAACCCGATAACTGCTATTTGACCGCTATGTAAGCCAATTAAATTAGAAGAGTTTGATCCCTTTGGGCCGTGAAATCGATCACATACGGATTGGTATATTGACTGGCGATCTCTTCAAACCCTTTGCACTAATAACCCGAATATCGCGCTTCGAGTGCAAAGGGTTTCAATTTATTGGAAAACAACTCTGGGGTTGTAAATTACTTGGGTACCAAAACTTCTTGAATTCATTTTCCTTTCAGGTCTTACAATTTGACCTGCCCCAAATTTTACCGAAAGAAAGCGTTTGAAAACTTATGGTCAACGATAGAAATGCTGGTGACCAGCATTTGCTCTTTTTCCAACAATGTTTTCATGCCTCAACTGATACAAATTCCATAATTTGAGCCATATTTATCGTGTTGTCTACAAATGCTTTTAAATTGGGGAAGTCATATATTGCCAGTTCCTGAAGAGTTTGAAAAAAATTTACCCCGCAGGACAAGTTTCTTATAATGGCACAAAAGCCGGGGGGGGGGGGGGAAACGAACGCTTGAAATATAACAGTATGTAAATATATTTTATACATCTTTGCAATTCAATCCCTGATTTTTTTATCATTATATTAAATTCAATCTCTGATTTTTTTTTTTTTTCATAGCTTTATGAACAAAAATGGTACAATAGTAAAAATATTTCGGTTGGATACATTTTTGAAAAGCTACCCACAAAGCTAGGGAATGTTTTTGAAAACATTAATCTCTAACCTGCAGCACAGAGCTGTTACATTCTCTGCAGACAGCATTTTATTGTAATGGTTTTGTATGGCATCGTCACAAATGTATATTAGGCTGGGGAAAGTATGGTGGTAGATCAGACCACACGGGTATCGTCTGATCTATCATGAACAACACAACCGAATACAAATTTTACTTATTAACCTTTATGTTCGACAGGTCAATTCTGTTTTAAATAATTTCGTCACTTTTTGAGAACCAGTCAGTGGTTTTGTGAGCACACGGTAAACAGAAATGAGTCTACACATTGTGTTGAAAAGTCAAAATTATCTCCAGTGAAGTCAGAAAGCTTATTTATTGTTCTTTACTTTGGTATAATTTTCAGTCATTTAGAAAATAAACTTTTGGCCGTTTTTACAGTTTTTTAAAGCAGCTATTTTTTTCTTTCTCCCTGATTGTTCGGATTGTGCCGGACTTCCCCGATGATGACCGAGTCTCACTGTTAGATGAGACGCCTATCGGGTATCTTGATTGTGTTACGTAATGTTATACATTAACATAGGGACCCCATGCTATCCTCGAGATATACAAATACCTACATAGTAATGGACTGGAGTTTATACCTGGGTTGTTTGATCATGACAGTATCCCTGTGAAATATGTATTAAGTATCCCATAGATCTGATATAAGACCAGACTTTTGATATTTATGATATTATTTCTAAGGATTTAAAATCAAGTTTATCAAGATTTTGAATATGGGATTCTACATTTGCTATTTTTTTCCACTCTTTAGCTTTTAGATTCAAATGTGTGATGGTTAATGCCATATCAAAAGTATTTTATGGCGACAGCTCACATATTCATGTTTCCTTGCTATTTTCAAGCTGATCAGATGCATTTTCTCCCTTTCATGTGTTTTCAAAAGCTTTCTTTCTCAGGGTTGGAAAACCATGGGATAATTTGCTAAGGTTTTTGACTGCCAAATATATCGAATTTTCCCGTCAATAATTTAAAACTTTTCTCAATATGGAGAACTTTTTGACTTTACCAAATTAAAACCAATTTCAGACAATGAATTAAATATAGCTCAAATGATATTCTTGACTTTAAAAGAATAGAACACATTGTGCGAAAAGAAGCATAGCCAACTTTCACGGACATGCCTTATCAGCAGTCTCGCATATCAACGAATCGATGAAAATAATCGATATCATACGGAAAGGTTCGGGATTTTCCGGAGTTCGGCGAACTTAAACCGTATATAATCTATACTCGATATCCCGCCGCTATAAAAGATAAGAAAAACGTAACATTACATAACAGCGTAACAGTAGCCCTGCTTCAAATTTACAATCCTTCCTAGACTGTATATCTGACATTTTTTTCAACCTAACCCTTTGTCTCCTAAAGGATAGTGTAGCCTCTGTAGGGGACCGGCTTCTATAGATCAGTCTGTTATAGCGAAGAATGTGCACCCTTATCAGAATGCACATTATCTTGGATTTACACCATCACATACAGCGAGAATTTTCCTTGAAAAAAAAATTAATTGCTATGCTTGAGCTTTATTTGTCGTTTTGCAATTAATTCATTCATAAGTTTAACGGTAAAGTTTTGATTCTCTGAGACATTAACTGATCTCCGCTGTTCGGCCCTTGAACTGCTTTGTGTGAGTAAGTGCCAACAATGTAGACTAATAATAAACTGCACCAAAAAAGCAGTCTGATCTTGAAACCTAATTCGTCCAAATGTAATTTTGCTGACAGTGTAAAATAATGATAGGCTGCACAACACAAGCAGTCTGATTTTGGACCTAATCGACTCTTTACGTCGATTTTTTTTTTTATAAAAAAAATTCCTTGATATCGCAATACTATCCGCTGGCTGAATTCAGCAAAAAAAAATGGGCATTTTGGGAGTTCCGCTTTAACCCTTTCCATACACTCCAGAGTTTTACCGGCCCTGAAAGAAAAGGCTTTTGAAAACAGTGTGGGAAAAGAAGAAAATGCTGATAACCAGGGTTCTCTCCTTTTCCTACAACGTTTTCTACCCTTTCAAAGACAGAAATTATCATTTGTGTTACATTTGAAATGTTGTCTGCAAATGCTTTCAATTTGAGTCCATAATTTTGTCGTTTGACAAAGTTTGAAAAACCATTGTTTTATGTGGGAGTCAGTACCTTAGCAAATAATTCCATGGTTTAACGACCCAAAAGAGGAAGGCTTTTGAAAACACCCGAAAAGGAGAAAGTGCTTGTGATCGACAATTTCTTATTTTTCCACAATGTTTTCTACCTTTTCAAAAGCATGTTTCAGCCACATTTTTCGTCTGCAAATGCTTTCAACTTGAAAAAAAACTTCAATTTTGTCGTTTGGTAAATAGTAAATGGGTATATCTTGATGGGGTGAATAAGTCAGAATTTCAAAATTTTATTTTATGTGTGTGTGGTATGGTCGTTTTGATTTGTACATTTTCCAATTCCTATGAGTAAGAAAAAGTGAGAAAGAAGGAGACAAGAAAGCTCATTTATAGCACATACATTAATCTTGGATACTGCTTAGAAACGTTAGAGTACATGTACATGATTTAATTCACACGAAAAGTTACAGATTCAGCATTTAAGAAAATGTTCATTTGATATTGGTTTTGATTGAAGAAAAAAAAAAAAGGAAAATGCTTTTTTCAGAATACTCCATAGACTGTGTGGTGCCTTTTGCTTCATGGGCGATGTCGCCTTTTCTCACAATATCTACTAGTAGTGCTATTAATAGTTCTATGTAGATGTTTCCTTTTAAGCGAGTTGAAATGTTGCATACCAAGAAAAGGGTAAATATGACATACCCAAATGATGCTTGGTATTCGGAACAACTTATGTCTATCCATTTATTAAACAATATTTTGATGAATAAAAATGGGAACAAACTATTATTATTACACAATTTTAAGCACTGTCCTTTTATTATGTTATAGGGGTTAATATTCCTTTCATCGCGTCCGAAAGGATAAAAAGAAAAGTGCTCGAGACGAAACCGAAAATTATCTAAAAGCAAACTATTCGTCATCAAATAAGCCATGGCAGGAACAAAAAGGTCTTATTGTTCATGTTGAAAGCATCATACTCGATCAGTGCAAACTGATCCGGGCGACGCTCTAGCACCGTCGACAGGCATGGTAAAAATAAAAAAGTATTTCTTTCTCTAATACATTCATACATGACGCAGACAGTGTCAATTTAAATAACCATCCATGGATTTCACTAATAGGTTGTTGAAACTGAGATAGACTTTTTGCAAAGTTTATTTTCTTTTATACAATTGTAAATATGTTTCGTCCATTTTATAAACCTGCAGCACTAGCCACGTGATAGACTGAGATGTTGTTTGACCAGCTTTGAAATTCAGAATTTGCCTAACAATTTTAGCTTATTCATAATATTAAGAAATATTTACCATTCGTAATGCTAGGCTGTTTAAATAACAAATCTCTTGAACCTAACTAATAGATGATAATTAAGCAGCAGTAAACTTTTTAAGTCACTGGTATAGAAGTAGCTCGTATAATTCCCTTTACCCCCCCTATATTCATAGTCTGTATCAATTTCAATCTATTAGCAAAGTTATTCTTCTTGCAGTTAATGCTTTTTGCATGTTACATCGTTTAAAATATGGAAGAATTACAATTAGCCCATCACCGTATAGGCTAATTCTTACCAATGAACAATAAATATATGTGATTAAAAGGACGAAACAGTTGAAATAGGGGAGAATTGAGTTTGTTAAAAATTAGTGCGCCCATTTCCACAATCAACTGCAGGGTTGTTAGAAGTCGTATGTTGTACAGTAACAGGTTCAACTTGTTATTTAAAATTTTACAAAAAGACAAAATTTCAGACTTGCCCAAATTAAACAAAAAAAGAAAAAAGGAAAAACAATTCTTTAAAGAGTCAAAAACATTGCGAGAAAAGGACAAAAAAAAAATTTGGTCATCAGCATTTAAACCTTTTCTTACAATGTTTTCAAAAGCCTTCTTTATGATGTGGCAGGTCAACAACCAGTTTGAAAAAAGCAAGTAACCAGAAAAGGTGAGCTGTCGCCATAAAATACTTTTGAAATGGCATTAATCACCGAACATTTGGATCTAAAAGCTGAACAGCGGGGAAAAAAATAGCAAATGTACATTTTCTACGTTTGAATGTTTATCTTTATAATTCTAAATCCATGGAAATAATCCCATAAATGTCAAAAGTCTGGTCTTTTATCACATCTATGAGACACAAAATAAAATATCATAGGGATACTGTCATGATCAAACAACCCGGGTATATTGTGTATATAGCAGGGGGTACGTTTGTCAATATAACATTACGTAACACAGTAAAGATATCCGATAAGTGGCTAATCGAATAATGAGACTCGGCCATCATCGGAAAACTCCGGCACAATCCGAGCAATCACGGAAAAAGAAAAAAATAGAATAGTGGCATTAAAAAACTGTCAAAAGGACCAAAAGTTTATTTTTTTACATAATTCAAACTTATACCAATTTAAAGAGAAATGAATAAGCTTTCTGACCTCACTTGAGATAATTTTGGCCTTTCAACACAAAGAAAGAAAATTCAACAAATATTTCGGTTTTTAACTTCGGAAAATGTATTTTTCCTCTTCATTCTATATAAACCATACCTACAATTTTAAAGTTAAAGAAGGACCAAAAGTTTCTTTTTTGAAATTTATAAGACTAAGTTCATTTGAAAGAGCATAAATTGAATTTTCTTACCTCACTTGAGATAATTTTCAATTCTGAAAATGGATGAAGTTATAAGCATTTATCTACCGGGGCCCTTCATATTTCTATATAAAAAAATACAGGTAAAATGGACAGATATCGACTTTTACATGTCCGCGAAAGTTGGCTATGAAAATGCTGTTTAACATTGTGGGAAAAGGAACCAATGCTGGCTACTGGCACTTTCTCCTTTTCTCACAATGTTTTCAAAAGCCTTTATTTCAAGACCGTTAAAACTCGGGAGTGTGTGGTACGGGTTAAATCGATACTCCCAAAACGCCGAATTCTGTGCTGATTTCAGTCACCTGTTGATATTGCAATATCAAGGATTTTTTTTTAACCAAAAGAATTTCGACATATGAAACCATTTCGACCCAAGATTATACTGCTTGTTTTGTACAGTTTGTTATTGATGTATCGACTGCGTTTTTGGTGCAGTTTATTATTGGTCTATTATTATACCACTTTCTCTGATCAATAGTGCAACAATTTTAATCTTTTCAGAAAATAAAGAATAAAAAAAAATGCAATTAAAAAAATCTATAGTAACATAATCAATCTTAAAAAAAAAAATGGGAGTATAACTGTTTTTACCAATCTCTGAAAAAGTTTTAACAGATGCAAATAATATACACGTACATGTATACAAACGATAAATATATTATAACATTATATATTATAAAATTGGACAATGTGTAAAAATAGGACCCAAGTTCAACAAAACAATAGACAAGGTTGTCATGTCATCTGTTTTTATCTTCCTTTATCCGCTGTACAATCCTTTCATCCAGTCTTAAAATCTCACTTAATTCGATACTGCATTTTTTGTACAAAAAATAACGAAAGTGCCGTTTTTAAACTAAAATGGACGCAAGTTCCCGTTGTAACAAATATAGATGAATACTTAGATCGTAATCACAACAAAACAGAGTATACATCAAGACGTTATAGATTTTTTCCTAGATATTTATTTTTTAAGTTATTTAGCGTCAAAAAGGACGCAAGAGCAAATTTCTTAAACCTTTCTATAGATATAAGAAGAAGAATGGGTCAGTGACTTTAAATCAAAATGGACGCAATTTCTCATTTTGCTGCAGTAATCAAAATTATATTGAAATGAAGTAGAGATATTAAAGAACACTTCAAGACGTTATAGATTTTAATAATTTTAGACTAAAAACGTGTTTTAGTCGATCAAAAATGTTTCCCTTCTGAAATCGTATATGACAGGCCGTTATCGGAAATCCTGTGGGACCAGATTATCGATAAATTCCAAGGGGAGTAATTCTTGCTCGACTTGCAGGATAAAGTTGGGGATGCCAAAACGAGAATTTGTTAAAACTGAACTCTCTTGAAATCCTTAGACTACTTCATTTTCTGAAAGTTCAAGCTGTCAGAATGAAGTATTCCAAGTTTTACGAACACCAATTTGTGCGTTTTTGTGTTATACATGTTAAAAGCGTGCATGTAATTTCTACAGTTATGGAGGTGATATTTAGTACCTGCAAGTTTTAATATAAGCTACTGAAGCTTTGATTTCCTGTATTTATATTTTCAAAATAAAACGTAAAAGAGTTTTTATCAATGCATGCTACTGGCATTTACTTTTGAACATTTCTCACTGAACTATCTCTTCATGTGTATATCAAAAAATACAAATTGACCCAAAACTATGAGTATTTATTTGAAAATTGAAACACAACTTTGTAAAATGACATAGAGGAGGAATACAGTATTGTATAAGTATACAACCTATATTATGCGCTACTGACATCTATCCAGAATAGAAATATTACTTGTGAAATTACTTCCATGCTCTCCTGTTGGCTATTTATGACCGTCAAGTCCAGCACTATTTTGTTACGGAAGAGATAAGAAACACAAGTGTTGTGATACCAGACATCTTGAATTTCGTACAGCCAGAAAGCCAAAACTATGGCTGAATAATCATTCTATTGACAAAATAGTGACATTGAAGCAACATTCAATAATGCCTTTTACCACAATGATGTCTACCACTTTAAAGATAGAAATTATCTTTTCAGCTGCAAAGAATTTGGGGTATGCAAATGCATTGAGTTTGGACAACTCCAAAATTGTGTTCTTTGGTAACGGCTAACCCTTTACCACACAATCCTGAGTTTAACGACCATGAAAAAGGAGGCTTTTTAAAAAATTGTGGAAAAAAGAGAGAATGCTGGAAACCAAGATATTTCCTTAAGATGTTAGTACATTGATATATTTTGATAATATTGACAGTCAACTACTTTTCAACAGTTTCTTTCTCTTGATATCTACCAAACTTTTCTTTCAAACCTTCTAGTAACTGCATTTCCAAGCAAAAGTTGTTGATGTACTATATCATTTGATCTGATATTTACACCAGCTTTTTTTGCAAAAACAGTTCGGTCTTCATGCATTTTGTATTGCTAATATCTTTCTGCAGAACACTTTCTAGTTGCTTTTCACTTAGCCTTTGTTTAAGGATTCTCTCATTCCTTTTTCTGCAGTTTTCACTTTGACTTAGTAAGTTCTTGGTTCTTCACAGTCAGAAAATAAATGTTTCAAAAAAGCCTATTGTCCGAAATGTGACCTTGATATTTGACCTCGCCCTTGTCAGCTGACCTTGACATGTCATCTGCAGATGCGTATCCATGAGATAGACCTACATATCAAATATGAGCATTGTAACTTAAATAGTTCAGACTGAGTTACAGGGGTTTTTTTTAAACATTTTTGGTTAAGATTTGAAAATGTGACCTTGGACATTGACATTGTCATTAGCATATCATGCATATCAATGAGACTGACCTACATACAAGGTATGAATACTGTAACTTAAACTTTGAGAAATTACAGGGAACTCTTAAGTTTTAGGTTAAATTTTGGACAGAAAGATGGAAAGACAGAGAGTCAGTCACAGAGACAGACAGTCGGACAATGGATTAACAACATGCCCTCGATCTTTTGACAAGTTTCTTTGAAAAAGTCATAATGATTATATTCACTTAAAGCTTGTTACACTATTTTTTTCATATTTACTCACCTCCGTAACAGTTGCATTAGGGTATTTTATTTATCAACTTTCACATGTTTTCCAACCAATTTTTAGACGGTAAAAATGCTAACTTGAAATAAGTTGTAAAAAACTGCTTAAACAATGATTTACTTTTGTATTACCTTGCTAGTATTTGATCATACATTAATTGTGAACTCAAATCTCACTTCTGTAACAGGTTTTCAATAAATTATTTATCTTAAACCTTTCATTTTAGATAGACTGTGGAATTGCCTCAAATACCCTTTCTTTCAGATGTGATATTTTACCTAATTGTTATTAGATTACTCAAGTTCTGTGATCTATAAGTCATATATGAAAAAATAATGCTAAACTTCATCTCCATAACGGACAATAGAAAAGGTCATTCTTTTTAATAAATCAGATTTTTAAAGTTTGAATTGTGCAGTCATAAGTCTTTCATAAATGAAAACTATTAAAAAGGATATTCTATTGACAGAAATGGTACTACATTGTATGAATCGTCGAGGTTATAACACAAAAGCATTTCTTACCTTGTTTTTGTACAAAATTTTCACATTGGAGAAAACAAAACGGCCCATGCAGACACTCCTATCTAACTTCGCATCCACCCAATGAATGGTTAAAAAGGGTTATTTGTAATATTCACCACATTCAAGAAAACTATACAAATGACATTAATTCTGTTACGGAAGTGATAATGTTACGGAAGTGAGAAACAGTTGTTAAGATATCAAATATTGATTTCAATATGCTGTTTTTATAAGTATTAACCTGTCAGTTAAGCAGTTGCTCTATGACGGTTGAATATCGGATGCAAATTTTTAACAAAAATGACAACATTTGCTTAAAATGGCCGTTACGGAGGAGAGATTTTTAAATGGGACAAATAGAAAATTAACTTGTAACACTCAAAATTTTGTATTCGTGCAAACAGTAGGTAAAAAACATGTGTCTGTCGTACATTAAGGGTATTCCGAATATTTTACTTGGAAATGCTTTATAGAAATCATGCTAGAAATCCAATAGATACATTGATGATATACGTTATGGTAGGTGAGAAAAGAATTTGCGACCATAAGATTTGGCTTAAAAAATCCTTTATTTTGCTTTATTGGAAAAGTGCTACATTGATGCACTGAGGGGCATCATTGAACATTTGAAAGTCATGTATTTTATGATTGACTTAGCCTGTGAAAGTGCAGGACATTAACATTACTTATTGAACATTGACTTGCGACATTAGCAAATAGCCCATAAGCATCCTGTTATGCATCTTATATTTTGATATAAAACATTCCTGGTCTCTTATTACTATCATCAATTTTTTTTTCACCATGTCAGTTAGGAAAAATATGAATTGCCTGAGAAGTTCTCTACAACGTAAAGAATAAGTAAGTCATGATAATTCTTGGAGACATTAATTTTCGGTAATTTTATCACTTTTTCAAGAATGGCTGTAGTGCGTAAAGTTGAAAAAGATGGGATTAGGTCGAAGTATGATTTCTTGTCACTTTAATTCAGAAAGTTATTTTCATCATTGAATGTTTGAGCGCTAAGCAACAATTTCAGTTGTTTTTGTAGCATGAAGATACAGGTCAGAAAGCTCTCTGGACAGTGTATATCAAGATCAGGCCTCGCAGCACGTGCATCATTGGCGCCATTGATACAAGCCGTTGCTCCATTTATTTCCGCAATGTCTTACCCTTTACCAGAAAATCTTTGACAATGACCCAGATGAAGAGGGCCTTTGAAAATACTGTGGAAAAAGGAGAAAAATCAGGTAACCAGTATCTTTTCCTTTTTCTCACAACGCTTTCTACCCTTTCAAAGAAGGATACCATCTCTTTAGCAACACTCAATTTCTCATCTGCAAATGCTTCAGATTTAGACTAGTCTAAATTTTTGTGTGTGGTTAACACTTCACCAGACGAGACAATTTCAGACTCGTCCAAAATCAAAGCATTTTGCAGAGGATAAAATAAATGTGGCTCAAAATTTGATATTCGCTTTTGGAACGTTAGAAAACATTGTGAGAAAAGGAGAAAATGCTGGTTACTAGTATTTCTCCTTTTATCACACAGTTTTCTAAAGGCTTATGTCTCAGCGTCGTTAAATCTTGAGACGATGTGGTAAAGGTTTAACCCTAGGGAAAACAGCCTTTGAAAAGATTGACGGGAAAGAAGAAAATGCTGGTAAGCGGAATTTTCTCCTTTTCCCTCAGTGTTTCATCCCCTACAAAGACAAGTTTCAGTTTTAGAGTCACAGTTAATTTGTTGTCTGCAAATGCTTTCAATTAGGACCACTCTGAAATTTTGTCGTTTGGTAAAGAGTTGGGAGCTAAAATATGATTTTCTTATCCTTCAGCATCTTATCCTTGAGCATGTTATCCTTTTCCGTTCGGAAATGTGTTATGGCATACATGTAGTTTACACTGAAAACTTCAGATGAAATAATAAGTACGCAATTATAAAATAACATACGCCATAAACTCTTCACTTGATGGGTTTATTTATTGATTGTATGCTGTTTAACGCCGTTTTCAACATTTTGTAAGTTAAATCGCGGCGGCCAGTGCACCTATCCTTGCTTTCCTGGAGTTTTCTTTCACCAGTACTCCGTACAATATCTTTCCAAGCCACTGGCTGCTTTTCAGGATAACCATAGTCGAAACAATGGTTAGCGGTGAGAGAGGAATGAATCCTGCCGCAATGACTATCATCAATCTTCGGAAAGAAGTTGGCCGAGCCGGGGATCGAACCAGCGACCTCCTGTTCTCAAGTCCTATACGCTACCGACTGAGCTACCGGGGCTCGGCTCACCTGATGGTAAACTTTTAGACTCAGCCAAATTGAGAGTATGTACTGACGACGAAGTAAACCTGGCTCAAATGATGGGATTTGTCTTTGAAAAGGTTTAAAACATTGTTAAAATGCCAGTTAATGGTATTTTCTTCTTTTCAACAGTTTTACTCCTCAGGGCAGTCAAATCGAGGAATTCTGTGATAAAGCATTAAATCAGATTGCAAGTAGACCTTTTGCAAGATATTTTTGGCGTAAACTGATTTGTTTGTTTGTTTGTTTGTTTGCTCTTTTGTATTGGCGTTTAAACAGCTTCGGTCATATCACAGCGGTCAGTGCACCTACACATCTGTTTCTGGCTTCCTCACAATAGTACTACCACAACTTTCTTTCAAAGCAATTACTACTATTATCACGTGTATCAGAGGTGAGGGGCGAAAAATCGCCGAAAAGAAAGTTTTGCCTTTACCGGGTATCGAGCCCGCAACCACCATGTCACGAATCAGATACGCTAAACACTGAGCTACCTGGCCAGGCGGCGTTAACGGAATGAGCTGGATTTTGACCTACTTCTTAATATAATGAAATCGAATGAATAAGTGGTACTTTGCGATTCGTTAAAAATATGCACATGTTTATTCAGCGGTATCCTGCCGGCATATATACTCACACATTTATGGCACAAATATACATGCGTTAGTACCGCTAATCGGTACCACAGAGCCTTTATTCACACCACGAATAATACGAAAAGGGAACGATCCTTTTCTTGCACTATCTGGATTTTCATATTTTTATATGCGTTTCCCGATAACCAAATACTACCGTCTACATCTGTGCAATTCGACCAACCTCCGTAGATTTCGGAATAGGCAGAATTCGTGCACGTAGAGCGCTTATCGATATAACACCCCACCCAGCACTTCACTACACAATCCCGAGGTTTGACGACGCTAAGAAAGAAGCCTTTTGAAAACATTGTTGGAAAAGGAGAAAATGCTGGTAACCCGCATTTTCTCCTTTTCCAACCATGCTTTCTGCCTATTCAAAGATAAATTCCCTCATTTTACAAAATTTATCTTATCGTCTGCAAATGCTTTCAATCCGTACATTTTCCAACCATGCTTTCTGCCTATTCAAAGATAAATTCTATCATTTTACCAAATTTATCTTGTCGTCTGCAAATGCTTCCAATCTGGACATTTTCCATACATGCATTCTGCCAGTACGGGTAAATTGTCCGTTCAACCCTCCAAAGGTCCCTCCCAAGATCTCTCCCAAGATGGCGACGGTCAAGGTCATCCAAGATGGCGGCTTCCGGACTTCTCGATCCAAGATGGAGGCTTCCGGCGTTCTCGATTCAAGATGGCGGCTTCTGGTCTTCTCGATTCAAGATGGCGGCCCTGACAAGATTAAAAAAAAACTTCAAATTTTGAAAATCCCGCTTTTTTAAAACGATAAAGGGAAACAACTCGAACTTATGCGATGACGTCCTTTCAAAGTTGTCTTCCTTTACGGGAAGGGGAGTTTCGCACAAGTAGCGATCTTTTTCCTTAAAACTGCGTTACCCTTTCATTTAATCTTATGTCGCAGTATTCTCTTATGACAAATAGCGATCTTTTTTCCCTTAATTAAAACTACGTTACCCTCTAATTTAACCCTATGTCGCAATATTCATTCATTTCTTGTTTGTCTTTTGGAGAATGCAGTCTTGATTTTGATGTCTACATATGAATAAATCGGAAAAAGAGTCAACTTTAGAAAAGTATTGTTTTAGTGCTAAAAATGGCGGTGCGTATATGGGTCCCCAAAAAGTGTTTTTCGAACTTAATAAAAAGTATCCAGGACTTTTGTCTTTAAAATTTATCAAAACATGGTTGAATAATCAAGATGCCTTTTCCCTGCAAAAACAACCGAGATATCGTTATCCGAAGTTCGTGTTTCTGTCGTTGGCGAGCAATTAGATATGGATTTATCGATAATGAACCTAGCTGAACACAGTGATGGCGTGAAATACTTACTTTTTGCAATAGATGTGTTTAGCAGAAAAATCTGGGTAAAACCTCTTCAGAATAAAACTGCCAAAGCTGTCCTGTCTGCTGTAAAAGCCATACTAGAAGAAGTGAAACCAAAAAAGATTAGGTCCGATAAGGGATCCGAGTTTGCAAACCGATGGTTTAAAAAGTATTGTAAAGACAGAGACATTTACTGTTTTACGACAAATAATCCAGCAAAAGTGAACTATGTGGAACGTATACAACGTACTATTAAAACTGTCTTGTATCGAATGATGCGTCATCAACGAAATTATCGATACATTGATAAACTAGATGACATCGTGGCCAATTATAATACATCTCCACATGGTAGCCTGAACAATTTAGCTCCAAACGATGTCAACAAGGAAAATAAGGCAAGTGTTTGGGCTCAGTTACATTTGAAGAAATGTACACCTAGAAAAACAAAACCTACCTTCAAATTCAATATTGGAGACTTTGTTAGAATAGATTTTTTGAAACAACCGTTTCGAAGAGCGTACCAGGAACAATATACCACAGAGGTGTTTAAGGTGTCAAACCGTCTTCTAAAACAAGGCATTCCCATGTAAAGATTGCAGGACTTAAAAAAATGAGAATATTAAGGGTATGTTTTATGGGAGTGAATTACAGAAAGTCGACAAAGACGAAAACATTTTATGGTTTATCGAAAAAAATATTAAAAAACGAAACGAAATGGCAAACTGCAATATTTTGTGAAGTTGCAGGGGTTTGATAATTCATTTTCAAGTTGGATTGACGCTAATGAGGTCAAAGACACGAGTGCCTAAAATATGGAACATTACGTATACCTAAAGAGTACGGACAACAACGATATGTTTCAAGATAACCAAGTGTTCAAATTTAGAATTCATCTCAAGAAACCTCTCATTTTGAATGGATGGTGGGTCTGTGTGAATTTCATGTCAAAAAACAACCCAACAAACCTAGAGCTAAAACTGAGACTAATACAGTTTTGAATCTGTTTTCAAACATTTGTATGGAGAGTGTTGTCGATGGCGAGGAACAGCCTTTACTGAGGCGAATGAAACAAAATTACACAAGTGGTTGGAGTTACATGTTTGACCCTGTAATTTACGTCCCTGTAAAACACCGAGAAATCTATGAATTTGAAGTGATTATAAAGACTGACGATGGGACTTTTCCGTCATTTTTACTACAACCTGCGCGCCTGACACTTCATTTTAAGCGCTATCCATTTTATGCTGACTATGAAGCCTTCTAAGTTGTACGTGCTGAACCCGCAGAAATGGATACATTTTTTTGACAAAGTAGCAGATGGTAAAGCTAAATTACTACATTCAGGTGGGGGACAGATGCTAAAAATAATACCATTAGGAACACACACATCTACAGAGACAGATAAAAACAAGCAGTTCGTTGTTGAAGCAGTCAGTCCAGCTGAACAGACTGCACAGCAAGCGAAGAGTGAGTTAGAGCGTGACAACATAAAACCAACGACAGTTGTGAAAATGAATCAGAACAGACGCAGACGTTTTAAGACAATCTTCTAATAGTGATGATATAGTAGGCTTATTTACAAAGTTTTCACACCACTCAAATTTTAGCGGTTTCTTCATTGTTCAAAACTTGTTTTCAGGTGGAAAACAGTTTCGAACAATCGCTTCAAACGCCCATTACCTGTGTTTATTCAGAAACAATCACGATGAAATGCAGGTTCAAACCTTAGGATGACAAATTATGCCTGGAAAAACGGCATTTTTATGGATGCCTATAGAAAAGCTACTACTAGAAGCTACGGTTACTTTCTCAGTGATGTTAGCCCGCACTCAAATCCGCAATATAGAGTACGCACCAATATATTACCGAACCAGTTCATGATAGTCTATCTACCAAAAGACACACAATGAATTCGCTATTAAAAAAGAAACAATCTTTTCTGAGATTATTGTAAGTGCTTCAAAAGACCAGAAAAAAGCTCTCGCAACAACGATATCAACATCACAGTTGAAAGCAGTTGTACAAATCGTATATAATGTGGTACGTGGAAACAGAAACTTGAGTGAGTCGAATAAAAAGAAAGTGCGACGTTTCAAATCTGTTATTCGACAATTCGTACAGAAAGGAACATCATTACGAATAAGGCGTTCTATACTTTTAAAATACCTGCCTATATTTGTGCTTTCAGTTCAAAACGTAAAAAACGAACTTTAAGAAAAAGGCTGAAGAAGTAGTGCTTGTTCCAAAATATAAATACGACATTTCGATGAAACGAGTTGATCAGACACAGTCTTCAAAATTAAATGTTTAAGACAACAAAGATAAAGTAGTTGTGGAAAAAGATGTGTCAGAACTTAAGAATAACACCAGTGATGTAGAAAAGAAAGAGTAAATTCAAACTGGTGGACGTTCTATGACTATACCAGATGCAGATAGAAAATTATATGTGGAAAAACCACTATCGCAGTTGAACTTCGGAGTTAACCGCGCACCAAAACAAAAGTTAAAATGGATTAATTATTTAGGGTGAAAAGTTTGTGATGTATTCACAAATAATTTAGTAGTTTCTTTTCTTTTTTTTTTTTTTTTTAAGGTTTCATTAAAAAGATACCATGAAAAGAACTAACAAACACTTAAAAGACTCTTCCAAGGGGAGGATGACGGAGTAAGCAATATGAAACTTTGCTGCCCTTATTTTTCTTTAACATTTTCACGACAAGACAATTTCAAAAGGCACGTACGAAATTTTCATTCTTCTTCAGAGTCAAAAAAACGTTCAACGTGCGGCCAGTGTCAAAAAACGTTTTCTTCGCAAAATTGTTTAAATAGATATAAACAAATAATACACTCTTCAAAAATAATAGACAAAAGTACATCTTTTCAATGTAGCCATTGTGGACAAGACTTTGAACAATATCGTGGTTCATTCGAATACGTGCAACAAAATCATCCTTTAGATCAAATAGAAGGACGAGACGTGTCAACACGGGATTTAAATAGAACCCTTCCACCACCATCCTTCAGTAAAACCGACTCACAATTAAACAATGCAGAAACTCGTGATATGGTGGATTTGAATGTAAACACGAATGTAATAAGCAACCAAGTGCAAGATGAAAACGAGTCGTCAAATGAGACAGCTTTAGATGATGCAATTGAAAACCATTGCATATATCCTAAAGCAAGTGAAAAATACGACGTGTTGGTGTTTCTCGCAAATGTGAAAAGTCAACTGAAAAAATACCTGTTGTCAAGAAGCAAAGTTTCTAGAGGTATAAAATGGAATTTATGTATGTATACAAGTTCTGATGCAACGTGACGATGAAGAAGAAAAAACTTCATTGCCATATTTTAGACGTTTGACTTATCGCTTGCTGGACGAGGACACATTCGACGAAAGTGACTTAAATGAAGCCATGCAGAAAATACATGCTAGCATGGAAAAGTATCTACGAGAGGGATCGGGGTGGTTTGTGAAACAAGTCATAAAACTTGAAGTTCATACCATTAACTACTCGCATATTAATGGTTCTATGTTTTTGCCATTACCGCGAACTCTTTCAATGTCAAATAGTGCTTTAAATGTGCACAACAATGACAATGAGTGTTTTCTATACTGTGTACTGGCATCCTTACATCCTACTATGAACACTCCGAAGAACGTACTTCATTACATACAGTATGAAAATGAACTTCATATGAATGGAATAGAATATCCAATGACATTACCACAAATGCACAGATTTGAACATCAAAATCCCAACATATCGGTTAACGTTTTTACTATAGAAGACAAAGACATCGTACCCTTGAGAATCACCGAACGAATTGAATGCCTTCATCACGTGAAACTACTTCTGCTACAGGACGGTGAAAGGACTCACTACTGCTCGATAACTATTATGGATCGTTTTCTGAGCAGGACAAATTCTCGTACAAGTCGAGCATTTTTCTGCCCAAACTGTCTTCGTGGTTTCACAAGAGCCGAGTTAAAAACGGTACATGTACCCTATTGTAAAATCAATGGTCCTCAAAAGGTAGAGTTGCCAGCGCCAGGAGACAACATTCTACAATTTAAAGATTTCCATAAAATGCTTAAATCCAGTTTTGCCATTAACTGCAATTTTGAGACATTGAACAGAAAATTAGATTCATACTCGCCAAATTCGAATAGTACTCACACACTACCAAGCCGCATACTCGATGTTTGTGGATTTGGCTACAAAGTTGTTTGTGAAGACTCCGCATATACCAAACCCACGGTGGTGTATAGAGGGCCAGACGCCTCTGCTAAACTGATTGAGTGCTTGCTTCAAGACAGTGCACTTATCAATGATATCATGTCGCACCCAAAAGATATGATTATGACGCCCGATGACACTGTAAAAGCGAATGATACCATGACTTGCTGTCTTTGCAATAAAAAGTTTAGTCTTTATGATGATACCTACAACAGAAGAGTTCGACACCATAATCACATGACGGGGGCCTTTATTGGCATGGCTCATAATGAATGTAATTTGAAATGTTCCGTTTTCAAACACATTCCCGTCATTTTTCAAAATTTGAAAAATTTTGATGCTCATATTCTCTGTGAAAGTATAGGCCAATTCAAAGACTGCAGGCTGTAATGCATTGCGCAAACAAAAGAAAAATACGTCAGCTTTTCCCGGGGTAATTTACGATTTATTGACAGTTTTCAATTCTTACCTTCGTCGTTGGAAACGCTAGTGTGTGATTTAGCACAGAATGGACTGTCAGTCATGCCACATTTACAAAGTGAATTTGAAGAAGAAAAAGCTAAATTGTTAATGAGAAAACAGGTGTATCCATACGAGTATTTTACTTCGTTTGAACGATTTGAGGAAAGCAATCTACCACCCAGAGAGGCCTTCTACTCCTCTCTGACTCGAGAATGTATGAGTGAAGACGATTATCAACATGCTGTAAACGTATATGAAACATGTGAGATTACCTCCCTTGTATCCCTCCATGATTTATATTTACATAGTGACGTCATACTGCTAACGGACGTATTTGAATCTTTCCGGAATTTGAGTATGGAACAGTATGGATTGGATCCATGTCATGTTATGACTTCACCTGGTCTGGCTTGGGCAGCGTGTTTGAAGATGGCAAACGTTTCGCTTGAGCTTATAACCGACAGAGACATGGTATTACTTCTAGAAAAAGCATAGAGGGGAGGAATTTTACAGATCTCACATCGTTCTGAACAGGCCAACAACCCTGAGCTAGAAAACTATAGTCCCTCCCTTCCAACATCGTATCTGATGTATTTGGACATGCATAACTTATACGGATGGGCTATGTGTCAACCACTTCCCATTGATAGCTCTCAGTGGATGAATGATCGTGAAATCAGACAGTTTGACGTTCATTCCATACCAATTCACGATGATTATGGCTATATATTAAATGTTACCTTGGATTATCCAGCTCACCTTCATGACCTTCACAACGATTATCCATTAGCACCAGAGCAAACGGTGATAACTAATGAAGTGTTATCACCTTACGCTAAAACGTTGTGGAAGAAGTTGCATGGTTATACTGATGACAGTGCCCCACTTGCACGTGTAAAAACGGAAAAAAATGATCTTGTCACTCGATGCAAAGCAAAAGTACGTGCTTCACTTTCGAAACTCACAACTTTATCTCAAATTGGGGATGGTTTTAGTCGCTATACATCGCATATTAAAGTTTCGTCAGGCTCCATGGATGAAAAAATACATTGACTACAACACAGAGAAAAGAAAACGAGCCAATACAGCCTTTGCTAAGGAATTCTACAAGTTATTGAATGTGTCAGTGTTTGGAAAAACAATGAAAAATGTACGGAAACATCGCAATATCGAATTGGTGCACAAAGAATAACGTCTTCGTAAACTAGCCTCGAAACCCAGTTAAAAGTCAACTAAATTTTTTTTCAGAAGACTTAGTTGCAGTGGAATTAAACAAAGTAAAAGTAACATTAAATAAACTTAGCTATAGCGGCATGTGTATCTTAGATCTTAGCAAAATCATCATGTACGAGTTCTATTACAAATATTTGAAGCGTTAATATGGAAACAAATTAAGACTTCTTATGACAGACACTGACAGTTTTTTGTTTCATTATGAGACCAAAGATATTTATCTAGATATGATGCGAGACGCACATTTATATGATTTCTCAGATTATCCAAAAGACCATCCGATGCATAGTGAAGACTATAAAAAAGTTCTAGATAAGATGAAAGATGAAACCAATGGGCAACCCATATCCGAATTTGTTGGTTTAGGGAGTAAAATGTATGCTTTTAAATGCAATAATCAAGAAAGCAAAAGAGCCAAAGGCATTTCAAAAGTCACGGTGAAGAAAGACCTTCGTTTTGATCATTATAAAAAGACACTAGACAATGAAACAAAACAAGTGTCATTTATGACTGCTATAAGAAGTCATAACTATTTTGTGAAAATTTTGTCAAGTTGGGATTGTCTGCTTTCGACGACAAACGGTTTTTAACCGATGCTGTCAACAGTTTTGCATATAGTCACTATAAAATAGCAGGAGTTGTAAATGGTTTAGACATACAGGTTGTTTTGTAAATTTTCATGTATTTACTCAAGGCGTTAATAAAAACACAATATTGATATAACTTTTTTTTTTTTTTTTTTTTTTTTTATTTATTAATGGTACACAGATCTGGCTTGATACAGAACAATCGGATGTACACTGAGAATAAACATTACTCATATGCCTATAGATAAAAGAATCATTGCTAATAAGGTTGTCAGCACTAAATAAATGCACTATTTCTTTCAAAGACCACCCCATCAATCGTTGTCTTAGATAAAATAAACAATATAGTCCACAAACAGATGAGTATCACTCTGTATCTGAAATGTATTCCATGTTGCTCGTAGAGAATGGTTTTGCAGCCACTGAGCAAAGAGCTGATTGTAATGCCATGGAGATAAGCCATAACTGTCAAAAATTCTGTGTTCCTAAGCCATCTGCATAGAATGCACACCAATGTTGTCCTCGTTTTGCCTGAACGTCGGTATTGGCGATGAAACCGTACGGGCAACTTCTATCTAGCACTTTTGGAAGTTGATCCGCTGCAAACACGCCAGGGACATGCTGCCGTAATAAGGAATCACATTGGATGCAACACTGAAGCTGTGACGTATCTACTATTCTGTAATAATGTCTCTAGCTTTACTAATTTCTAAATAAGCCGGGTGCACGGAGTAGACAAGACAGCTCATCGTTTCTGTAAAATATACAAATGATGTTGTTGAATCTTATTTCGTCACTGCAAAAATGAAACATCTAAAGTGGATCGAATTTTTCTCAACCATGTGTTTTAATAGTTTGTCTGGTTGAACCAAAAAAAGTATATTATCTTTAGGTATACGTAATGTTCCATATTTTAGGCACTCGTATCTTTGACTTCATTAGCGTCAATCCAACTTGAAAATGAATTATCAAAACCCTGCAACTTCACAAAATATTGTAGTTTGGCATTTCGATTTCGTTTTTTAATAATTTTTCGATAAACCATAAAATGTTTTCGTCTTTGTCGACTTTCTGTAATTCACTCCCATAAAACATACCCTTAATTTTCACATTTTTTAAGTCCTGCAATCTGTACATGGGAATTACTTGTTTTAGAAGACGGTTTGACACCTTAAACACCTCTGTGGTATATTGTTCCTGGTACGCCCTTCGAAACGGTTATTTCAAAAAACTGATTCTAACAAAGTCCCCCAAAGTTGAATTTGAAGGTAGATTTTGTTTTTCTAGGTGCACGTTTCTTCAAATATAACTGAGCCCAAACACTTGCCTCATTTTCCTTGTTGACATCGTTTGGAGCTAAATTGTTCAGGCTACCATGTGGAGATGCATTATAATTGGCCACGATGGCATTCAGTTTATCAATGTATCGATAATTTCGTTGATGACGCATCATTCGATACAAGACAGTTTTAATAGAACGTTGTACACGTTCCACATAGTTCGCTTTTGCTTGATTATTGTCGTAAAACAGTAAATATCTCTGTCTTCACAATACTTTTTAAACCATCGGTTTGCAAACTTGGATCCCTTATCAGACCTAATCTTTTTTGGTTTCACTTCTTCTAGTATGGCTTTTACAGCAGACAGGACAGCTTTGGCAGTTTTATTCTGAAGAGGTTTTACCCAGATTTTTCTGCTAAACACATCTATTGCAAAAAGTAAGTATTTCACGCCATCATTGTGTTCACCTAGGTTCATTATCGATAGTAAATCCATATCTAATTGCTTGCCAACCCCATAAACACGAACTTCGGCAGCCTTATAACGATATATTTTGGTTGTTTTTGCAGGGAATAGGCATCTTGATTATTCAGCCATGTTTTGATAAATTTTAAAGATAAAAGTCCTGGATACTTTTTATAAAGTTCGAAAAACACTTTTTGGGGACCCATATACGCACCGCCATTTTTAGCATGACATAATACTTTTCTAAAGTTGACTCTTTTTTCCGATTTATTCATTTGTAGGCATCAAAATCAAGACTGCATTCTCCAAAAGACAAACAAGAAATGAAAGAATATCGCGACATAGGGTTAAATTAAAGGGTAACACAGTTTTAACGGAAAAAAGATCGCTATTTGTCATGAGGGAATACTGCGACATAAGATTAAATAAAAGGGTAACGCAGTTTTAAGAAAAAAGATCGCTATTTGTGCGAAATTCCCCTTCCCGTAAAAAAAGACAACTTTGAAAGGTCGTCACATAAGTTCGAGTTGTTTCCCTTTATCGTTTTAAAACAGCGGGATTTTCAAAATTTGAAGTTTTTTTAAGCTTGTCAGGGCCGCCATCTTGAATCGAGAATACCGGAAGCCGCCATCTTGAATCGAGAAGACCGGAAGCCGCCACCTTCGATGACTTTGACCGCCGTCATCTTGGGAGGGATCTTGGGAGGGATCTTGGGAGGGTTGCCCGGACAATTTACCCCTACTTCTGCCCATTCAAAGATAAATTCCATCATTCTACCAAATTTATCTTGTCGTCTACAAATGCTTTCAATCTGGACAAGTCTATAATTTTGTCGTCTTGTAAAGAGTTAAAGTATAGTTTACATTTGGGTACCTTGCACAGCGGCACGGTTTGATGCGCGGCTGTCCGATTGAAGTTATGCAACAAACCCCAATGTTGGTGTGTGGATAGGTGACAAAATAGTTAGGCAACAATGAAGAGAGAGCCTTATTTTTAAAAAAAAAGTACTGTATTGTAGCTTGTATCACAGCCTCACAAAAACACCTCTGCAGGGTGTATTATAGCCTTACAAGAATACTATTGCAGGGTCTACTACAACCTTAGTACACTATTGCAGGGTGTATCTCAGCCTTACAAGAATATTATTGCTGGATGTATTATAGTCTTACAAGAACATTATTGCAGATTTTACCACAGCCTCACAAGAACTCTACTGCAGGTTGTATTACATCCTCGGAACCCAGGTTTGAAGCATTACGTTACTATCCATGCATCACCCATGGGAAAATTGACTAGCAAATCGTCGTTTCTTATGATTATTTATATGGTCGAGAAGTACCCTAATAGCCAATCGAAGTTTTAGAGTGGCTGGTTTTTCGGAATCCTGGTTATATCTATCGGCGACATTTTACGTAGATCTAGATAGGTTTTTGGAATGGATAAATTTACTTTCCCTTTTAGGGTATGCAACTTAAGGTAGTAGACCCCTAATGGAAAACAGCTATTTCCACTATAATATTATCCTACAAAATTTGCTATGATTAAAAATGAGTATTTTTGTACTACTTTAACCGAGCAGCTTTTTCCTTTTTTTTTTTTTTTTCCCCTTTTTAGAATTATTATTTACAAATCTAAAACCACTATATTCTCATTACAAAGGGAGATAATAATCACCTCCCTTTTCAGAAAACTAACAGAGGTATCAACAAATAATTTCAAGATGGACATCAAAGGAATTTCCGGTCGGTTGAAAATGTGCAAAAGTATTATATCAGTATAAATCCGTATTTATCAACTAACAAGAAATTATATTCCACGTTCCACTAGAAGTGTTAGGGGTCTACCACCTTACATCCGTCTTTGGTTTAAAAGAATAAAACATTAACATAGTAATTTACAATAGTAAAGTGTGTCACTTTGTCCAACCTTTTTATTTACATGACGCGCTATACTGCGTTTTGATTGGCTGATATGACTTGGCAATCAAAATCGGCAGAAAGGTCAATTACCCTTTTCTTGTACTAATAGGTAATTCATATTGTTTTTTAGTTACATAATAACCCCTTATCCCTTTTGTGTACAGTCTACATGTACATGTATTCTCAGACACACAATTTTAGCAGCAACTACTCATTTTTTTTTTTCAACTATGGGTTTAATCAACATCTAATCTTGACTTACACATTTGATTAAAATTGTCAGTAACCAACATTTTCTCCAACAACGTTTTCTACCTTTCCTAAAACGAACTGCAGTTTCTAAGTTACGTTTACTCTGTCGTCGTCTGCAAATGCTTTGAATTTGCACTGGTGGAAACGTTTGTCGTTTGGTAAAGAGTGAAATGAGTTAACTGTAGATTAAGTTGTACTAATTAGTAGTCTGGCAAGGAGTTTTTAGTAAAGAAGTAATACCATTCGGCAATTCCTTCATATGAGATGATGGAATTACATGCACTTTCGTTCTATATTTGACAGAACAGGAGAAAATTAGTCCTTTTTTCGCTCTCCTGAGTACGAAGTACTCAAGGTGAGCTTTTGTGATCGTGCTGTGTCCGGCACCCGTCGTGCGTCGTCCGTCATGCGGTAGTCAACATTTACCTTGTGTGCACTCAAGAGGCAACACTTTCAAACAGGTACACTTGAAACTATTTCAAAATCTTTGTCTTGATGAAATCTCGGACAAGTTCAAAATTGGGTCTTGTCGGATCGAAAAGTAGGTCACCAGGCCAAATCATAGAAAAACCTTGTGTATACTCCAGAGGCCACAATTTCAGTCTGATACGCTTGAAACTTGGCCAGAATGTTTGTCTTGATAATACCTCTGACAAGTTTCAAATTGGGCCATGTTCGGTCAAAAAGAAGGTTACCAGACCAAATCTTAGAAAAACCTTGTGTGCACTCTAGAGGCCACATTTTCTGCTTAATACTCATGAAAGTTGGTCAGAATGTTTGTCTTAATGATATCTCGGACAAGTTTCAAATTGCGTCATGTTGCGTAAAAAAGTAGATCATTAGGCTTAATCGTAGAACAACCTTGTGTGTACCCTAGAGGCCACATTTCTGCTTGATACTCATGAAAGTTAATCAGAATGTTTGTCTTGATATCTTAGACAAGTTAGAAATTGGGGCATGTCAGGTCAAAAAGAAGGTCACTGAGCCAAATCTTAGAACAACCTTGTGTGCACTGCGGAGGCCATCATTTTAGCCTGATACTCATAAAACTAGATCACAGATTTTATCTTGATATTATCTCAAACTCGTGTGAAATTTGGTCATGTCTAGTCAAAGAGTAGGTCACTGGGCCAAATCTTAGAAAAATCTTGTGTGCACCGTATAGGGCACATTTTCAGTCTAATACTCATAAAGACTGACGAAATGATTGTATTGACAAAATCTCGGACAAGTGTGAAATTGGGTCATGTCGGGTTAAAATGTTTGTCTTGATGATATCTTGGACAAGTTATAAATTGTGCCATGTCTGATCAAAAAGTAGGTCACTTACACTCATGTGTTTTACTTCATGAAAAGAAGGATTTCTTCAGCTTTATAAATTGTAGATGACTTTACTCAGGCGAGCGCTTTAGGCAAAATGACCCTCTTATTTTATGAAGTATTGCTCCATTTGATATCATTTTTTATCTCTTTTGAAGCCTTCTTAGCCACGTCCATTGGCATGTGAGTACCGTTGCCATCCCTCACAACTTACAATTCATTAGTCATATATACCTACCTAAACATACAACAAAACCAACAAAAAAATCATGACAATAAATTCATTTGGATAAAATGTAAGGTTATAGAGCTTGTTTTCGGGAGAAGAGGGTGGAGAGTGTGAGAAAGTAATAGAAGGAAAGGGAGATGAAACACACACACACACACACACACACACCCACCCACACCCACCCACACACACACACACACACACACACACACACACACACACACACACACAAACACACATTTAGGGTGTTTTTTTTTTAAAGAACTAATACTCGCGTAAAAATGTTCCTGTGCATATTTTCATTCTCCTTCGAAAAAGAAAAATTATGTCCTTAAGGTCCACAAAACCATAAAATTTAAACAACCCTATATATAGACATTTCAAAACACTTGTCTTCTCCTCGATGGAACCAAATTCTAGTCTCACAGACGTAAGTCCAAAAATGCATAAGGTCCTTTTCAAATGACCTGTAGATCAACAAGTCACATGTTTTCAGCCATACTAGTATATCTCCAATCATCTGGAAACCGAATGAAATTTTCTTCAGCAGACTTCTGATGTATTTGAATTTGAACTAGAGAGTCTGGGAATTTTTTTTTCAAATCTGTCTCTCATCTTTGAACATATACATTATCAATGTTTTCGTTGATAAGAGATTTGTACATATAAATATTGGTATGTTATCGTTACATTCAAATAAGACAAGCCGACTGCCTACAATTCGTACAGAATCGTTTGTTTTTAAGGTGTCTGACGTCGATTCGAACATTATTACACACACACACGCACACACACACATACACACACCTTACAAGGGTGAAACCGGTAGAATTCAATTTTTTATTTTTGTCATTGTTCTATTATATTATACTCACGAACAAATAAAAGAAATATTCTTCGTTGTTTTCACTTTCTTGTGTATATGCATCTATATATTGCTGTGGCAAGTGCGCCTACATGTACCATTTGAGTTTCTTTTACCAGTACTCTGCTCAATATTCTTTCCAACCTACTGGCTGGCTGATTCCAGGTAAAAAAAGCAGGACGCACTGTAACAAAACATCATGAATCTCCAAGGCTAGAGAGATCAAGATGTGGATAAAGTCCAAGAATGATCATATGTGGCTGCAGTAGCGCCCCGATAGCAGGCGACCAATCCAATCGACCTTAATCACCAACTAAACCTTTCAAAATGTGGCGCCCACATATGATTTACTGGCGGTCAAAGCTACTGGGGGTATGGCAGAAAGACTTTGTGTTCCTTGGAATAATATAGATCTATATAGATCTAAAGTGATTTTTTTCCTACTTCTTTTACATGAAATGTGAAAATGTGACCGTTAATTTCTTCATTTCTGTCTTTTCTTTTTTCTTCTCTTTTAGATCTAGATCTACATGCAGTGAGCAAATTATGTCTCCGTAAAATGTTGTTCAACGCATATGAACCAATAATAATTCCAAAGTTATTTGACTCTAAACATTAACGAACGAAATTGTCGGGATACCGTCTTTATTTTGTTAAGAGAATCTGGGATCCTTCGTCCTATTTCACATGTACATATATTTACAAGAGAATAATGCATTCTACTTTTGACAACGCTCAAAATTACTTTTGGCAAAGCCGGTATTCGAACTCAAACCCCTACAATTTCAAGATCTAGCTCGTCATTCGAATTATTAGATATTTGTTCTATAAATTATTACTGTCGCTCGTATTGAGGCTTTGCCTTTTTCATATTAAAGATTGTGTTGGACTTAGTGGGATAAAACACCAAAACAGACCACAGAATTGAGTTAGGAGTCGATACCTGATACCTGAAAATGTATTTCGTTATGAATTTGTATGAAATTTAGAAGTTGTTTCGGATATAGATTGATTAATACACTATGCAAAAGTATAAACCGCCACTTTTAAACTGTAATTCCCCGTAGACCTTACTTTTTGCATCACTGTCCAGAAGAGATGGTTCATTTTTTTTTTTTTTTTTTTTTTGCAGGTTGATCAGTGTAAAAACATACCTCTGCCTAAGTCTGAAAAGAATTTATGGACTTGTTCTTCTTAAAGGAGCTTATTTAACATCCAATCACTCAACACTGAAAATTGAAAAAAACAAATTCTTGAAAACTTCTTACTCGTTTTTTTGGATTGTATGTTTGTGAAGCAAAAAGAATTTTCGTGTTTTTCTTATCGCTGACAAAATTTCAGTAATTTAAGCTTCTCTTTTTAACCCGTTTCGGTTCGTAGACACCACGTATGCGCAACCAATGAGTTTTCTGTCTTTTTAAAAAGACATGTCTGATGTTGGCAGAATCGAGAAACTTGTTATTGCAATACCATGGCTGACGTCAAGATGTATTTTACAATTTCTTTCCATTTACCTGTCTATTATTTGGTCAGATTTGCAGGGGAAACAAAAGTTTATAAATTTTGCTGAGTGTTGGTACCGGGTGTCCAAGAATATACGTCCGAGTTTTAAAGTTCAATTTTGCTTTAAATATTCAACATAACTAGATGGCTCTTTCTGATATCATTAAAAACATCTGAAATTTTATATGAAGAGTAATATGAAGGACTAATTGACCTTAATTCCATTAAAACACATGTTTTGCATGTCTACCCAGTTTCTCACGTACGAGCCTGACATGATGTCAAAAATTGTTAATCACTTCAGGACTTTCTGGTAGGTACTGTCTGTAATCTTCCATATTTCCCTAGGAACAGCAGTTAAACATTTAGTTAAACATGCTGGTTTATAATCATAGACATTGTCATACACTTCTGCAAGGCGAAGGGTTACTTTAAGCAAGTGGAACCCAGTAGATTACATTGAAAACCACAGTAGAATGGCCAGCTCACTCTCTCGATTTAAACCTGTTAGAATTTTTTCTATGAGGACTCATCAAAGACAAGGTATGTGATTATAAACCAGCATGTTTAACTATACCAAGAACTGCTATTCGCATGGAAATACGGACGATTACAGACGGCACCTGCCAAAACATCATTAAGAAGTTTTGACATCATGTCTGGCTAGTACGCCAGAAAACGGGTGGACATGTTGAGCTTGTGTTTTGATGGAATGAAGGTAAACTAGTCCTTAATATTACTGTTTATATATATAATGTTTAATGATATGGTAAAGAGCCATCTTGTTATGTTGAATATTTAGTAGCAAAATTGAACTTTGAATCCGAGACATATATTCTGGGACACCCTGTATACTAAATCTGATGTAATTTGGTCTCCCAGTTCTATTTTTAACACACAATTCCATGAACTTATCGAATGTTTATCTAACAAACAACATCTTATAAACAACATGGCACAAGATTTTAAAACCTACAAATTAAATATCTTCCTTTGGTTTTGACTGGACCTGTGTCAAAACGTAGGTGCAAATATGATTCCTGATTTGAATGTGCAGTAAAGACATAAATGGGTAAAATCGTGTACTGAAACGGCGAGAGTAGGTTATTGAAACCATGTGAGGAGTTTGTACTCTATGATGAATAATAGGAGGGTTTTACCTGGATATCAAAATGTCTTTTTTTTTTTACATTACGTTTTCACCTGGTGTTACCTTTACAGACAAGGTATCAGTAGTATGTAATGCCTACGCTCATACTATATATTTTCTGAACTGTGGAACGAATCAACTGAAAGTGAAACGAGTTTTCTAGAAAGAACCGAGTGTATTACAAAACGAGACGAGAGATGAACAATAGCTCCAGCTCAAAATAATGAATACTGTTTACACTAAATATGGCAGACATAAACAAAACATGTTCATGGGAAATAAGTACATGTACAATCATACACAGGTAGTTTTACAGACAGGCGAAAACATTCATTTGAACAGTTCATGGGCCTAAATTCTTATCACATGATTACGTTTGTTTCCGTTGCAATATAGCTACATGTAAATGAGCCAATCTCTGTTAAATGGAGGCTTAATTCATCAGTGAAAAGTATCGACCAGGTCAGCCTGCCCAATCTGCGCAGGCTGACCTTGGCCGAAACTTATTGATATTGGTCACTTTTCTGTATGTCACAGGACCATTTTACCTCATAATTCAGCCTGTTGTAGGACAAAATGGATTTTATCCATCATCATGTGATGACTTGCTTGGTATTATGCAACACGAAGATGCATTAAGCCCTCTTTTGCAACAGCATGCCTCATATGTATCATGAGTCTTCCTAGCCTGTGCACATTTGAAATAACCAAATAGGGCAAGGCATACACGCTTTACTTTCTAGTATCCCTGACCTGGATTTTGCTGTTAATTCAACTGTTAAATCGTCACAAAGCTTCATTTTTTTAATTTTTAGATTGAAAAAAAATCTGGTTAAGGTTACTTTCTTCGATCTCTTTTTCATTTGGGCCATCGGGACACTTGTCTAAGATAACTGAATACATGTAAGTTTCATTCATGTAAATTTTGATAAACATGTAACATTATGTTTCTGCATATTTTGAAACATAGGCCTTCCACTTGAGATACCAGCTAGTTATAGGATTAAAAGAATTGGACTCTAGTTGGCTTTTGAGATAAAAACTTGTCAAGAAAATCAATGAAAATATCGTATGTAGCCCCCAACAGCGTTGTTTCAAACAATTTTTCAGGGTAAATAGAGTTTTCTTTAAAATACACATTTGATAGGTTTGCATGAGTGCCACAAGGTGGATCATGTTTTAAAATTATATCTCAAGTGCCAGCATGTATCAGATCATACACCGGTATATCACACAGAGGTCACATAAAAAAGGGGTCTTGTTTGACAAAACATGCAGTGTGATCTTTGCTTACTCATTTTTCTAGAAACTTTGGAATTACTCTTTTTTGATCCAATATGTAGAATGAAATTGTTTGTTGGCTTTACTCAGTGTTCTATGGGTTAACACATGAGATCACGAAAAAAAAAATGTGGCACAATGCTTTTGAAAATTTGTCTGTCGCAAAATAAAATCTTTGACAGATTGTAATATGTGTCCTTATTGAATATCAAGGGTACCATCACTAATTTTTGGGGCAGTGTTGATCAAAGATCAGGACACGTTCTGTTCACTCTAATCTTAAATCCACACCAGCCAGTGAGTTGAAACATATTCTAACTAAAGTACAATTGTTTGTTTGGTTCTGTGATTTCAGTTATCTTTTAAGAAAGCAAAAAAAAAAATTGATATAATCAACTTTGTCAGTTTGTTCAGAGTGACCAGATGTATGTTAAAAGTGGTTCAACAGACAAGGCAGACAAATAAACGAAATGGGTTATTCCATTAAAAACCTTTTCAATACAAACTTTGAATACCACGGTATAACAATGACAATCAACAGTTGTCACCTGTTCTTGCTTGGCTTCAATGAGGAAGTAAGAATAATTGTTTGGATTCAATGGAACTTAATGATAAGTGAACTAGTTCTTGCTTGGCTTCAATTGAGCTATCAGTTTAGTGTAATCTACTTCTTGCTTGGCTTCAATGGAACCGTAAACATCTTTCTTGGCTGTCAATGTGCCCATACAATTAGTGGCTTTCCTTGAACGGAACTGTAAGACTAGTTTTCATCTGGTTCTTGCTTAGCTTCAATGAGAAGATAAGTTATCATCTGGTCCTAGCTTAAATGGGGCTACAGTATTGGTGTCATCTGGCTCTTGTTTGTCTTCAACTGGAATATAACATTAAATGCCATGTGGTTCTTGCTTGGCTTAAATTGGGAATTAAGATTACTTTTCATTTGGTTTTCGCTTGGTTTCAATTGTGTTGTAAGATTTGGTATCATCTATCAGGTTCTTGCTTGGCTTTAACAAGGCTGTAAGAATAACTGTCAATTAGTTTTTACTTATTTTTAATGGTACTGTTAGATTAGATGTTTGGCTTGTATGGGGCTGTTAGATTACTTGCTTGGCTTCAATGAGGCTGAAAGAAAGTTGTTATCTGGTTCTGGATTTATATTTGAGTAGTTATCATTTAGTATTTGTTTGGCTACAATGGGCTATAAAATTCAATGGCAACTTGTTCTTGTTTGGCTTCAAACAAGTTGCAAGATTTGTCGTCAGTTCGTTCTTTTGTGGCTTCAGTGGGGCTAAGGGATTATTTGCATAGCTTTATTTCGTATGAAAGATTAGTCATTATATTGTTCTCGCTTGGAATCAATAGGGCTGTAAAATAAGTCTTTATTATTTTATTGTTTTGGTCCAAAAGCGCGGAAAGATTAGTTGCTTGACTTCAATGAGGCTGTAAGATTAGTCGTCATCTGGTTCTTGCTTGGCTTCAATGGGGCTGTAGGGCTGGTCACTGTTCGGAGATATGGAGGACGGCATCTGACTCTTTCTCTTGTACAACCTGTCCTGCTTCCATCTTTGGACTTCATTGTGCTTTTTTCTCTTGAAGAAACCACACTATTGAAAAAAAAAAAAAAAACAAGAATACAAAGAGAAGAAAATTATAGATTTTTATCTCATTAAACTGAAAAAGAAAATGAACTAGGTATTCATTTTCAGTTAGAGAAAATATCTAAATACATGCACTTTTTCTGCAGTGTTTAGCATAATGTAGATCTGATACCAGACTGTAATTTGTATGAGATCTTCAAGCATTTTTCTCCTTTTTCAACATCCAACAAAGTTTTCAAAAGCCTTTTTTCTAAGCCTTGTTTTAAACATATGACTGTTTGGTTGAGTGTTATTCTTTGAGTTATGCAATTCACAGATACATGTTTTTAAAATGTCAAAGTACCAAAACCAGTGGAGTGTTGCTTTTAAACATTGTGAGAAAATGAGAAAATGCTGGTAATTTCCTACAATGTTCACAACCCTTTTAAAGACAAATTTCATCATTTACATAGGATCTTTATCTGGATAAAAACATGCATTTGTTTCTGTTTGTCTAACGGAAATGAGTCTAAAAACTATTGAGGACATACATAGAAAGAAACCATCATATAATTTTTTAACGATAATTTTTTATAGAAGTCGAAATTGGAAGCATGTTTAGTTTTGCCAAGGAAAGGGGAGAAAACATTGTGGAAAAAAGAGGAAATGCTGGCTACCAGAGTTTTTAATCTGGTGAATAGTTAATAAGAATTGAAGTGAATTGTATAGCGTTTTAATGCCATTTTCAA
Source organism: Hippopus hippopus (assembly GCA_946811185.2). Classification (NCBI taxonomy): domain Eukaryota; kingdom Metazoa; phylum Mollusca; class Bivalvia; order Cardiida; family Cardiidae; genus Hippopus; species Hippopus hippopus. Next base: position 26,629,696 of record OX328108.1, on the reverse strand, counting down.
CATTATTCCACTCATATCGCGGCAGCCAGTGCACCTATCTATGCATTCCTGGAGTTTCTTTTTACCAGTACTCCACACAATATTCTTTCTAAGCCAATCATCAAATTAATGGTAAGTGGTGAAAGAAAAATGAATCCTGTTGCAATGGTAAGTTGTGAAAGAAAAATGAATCCTGTTGCAATGACTATCATTTATCCTCAGAAAGAAATTGGCCAAGCCAGGGATCAAACCAGCGACCCCCCCTTTTCTCAAGACTGAGCTACCAGGGCTCGGCTCATTGAAGTGAAATACATTTTTAAAAAATGTGAATATATACTAGTAACTTTACAGAGACATCTTGTTTTTGATCTACCTACCTTCCAAAGTATGAGGATCAAGACGATCAATAAAACTAAAGCACCAACGATGCTGACAATAATTATCCATAGATCTATCTCATCGACAAGAGTGGACTGTTCAACCACAAATAGTGTTGTTTTCTGAAAATTAAAATTAAAGTTAAGTCCTGTAATGTATGTTTGCATTACATTTTGCTTTGCCAATATCAGTATTTTTTTTTCCTCATTACAACAAAATTAATGTCCACTCCGTTTAACAGTTTGTCTAGATGCTATTTTCAGTGTTTAAGTACCTTGACTCAGAAACCACACTTCATCATGCCCATAACTATTTTCAAAACGGAAGGACGGAAGGTTTGAACGAAAAAAAAAAAAAAAAAAAAAGGCAGGAAGTGAAAAGGACGTAATCTGGGCTTGTATTCACCAAGCTTTCTTTTGAATGTTTTTAGTCTTATTCTTCAGAATTCTCTGAAAGTTTGAAAGTAACATAACATCTGATTGGCTAAACCATTTGGTTTAGCCAATCAAAAGTCATGTTACGTTCAAATTTAGAAAATCTTGGGAAGTAAGACTGGAAATGTTCTTAAGAATGGTTGGTGGATACAGGCCTAGATTACGTCCTTTTCACTTCCTGCAATTTTTTTCCATTAAGAATGGTTGGTGAATACGGACTCTGCATCTACTTACTTACCCCAATATATCCCATCCTCTAAAATCCTTTATTACATAAAAGTTTGTTGACAGACTGACATGATGACGTTTTTAGAATATCTGCTAGATCATGTGGTAATTTGTTTACTTCATTTCACTATAGATTGGTGCCAACACTAGCAAACTGCAATTTTTTAGAATGTATCAACATAGCCACATACAAATTCAAAAATGGCTGTGGGAAAGTGATGTAGGTCAAGGTGGAATTTCTTTGAAATATCTGGATAAAATGCGATGATATTTTCTGTGACTTTGACTTTAGATAAATCAAAGAGATTGTTTTGTAATTGTCCTTGTTAATACTTTGACGTTTTCTTTAACAGACCATAACTAGCGTTAACCTACTAAAACTGTTCCAGAAAGTGACTTTTCACTTCTGCTAAGTGCATAGATAAGGAGTAGATATAGTTAACATAAAAGGCTATAAACACAGTAATGTTTGTATACAGTGTCTGTCTAGGTCCAAACTGGAATCTAAGCAGATCCTGAATCCTAGGCCAAATTGGAATTTAATTTTGGTCTAAGCAAATTAGAATTCTACTTTGGTCTCGACAGATTCCAGATCTGCCTAGAGCAAATTAGAATTCCAGTTAGGCTAGGCAAATCCAGAATCTGCCTTCACTAAGTTGAAATATTTTCTCGTTAAATATAGTGTAAATGCATATAAACCATCTGATTTAATTTAAACCTCAAAATAAAAGAGATTTCAATAAGAAATTCAGAGTAAAAATAAATTGTGAATGTTTTGCACTTTGGCAAAACAAAGAAAAAAAATGTGGGAAAGAGAGCAATTGCGGGACGAAAAGAAATTGCTTTAATTAAAAATACCTCTCGTTGTGAACATATGTGGATTAATATGATTTAAAACTCAGGAAAATAATCTAATAATTAAGTAGTAAGCATTGTAAAAGGAGAAACTGTAATTTGTATCAGAAACCTTTGGAAAACATTGTGGGAAAAGGAGACATGTTGGATACTATCGTTTTCTTCCATTCCAACATTTTTTTAAAGCTTTCTTTAACATGGTTGTTAAAACTCAGGACTATATATTAATGGGATAGACTGATGGCTAACAAATTTGGGAATTAACAATATTTTGGCAATTAACAACTTTCATTAGTCTTCACATTTCATTTGTGCCAGGTGGGTAGTTTGACCCTTCACATATTATTAATTATCATTTATTGCAAAATAAATTAAAGAATATACAGTATTAAAAATTCTCCTTTTACCAAAATACTTTCTACTTTATTTATGAATTATTTTTCTCATTGTTATAATCAAATAAATCCAATAAATAACCAAAACAAGTTTAAAACTCTGAGGTACATTTCTTAGGCAACTAAAACATTATATCAGCCGTATTTTATAGACATCGGCATTTTTTTTTACAATTTGGACAATTCTTTAGCTTTGTCGTCTAATAATGGGTTGAATTACATCGTTCATAAATGGTAAATGTCCGTATTATAGAAATGATAATATAGAATTTTCATTTGTAAACAAAGACCAAATTGAATTGATGTGTGTACTGATCTTTGTAACACTTCCTGCAAAATGGCATTGGAGATTGAGAATGGCAAAATAAATGAAGAAATATTTTGACCCATCACACATAAAGGGACAATCTGAGAATCCTCTAAATAAAACATAAGAGATCACAGCCAGAGAAGGTATATCTGGGTCTATAGTTTTCAAATGGCTGTTTAGTAAAGTAGATAACCATTTAACCTACAGAAGATCTACCGGAAGTGAAATTTCAGTCTTGGTCAGCCGACGCAGTCAGTGCAGTATGACTAGTGTTGCTACTTTTCACATGTTTAGGATGTTCCTTTTTTGCATGAAGGGTCACATTTACTTAAATGTGCTTTATATTTCATTGCAATTAATAACATTGTTTATGAATAATAAATATTCCAATCATACAAACAATAATAAAAAAAATGAAAATGTAGACTAAAGACCAAACTGTAATTATGTGCATGCTGATCTTTGTGTACACTTCCTGCAAAATATGATTTAAGTTGGGAACTGCAAAAAAAAAAAAAAAAACGAAGAATAAGGATAAATTCATAACTTACAATTTTTTTCTGTTTTCTTTTATATAAATGTGTTTTTAATGTTACATGTATGATAAAAAGTTGAAAATAGTCTACTTTTTTGTGTTAAAATGGATATCGACTAAGAAGACTCAAAAAAATAGATTCCAATTTGGTCTTCGCAGATCCTGTATCTGCCTAGCCAAACTGGAATTCTAATTCGGCCCAGGCAGATCTAGATTTTGCCTGGACCAAATTAGAATTCAAATTTGGTGTGGGTAGTTTCCAGATCTGCCTGGGCAGATTATGGATCTGCCTAGATTCCAATCTGGCCTATGACATACACAAAGGGAGATAATGCTTTTATATTTGAATAAAATTTCTTCTTTCTGTTAAATTGGTGCACAAAAATTCAATACAATGACACCAAAACTGAGTGAGATCTTTGAAACAAAAAGTATCTGTATTGTAGATACTAGCCCTTTATCACACAATCTCAAATCTTAAACACCACAGGGAAAAAGGAAAAGGACAAAAGTGCTGGTAATCAGAGAAAAATTTAACCCTTTACGGCACAATGCCAGCTTTTAACGACCCTAGGAAAGAATCCTTTAAAAAGCATGGTGGGAAAAGGAGAAAATGCTGGTAACCAGCATTTTCTCCTTTTCCCACGTTTTCCATCCTATCAAAGAAAAATTGAACCATGTGAGCCACATTGCAATTGTCGTCTGCAATAGCTTTCAATTTGGCCATGGCTAAAACTTTGTTGTCTGGTAAAGGGTTACCATTTGATTCATGTTTAGTTTGTTATCTGCAAATGCTTCGGTATTGGTGAGCCTAAAACTTTCTTGTCTGGTAAAAGAGTTGAGTAAAACAAGAAGATGTCATCAGACACCACACTTTGGCTTGAAAAGTTCAAGGCACATGTTGGAGGTCGCAGTGTCTTGAAACAGGGTCCCAGCCTAGGACAGAGGACTCAACACCAATTCCGACGCCAGGATTACTGCAATACCCCTTCCTGGCATTCGTCTATGAAATTGTCTAAAACCTTGATTTTTCTTTACCACAGGCATTGGCAGGGGTAAAGCTGAGTGAAACTGTGGACCTATACCCATCATCATACTAAATATGAACCAAATTAATGATTTGGTCTGAGCAATAGGAGCTAAAGAAAAAGTTTCACATCAAATTTTGAAATATGAACCTCGACCTTAAGGTCGTGGGCAGGAACATGGCTAGGGTATTGCTCAATGAAACTTTGGACCTGTATCTGTCATAAACAAAATATGATTATCAAACCTTATATAAACCAAATCCATCAATTGGTTTGAAAAAAATTAGCTCTTAAAAAACCTTCACATAAAACTATGTAAAATTTCAAAGCCTATGACCTGACCTTAAGACCATGTGCGTTGGTATAACTTAACCCTATATCAAACTTATAACGACCCTGAGAAGGAAAACTTTGGAAACATTGTGGGAAAGGGAGACTTTTCTTACAATATTTTCTTACTTTCAGGAACCAATCCACTCATTTCATCCATATGTAATTTGTCATCTGAAAATGCTTTCAACATTAGGCAAGTCTAAAGTTTTACTGTGTGGTAAAAGTTTAAAGAAATTTTGTTCCTATATCTTTCATCATACTAAGAAGGAACCAAATCCATCATATGGTTTTGAAATTGTAAGCTCGTAAAAAACTTTTATGTAATTGTAAAATATCAAAGTTCATGACCTTGACCTTAAGATAATGTACATGGGCAGGAATATTGTCTAAAGAAACTTGGGACCAGTTTCTATCATCATACCAAATATGAACCAAATCCATGATGTGGTGTGAAAAATTGAGCCCTTACGAAACAACGCAAATGCTGGGGCTGAAGCTGGCGGTGATGGGAGAGGGGTAGTAAAATATGCCTGGTGTCTGCCCGGATGAGCTAAAAATATCTCAGGTGAAGGGTATGTTATTTTTCATCACTTCGAAGTAGGTATCCAAAAATTGCATTTTCCTCATGTACTATTTCTTATAAATAGTTGTACAAAGTTTCAATAAGAATACTGAAAATGCTAGAGCTAAACGTATATATAGGTTATACCTGGAGAAATGATAAATTGACATTGATAAAAGGCCTAGATTCCCTCATCATTATTTACCCCCTACTTTTTTTTTTTTTTTTTTTTTTTTTCTTCTTCTTCTTCTTCTTCTTTTGAACAAATACATGCATTATATGAGGAGAAAATCAGAAACAATGGAAAAAAAAAATTCTTATCTGACAGAATCAAAAATGTTCCCAAATGTAGTGATGATGTAAACCTGTATTGGGACTACTTTCAGCTTGTTTCCTGATTTGATTGGTCAAAATTTTTAATAGTTATCCGCTTTCACAAAAAAGTTATCACTAAATATAGCAGCATTTACTTTCATTTCTTTCCATTTTAGAATAAAATGATCCTGGATTGCCATATTTTTGGTTGAAATTTGTAGATGTTTAATAAAAGTAATTTGGTCTTATAAAATATTTTACAATTTTCCTTGCAGGTTGAAGCAAATACAAGCTCAGAAAAGTTTCTGAATCAAAATATTACCAGTGAACGAATAAATGAAAGATTAGATTTATCCATCCTTCCATTAACTTAATTCCATCTGATCATATCCTATCTATACCTTCATCCCAGCTGTATATCAATCATTCACTGACTCTTGCTTCTCACATTTTTCCACCGCCAATAAACCTCAACCAAATAATCTCATTGTTAACATTACGACTCTCAGGTAATTGATTTTTAAAATATCGTGATGAAATGGAGAAAATGCCAGTAACCAGCTTTTCCTCCTATTCCTTCCAAGATTTTCTACCCTTTCACAAACCAATTCCATTATTATATAGCATTTCATTTGTTGTCTGCTACTGTTTTCAATACGGATAAGTCTAAAAGGTTTGACGTCTGGTAAAAGTTTGAATTAAAATGTAGGTCTTACAGTTGCAGACACCTCCATATCCCAGGGAACTACTTTTCCAACAAACCATATGGCTGGATATGTGACCTTGGCTTCTGTTGTGTAATGAACTTCCAAAATACCCTACGAAAATATGGATAACAAAATAACAAAATTGGATTTAACTTACTGCTGTACAAATACAATAAAACCTGCCTAAGTGCATAGCCACCTATATTAACAAGCAATCTTTATTAGCCATATACCAACAGCAAGGGTTTAGCCTCATCCAAACACAAATCAATGCAGTTGACAAAATAAATGTAACTCAAAAATTAAAATTTGTTGTTGGAAGGGTACAAAGCATTGAGGAGAAAGGAAAAAATACTGTTTACCAGCATTTTCTGCTTTTCCCATGTTTTCCAAGAGCCTTTCTCCCTCAGTATTAGACTGAAAATGTGGCCTGTAGAGTGTACACAAGGTTTTCTTTATTTCTTTGGGTTGTTAAAACAAGAAACTTAGGATTAAATATCAGCTTCTGTCTAAACAATAAAATTAGCTTGTATGCAACTCTACCCATTCATTTTTTTCTTTTTCTATCATTCAGACATTACTTTGTCAAAAATGATGGACTGGGGACATTCGAAACCCGATCGCAGCAACATCTAGTTTACCCAATCTCACATTGGGGTAAAGTAGATGTCGCTGCAATCTGTTTTTTAATGTAAATGACTTAAAACAGATACTGAATTCCCAATAGTTTAAGTTTAATTACTTCATGTTTGTGTGCCATCTTTGAAAATATTAACAACAAAATTTCAAACATGTTATTCACAATGACTCTGGAGGATAGTTTAACAATAGGTTCTAATCTTTTCGGCTATTTGATTTTGAAAGCTTTTCAAATAGATGCTGTAACAAGTGTTGCTGAAGGTTGCGATGAATCGGTCGAAAAATGTGCGAATCTGTCATTATTAACATTGTGACGTCACACAATAAACAAGTCTATGTGCACAATTGATAATCATAGGGGGACCCTCGAATATCCCCAGGTGGTAATAATAATGAAATCAATAAACAGATGGCTGCCAAAGATCAACAGCAGACCGTTATTTTAAGGACAGCATATACGGAGTAATTAAAATCATTACCGCTTAGACTCAGGCTACTCTACCCCAATGTAAACTAGAGGTGTCCCAGGTCAATGATTACTTTTTTGTAATTAAATCAGGTAACAAATTCAAAGGACGATTACACTCCTGTATCAGTCAAGCACTAATAATGAAATTGTAGGTGCACAAATTCCTGTGAAACTGCTTCCATTTTAAGTGAAGCTCAATTGGTCAAAAACCATAAGAGGAGAAGAGCACACAAAACTGCGTCTACGAGCAGACGGATTAATAACAACATTCCAGTATGTTCCCCCCCTTCTTTCTTCAGGGTGTAATTCTGTATTTCCAGAAAGACATGCAAACAGTAACATTCCACACACTTGGTGAACTCTTTACCAAATGACATTATTAAAGAATAAGATGCAAAATCGAATGCATTAAGAGGCAGCAAGTCACATATGGCTAAGCCCTTTACCAGACAACACAATTTAAGCCTGGTCCAAATTGAAAGCATTTGCAGATGATGATTTCCATGTGGCTCAATTGGGGCATATTTTCTTTGATAATGGTAGAAAACATTGCAGGAAAAGGAGAAAATGCTGGTTACCAGCATTTCTCCTTTTCCCACATTTTTTTCTAAAGGGTCCTTTCCCAGGCTCATTAACAGTCGGCATTGTGCAGTATAAGGTTAAAGAATTAGGTGCAAAATTGAATGCATTAGAAGGCAGCAAGTCCCATATGGCCTAAGTGATTTGTCTCCGAAACGGTAGAAAATAGTTTTGGAAAAGGAGAAAATGGTGAACAACAATTACTCTTTTTCTTACAATGTTTTCAAAAGTCTTCCCTCTTAGGGTATTGAAAACATTGGATTCTTTGGTAAATTGTTATTAAAATGGAACTTTTTTCCTCGTGAAAATCACTGCAACATTGCACTTAAACAGAGTTTTAAACACCCCCAGCAATGGGGCTTTTGAAAACATTGCGGGACAAGGAGAAAATGCTTGTGACTAACCTTTTCTTTTTTTCCATAATGTTTTCTACACTTTCACAGAAAAATCCAATCAGTTGTGCTATATTTAGTTTACAGTCTGAAAATGCTTCCAATATGGGTGACCCCAAAATGCTGTTCTTTCGTAAAGTTAAAAGTTGTTTTTGAAACGTTAAAAGTTGTTTTTGATAAATTTTATATATATGCATGCCTTGTGGATCTAAGACCAGACTTTATGATCAATGCAGCCTGATCTTGACATTCATTACAGGCAAAGTAAGCAGTGCAAAGCATTCCATGGGCTAAAATGGAAAATAACTACCTTTTCCTGGGCAAGTACTTTTTCATAAACATCCAGCGTGACCTGTATCTTGTGTTTGTCTGACGTTTCGAAATCTTTGATAAGACATTCGATGATCTCACAATGGTATTCAGTATTGTCACAGGTCTGCAAACACACCATTCATTGTGTTTAGATTTACACAAATATGCATAACTATGCTTTCAATTAAGAACAATCTTAATCCCATAACCCTTTACCACACAATCCTGAATTTTAACCACCCTGAGGAAGAAGTATCTTAAAAACATTGTGAGAAATTGTGGGTAAACAACATTTTCTCCTTTTTCCACCATGCTTTCCACCCAATCAAAGACAGATTCCGTCATTTTAGCCACATTTAAGTTGCGTTCAATTTGAACAGGTGTACCTTATTGTTGTTTGGTAAAGAGTTAAAACAACAACAAAATTTTTGTTCGGGTCAAATTAAAAGTGTTTGTACACAACAAATAAATTGTGGCAAAATGATGTAATTTTTTCTTTGAAAAGGTAGGAAAACTGTAGAAATAGGAGAAAATACCAGCAGTTTCTCCTTTCCCCACAATGCTTTCAAAAACTGTCTGTATGAGGTTGGGATTGTGAGGTGAAGGGTAAGAGAACTAAGTGATCTATTTGAACTTTTCAAAAAAGAACTGTTAAATGGTAACAGGACTGTCTTGTATTTTTTTTTTTTTTTTTTCTTTCTCTATAAAAGACCATACAAAAAAAATACCAAGGGAATGGAAAGACTTAAATCCCATGAAATCATCAATAGGTGACATTACTGACTGGCCAACCGACTAAATGATTATAATATTGAAATTGGATACAGATGAATGTTACCAATAATAAGATCTGCTTTTAAAAGTTTCAGAAATGTTTTCAAGATGTCTTCATTAGGGATATAAAATACTAATCATTTTATAAAAAAGGTTCAAGGCATAGAAAAAAAGGGCAAAAAAGAAAACCTTACAATGTTTCTAGAAGATGCCCCATTGTCAGTTTGACTCATGGACGATGGGCTTTGATTTACTTCTCTTTTACGACGATCTGAAATATTAGATCACATAAACAATAGGTAACATTTTATTTACTCTGAATTTATCAAAAGTTACATGTACATGTACTGGTAAATAAATGATACCGACACCTTTCTTCCAGATAGCAAAGAAGACCGTGAGACAAAGTCATCGCCTTCTCTGAAAGTAATCTAACTGCGCAAAAAATATTACACTTAAATGCTCCTCCAGAGTTGCTTCTAAGATTTTTTTCAAAATGGGCCAACTCCCGCATCAGACTCTCAAAAGGGGGCCAAGGTTCAAAGAAAATAGGGAACCATATGCGAAACCAAGGGACACAACTCAAAAACGAAAAAGTAACCAAAATTCATGCCTCCGAAAAATCGTCCCGCATCGCCTCCTCTCTCAATGCGTCCTGGTGCGTCCTTGAAATGCATGCCCGAATTTCTGTTTCTTTTTCGGTGGATCTAGGGCAGGTTCCGGGGCTGTAGCGTCTGAGTTTTCAGCCTCATCGGAGCCAGACTCCTGCCTATTTGGACCCACGACCCAGGACAAAATAGATTTCTTCTACACTTTGTGCCCAAACGAAAGTGGGAGTACAAAAATACATGAACTGGCAGCTGGAATTTCGACTGCTCCACTGCGCAAACCATCTCAGCCAATAGAATTGAAGTCTCGGGTGAATTTCGCAAGACGAGATCAGCGGAAATTAGCGGAAGTAAACGATCAGTTAAACCACCCAAATGTTATTGAAAAGAACCACAATACGCGCAGAGTTAACAAAAATGCACCTAAATTTGGTACTTTGCGGGATTTTCTCCACACCCAACTCAAAATTTCGAGCCAATATGGCAAAATAAGCAGGTATATCACACTCCCGTGCCCTAGAAGCAACTCTGACTCCTCTATAGTTGTAATAATATTTTCAAAAGCTAAATGCTACAAGGCAATAGTCGTCCATTGGAGAAAGAAACACGGAGATAATGTACACATAGTAATGTGTTATCCATTCATCATTAAACCATTACCACATGAAAAAATGTTAGTCTTGTCCAAATTCAAAGAATTTGAAGACGACAAATCAAAGGTCAGTAAAATAATGAAACTTGCCTTTTATGGAGTGGGAAAAAAGGAGAAAATGCTGGTTACCTTATCCTACCATGTTTTCAAGATTTCTTTCACATTGTCATTAAAACTACGGATGGTGTGGTAAAGGGGTAAATCATGATCATTACCCTTCAGGTGGTCTTTATGATTATTTGCAGATGAAGGCATTTAATGACCAGAATACATGTGTATGCCGTGGGTCATTGAATGCTTGAATGTGCACTGGGATCTTAATGACCATCTGAAGGATCAAGATTTTGAATAAATGATGGATACATTACCTTGAATTTGATTACACTAAATTAAAACTATACCCACTTGGATTGGGTGATGCAATAGTAATTCTCTCTGTGGTTGACACCGTAGCAATTGTAGCCTTTGTAGTCTGGATTTTACTCTCTGATCCCGCTATAGAACAAAAGGCTGTTGGGTATCCCTATAATGTATAGACAATGTAATGTACAGACAATAAAGCATCAATCCATTAAAATGTAATACTACTGAATTTATTTAACTGGTTAACAGATGATAATATATAGAAGTGCCGAGCCCCGATAGCTCAGTCGGTAGCGTACAGGACTTGCGAACAGGGGGTCACTGGTTTGATCCCCGGCTCGGCCAATTTCTTTCCAAGGATTGATGATAGTTATTGCAATAGGTTTCATTGCTCTCCCTACACTGACCATTGTCTCGACGATGGTTATGTGAGAAAGCAGCCAGAGGAGTACTGGTAAAGAAACTCCAGGAAAGCATGGATAGGTGCACTGGCTGCTGCAATATAACTGAAATAATGTTGAAAACAGCGTTAAACACCACACAACTAATCAATCAATGAAATGATAGACTTGTCCTTAAATTGAAAGCATATATTTTGCAAACAACAAATTAAATGAGGTCCAAACAATAGAATTCTTCTAAGAAGGGGTACAAGACATTGTTGGAGAAGGAGAAAATGCAGGTTTCCATTGTCTTTTACCCTTTTCCTCAGTATTTCCAAAAGTAATTTCCTTAGGGTCAGTAAAATTCTAGATCATTAGATGGGTTTAAGGCATTTGGTATATAGTCCAGGGGTTCTGGGTTCAATCCCCGTTAGGGGCACTTGTCTTCTGGAAAAGTCTCTGGGCAAGATAATGTAGAGACACATGGTGAGCTGTTGTCTGCAAATACCTTTTTACCATACAACCAATTTTAGATTATTTCATATTCAAAGCTTCAGCAGACGACAAATCCAGAATTGATATAAATGAACAGAAATTCCTTGACAGGTTGGAAAACATTGGGGGGAAAAGGAAAAAATGCTGGATAACAGCATTTTCTCCTTTTCCCACAATGTTTTCAAAAGCCTTCTCCGTCAGGGTCATTAAAACTAGGGTGGCTTGTAGGGATAGCAGAAATACTATTGGAAAAGAAAGGGCCTTATATAGCGTCACAGACAAAAAATGCGCTTCGTGCTGTCTGATCTTGAATCTTTACAGTCAATTTGGTAAGTAAACATAAAAGATAAAAAATCTTTCTGAGTTTTAGTGGATTTCATTTTCATCTGTCAAAAATTGTTGAGCTTGTATACCGTATTTGGCAATGGAAGAGTCCAAACTTTGTTCAAACAATTAATCATCATATCATCTCAAGAAATAACTTTTCAGACAACTTTTGAATACAAGAGGGCCATTGGCCCTAAAGCTCTCACCTGAGTAAAGTCATTTATGGTAAATTATAATGATGAGACCCTGGTTTTAATGATGTAAAATAAAGACCGTAGGTGACCTACCTTTTGACCCAGTGTAACCCAATTTCAAACTTGTCCAAGATATCATCAAGACAAACATTCTGACCAGGTCTCATGAGTATCAGACTGAAAATGTGGTCTCTACATTTCACAAATGTTTTTTCTCAGATTTGGCACTGTGACCTACTTTTTGATCCGACATTACCTTATTTCAAACTTGTCCAAGATATCATCAAGACAAACATTCTGACAATGTTTCTTGAGTATCTAACATGTAGCCTCTGGAGTGCACACAAGGGTTTTTCTAAGATTTAGCCCAGTGACCTTTTTTTTAACCCAACATGACTCAATTTTAAACTTGTTCACGATTTCATCAAGGCAAACATTCTGAAAAAGTTTCATGAGCACCAGACTGAAAATGTGGCCTCTAGAGTGCACACAAGGATTTTCTAAGATTTAGCCCAGTGACCTACTTTGAGACCCAACATGACCCAATTTAAAACTTGTCCAAGATTTTTTACGACAACCATTCTGATCAAGTTTCATGATTATCTAACCAAAAATTTGGCCTCTAGAGTGCACACAAGATAAATGTTTGTGTTCCGGTGAGCTAATTAAAAAAAGCATACCTTTATTTCTGCAATGACAACGTCCCCTTTCTTTACAGGTACTGAAATATTGACGTAGGTCTTTGGCAGAAAACTGGGACCATTATTTCGTACATAATAAATATGCTGCAGATTGAATACTCTATCACTGTTTATATCACCTTTATATCTGAACTGGTCGGACACCGTGGTACTGAAAATATTAATTACATTAATTTTAAGTACATTAATTATATTGTATTTCCTTAACCTTTCCTTGGTTATCAGCATTTCCTCCTTTTCCCACAACATTTCAGCCTGTTTAAAGAAATAAATTCATCATTTGAGCCACATTGAATATGTCTTATGCAAATGCTTTCAGTTGAAATCAGTCTACAAAATTTGTCCTATGGTAAAGAATTTACCAACTTTCAAACATTCAGCGGTGGTTACATTTGGAAACAAAAGAACTGCAAATGCAATGCTTTGGCATTAGAACGTTGCTTTATCAATGAAATTTCTAAGCTGAAAAAGGGACATAACTGTGTCAAAAATATTTTGCGGGTCACCTACCCCTCTGGTATAGGTTTCCCAATTAATGATTAACAACAAGCCCAAGTTTAAACCTTCACTGGATGAAAATGTTTTAGACTTGTCCAAAATGAAAGCATTTGCAGAGGACAGATTAAATGTGGTTCAAATGATATGATTTGTCACTAATTGTCTAAAAAACATTGTAAGAAAAAAGAGAAAATGCTGGTTACCAAGCCTGTTCCAAAGGATCGTTAAAATAAGAGTTAAAATAAAAAACTAAAGTTATGTCAGATAATTATCATACATTGTCAAAGAATTTGCTTAACAACAAGACAGATGCCGATAACAGGGCTATGACGATACTTCAACATTTTCTTTGCAAACAGTCCAGCTAGAAGCAAGATATCCTTTTCCTTTCAAATTGTGCTTCCGTTTTTCATTCCTTTACCGAACAACAAACTTTTAGACTTATTCCAAATTGGAAGCATTTGCAGACAACATTTTAAACTGGCTTAAGGTCTACGGCCCCTAACTCATAGGTAAACATCAACGTTTTCGTAAAGGTTATTTGGCCAATCTCGGCAGCTTCCGTGTTTAAATATGAGAGTTAGGGGCCATAGACTCACTAACTCGTCGGTATATATCGTGTACCATCAACGTTTTCGTAAAGCCTATTCGGCCAATCTCGGCAGCTTCTGTCTTTTGATATGAGAGTTAGGGGCAGTAGACCTTAAATAACAGGAATTGTCCTTGAACAGGTACAAAACATTGAGGGGAAAAAGAGAAAATGCTGGTTACCAGCATACTGTCATAAATCTAAAATAAAAAAAAAAAACATTGTTTTAAACGGAGAAATGTCTCATTATGAGCTGTAATTATTTGGGTCTTATTTTTAGACTTAAAATGTTCATTGGGTTTATTTGGCAACATAAGGATTGATTCTATATAAAAAGAATAAGATTGTCAGTAAAAGTTCACTTACTCCTCGTATATATCTATATCATATTTCAGTTTGACAGGAATTCTGCGTTCAAACACATTATTGGATGGATCCAGGTCTGCATAAGCTTGAGCAGCTATGACTTGAACCTAGAATCAGAAAAAACATCACTCATGCGCTCTTTACGCCAAATTCAAAGTTTAACCCTTAGGCTTCTGAGCATGGCTCAAGGACTTTTTGCTGGAGGTGTAGATCAAGATCAAACTGCACAGAACGTACACTGTCTGATGAGCAGTCTTTTTTCACAAATAATTTTGAAATAGTAACATAAAGGTTTTCACTTTCAGCTTGAAGTTTCATTTATTTAGAAGATTAAGGGTAAACCAGAATTCTTAGTTCCATGACAAGCCATCTGATTGGATAATAAATTTTGTCTCAGCCTATCAGCTTGTCCTAGAATCCAGAATAAGCAATACCTCCCTGCCACCCATCAAACAGGTCGCTTAGTCACTGGATAATGAAAAAAGCTCTAAGGGCTAAGATTCCTTTAATAATAGACAGATAATAATGAAAAATTGAACATGCCCAAGTTTCTACTGTAGCAAGGTTTCCATAAACTCTTTAACAAACGACAAAATTTTAGACTTGTCCATATTTGAAGCATTTGCAGATGACATATTAAATGTGTCTAAAATGGTGGAATTTGTATTCAACTCTTTAGCACAAAATACCGATTTTTAACGACCCCAGGGAAAAGGACTTATGAGAACATTGTAGGAAAAGGAGAAAATGCTGGTAACCAGCATTTTCTCCTTTTTCAACAATACTTTTTACTTTCTCAAAGCCAAATCAAATCACTAATTTTTAATCACATTTGACGTCTGCCATTGCTTTTAATTTAGATCAGTCTAAATTTCTTTTAGTTTGGTAAAGAGTTAAAAAGGTAGAAAACATTGTGAAAAAAGGAGAAAATACGGTTACCAGAAGCCTTCTTCTTCAGGGCTGGGATTATTTTGCAAACAGTAAAGCATCCTTTATAGCAAACAAGTATAACCTCATTAGATAAGCAACTGCAGAACGCACATTTTTGTCGTGTTGAAATAATAATTTCGGATCTGACAGGGGTGGTTGCATGTGGGTGCCAGCTCTTTACTGCTGGCCATTTTCCAGTTGAAAAAGGGACATAACTGTGTCAAAATGTTTTGAGGCTTACTTGTTCTATGGGTTTCCCTTTAACAGTTGACTCTTTCTATTCCATAGGCAACACCAGAAGCTTTTGTGGATAGTGTAGATCAAGATCTCAAGTATAGATCTCTGATCCACACTGTCCACTGCCATATTCTAGATTATGACCGAACTGTCTTTCGATCTTGGAGAGGAAATGTTTTTTTAACCTTTGAGAAAATGCAATTTATTGATTCAGTAGTGAAAGACTTAACAATTAGCCCAAGTTTGGAGTACAATAACATCAACAATGACAAAGATATGATAAAATGTCACAGGTTTTGCTCTATGATACAAATGACAATACATACGGCAGGGCTATGACAGTATTGCGGTATTTTTTACAAAACCTACCCAACTAAAAATAAACAAACTGAAAACATTAATTTGGGGGGGGGGGGGTTTCTAATTTTCATAGCTAAATGTTAATGGAAAAAAATTCAAAGAATGCAAAGGTACAATATCTCAAGCACGCATCACTAGAAAGAGTAATATGACACTTTTATGAACGCATTACTAAATTATCTTTTTTTACGTCTTTGCATTTTTAACAAAGGACAGAATTTTAGACTGGTCCAAATTGACAGCATTTGCAGATGACAAATTAAAGGTGGTCCAAATGACAAAATTTATCCTTGATAAGGTAGAAAATAATGAGAGAAAAGGGTAAATGCTGATTATCAGCATCTTCACCTCTTTCAACAATGTTTTTGAAAGCTTTTTTCCTCATGTCAATAAAAGTTGGGATTGTGAGGTAAAGGATTTTGTAAAAGGATTGGCTCAGACAAAATTAAATTGTCCATGTACTACACAGTCCCGATTTTTTTATAGCCCTGAAGAAGAAGGCTTTTGAAAACATGGTTGTAACAGAAGAAAATGCCAGTAACCAGCATTGTCTTCTTTTCCCAGAATGTTTTCTACTCTATGAAAGTTTTCAAAAGCCTCGTTATTTAATCCTTTACCAAATGGCTTAATTCTAAACCAGTCAGAATTCGAAGCAGTTGCAGTCGACAAATTAAATGTGGCTAAATTGATGAAATTTGTCTTAGAAAAGGCAGAGCATATTGTGGAAAAGGAAACAAGAGGGCCATGATGGCCCTGTATTGCTCCGCTGGCTAATAAGTAAAAACCCTAAGCATTACAATACTTGTCCAATTAACCAAACGACAGATAATAGATCGCTTCTCCCACTGATGTCATGTGGTCCGCGAGAGTGTGAAAATTGAAATAGAGGCTGGTTTATCTAGAAGTCAGTTGAAAAGCGCAGTCTTACAACTCGTAGATTTGATAATGTAATACATTTATCTCGTACTCCCTAAACATGTCCTAAAATCATTGGTCTGTTAATACAATTCACCTGGACAAAAATAAGTTTTTTTTTTTTTAAAGTTCAAACCTTCCTTACACAGATTTTTCATTATTTAGTCCACAATATGTTCCTCAATAATTTAACCAGAATCGCAAGCTTTAAAATTACCATGCGATATATACATGTATTTAGCAGTGTAAAATGATTTCCCGATGTTTGACTTGACATTGGAAGATCTATACAAAAATAAGTAGTTGGTAACCATTTTTTTTCCAGGTCAAGAGAAAAACCCGAGGAGAAGAATAGAACGAATAGAAACATGAGCATACTTCTATGGATTCGCCTCTGTATACTATTCTGTAAGAGTAATAGAAAAAGATATTAAGTTGGCTTACACATTGAACATGTATAATCCAAATTCCAATCACTAATAATCAAAGACGGTCACGAGAGTCAGACTACTTATATGACACGTTCTTATAACTTTACAAGAAGAACAGTACCGGATGCCTGTGGTGTGGCACACTGATATCAAAGAAATAGCACATAACTCTTGCACCACTTTTTGCGTTAAAGTTGGCAACATGTGCAACAGATCTTGTCCTAAAAGGAAGACAGCTTGATTGGTTTCCCTCTGGTTTTCGATAAATAAATAATAGTTCAAGGGAGATTAAATAAAAGATTGTAAACAAAGGAGGAAGTTGGTATTACACAGGGTAGCATACTGTCATTAAAGGGCTTTAAGTTTACACTGATAAAAAGGTTAAAATACAGAGACTAACGAGAACAACGTTTTTAATGTTTTACTAATGCAGGAAGATGACATTTGTCTTTAATTTAAACAAACGTCTAAAATGTGCCTACCTAGCATTTTATTTTAAAAGTAGGGGGTTATTTAGTTTTTACTTTCCAAGACGACTACAGGAATAGGAATATCATTTTCGAGAAAATTGTTTATTTTGACTTTTTTTTTTTTTTTTTTTTTCATTTAACATTTCTTTTAAGGATTATTTGGGTAAAAAATCTACAAAACAGATATAACAAGCATTCAAAATAGCAAGTTAACTTGATTTGGGAAGAAATTGAATTAAAAAGTATATAGAGTCTATTCAAATAAAAAAGAAGATAAAGGAAACAAATAAATGAACTTGATAAAATCCAATCTGTAGTCTAAAATATGATTTACAAGTATAGATCTATTTATTTTAGTAAAGAAAAGGGTATTTATAGCTAAGATTGTCATTCTGGAAAATTTATGATGATATAAAAGCATCTTTACAAACATTATTCTTTTTTTTTTTTTTTTTTTTTTGTTTAAGTTGTCATCTGCATCAATAGTTTTACCTGGTACCGGTATAACTCTGTGTCTTGAAATTGTGGATCTAAGGATTAATGATAGATATCAATCTAAGTGTAATTAATCACGTTTTTAAATCATATCTACTATATATTTACATATACTACCAACTTCTAATGATTCAGAATGTCTAGCTTTGAGAACGACGAGACGGCTTCCGCTCTGAATGGGAAAAATGCTGACCGCTTATTGGTTTTTGATTGACAGCTCTATCGTTTAGTCAATTGGTTTCGAACTAGTAGACATACAAAACTTTCTCTCAAAATTTTATAAAATCCTACGAGCAAGTTATGACCCCAGGGCGAAGCCATTTTTGACCAAAGAGCTATAATTATTTTAATCCTGGTGGATGTCCACAAGATAAAGCCCCATACCAAATAATACAGGTCTAGAATGTGTGGTTATAAATAAGAAAATTTTCCAAGTTTCCTCAATGAGAGGCCCTGTAAAACATGAGATCCCTGAGACTGGGCTATTTTTGGTAGCCCTAGTTCTAATGATTAGTAACAAGAAGATTTCTAAAGTTTTCACTCTAAAAGCCCATGTAAAACTTGAGACCACTGGGATGGGGGCAAGCTTGACCCCAGGGCTGTAATATGGGCCCTCTTGTCAGAGGTTAACTAGATAAAGTTACATACTTTAGTTTTCACTATAAAAGCCCATGTAAAACTTGAGATCACTGGGGTGGGGGCAAGCTTGACCCCAGGGCTGTAATTTGTGCCCTCTTGTTAGAGGTTATCTAAATAAAGCTACATGCAAAATTTGGTAGCTCTAGGCCTTATGGCTAGGTACGAGAAGATTTTTAAAGTTTTCGCTGTATAAGCCCATGTAAAACTCGTGACCCCCAGGGAGGGATCAAATTTGACCCTACGGCTATAATTTGGGCACTCTTGGTAGAGACCCACTAAATAAAGCTATATGCAAAATTCGGTAGCCCTAGGCTTTATGGCTAAGGACAGGGAGATTCCTAAAGTTTTAACTATATGAGCCCATTTAAAACTTGTGACCCCTGGGGAGGGGTCAAATTTGACCCCAGGGCTATAATTTGGGCAGTCTTAGTAGAGGCCCAGTTGATAAAACTACATGCAAAATTTGGTAGCCCTAGGCCTTATGGCTTTGTACAGGAAGATTTTTAAAGTTTTCTCTAATAAGCCCATTTGAAATGTGTGACCCCTGGGGCAGGGCCAATTTTGACCCCAGGGCTATAATTTGAAGAAACTTGGGAGAAGTCTACTAGATAATGCTACATGCCAAATTTAGTAGGCCTAGGCCTTATGGTTTCAGACAAGAAGATTTTCAAAGATTTTCCATATTTTTTTCAGATTTGTTGCCATGGCAACCAGAGTTTTTGAGGGAATCAAATTCTCTTATAAAGAAGACCATGGAGGGATCATTTCTGTGAAGTTTCATCAAAATTCAATGGGTAGTTTCAAAATAGAAGATGTTTGAAATAAAAGTTAACGCTTGGCCGGACGGACGCACGGACAGACACATGGACGCCCGATGGACTGGGCCATGACATAAGCCCGCTGGCCTTCGGCCAGTGGAGCTAAAATTGGTGACTAGCATTTTCTCCCCATCCCACAATGTTTTCCTAGGCCGCCTAAGGACAAGTCCCATTTTTTTTTTCATTTATAAATAAGTTAATTCAAGATTTGAAAAAAAGAAAGGACCACCAATTAATCATTTTGTAACCTTGCCTTGCCAAATTAGTATACTACACTCACATCAATAAACTCCTTCATACTGTCGAGGCGATTTCTAGAAATAAGACTCTCACGTGAAACATCGAAGTGGGCTGTGACTTTAAAATTTTCGTTGCGATTCATTTTGATGCTGTCTGCTGAACAATTAAATAATGTAACATGTGATTTCTTTTTTGATTTACATGTTGCACTGACTTGGCCTGCACCAGACCTGAAAATATCAAATAGACAAAATTGTTCATTAGCTTACAGACATACAAAATATTTTGTTTTATTCTACACTTTTTTTTCTGGCTCAAACACATGCATTGCACAGGAAGAGAATATCACACATGACAGAAAACAATCTGTATCTACACAGTGTCAAACACAGTTCAAAATATGCTATGATGATGTAACTCACGTGCGAAAAACATATAAGCCATGCTCTGGCTTAATGCATCTCTGTTATGCATTGTATCAGGGAGGATATCACCAAATTAGAGATCCATAAAATTCGCTTTGTCTGACAAATGACTGAATTATGAGTTAAACTGGTCCTTTGACATGTAGATAATTGACAGAAAGCAAAAAAGTTTCAGCCCAGGTCAGCCTTCGCGGAATGCGCAGGCTGACCTGGTTCGATACTTTTTGCAAATGCATTAAGCCCCCTTTTCACAGAGCATAGCTCAATTATGTTATTTTGAGATTTGATTGATCAAATTTCTACGCTATTATAATTATCTGTCTTTCAAAAAAACATAGTAACATTGTTTGTTTTTATTTTATTTACTATTTTTGAATAAAATGTGGATAATTGTTAAAACTTTGGGTTGTGTAGTAGATGGTTAAACTTCACAGTTGTAAGGTAAAGGATAAAATAGAAACAAAAGAAAGGCATAGTTTTGTCCTTACCTGTGCCATTTTAAGTCTGCATTGACTCTGCTTGTGAAATTTGCTCTATAGGAGTAATTCACCAAATTTGTGATGTCTGTTTCAATCTGAAATAAGTAACACCAGATTTGCATATTTGTTTGTATGGTGTTTAAAACCTTTTTCAACACCATGTCAGTTATACTGTGGTAGTCAGTGCACTTATCCATGCTCTCATAGAGATTCTTTTACCAGGACTCCGCACAATTTTGTTTCCAAGCCACTGGCTGCTTTCCAGGAGCTCCATGGGCTCTACAACAATACCGATGGTTGACCTCTTTTGCCATCTTGAACTGTCCCAGAATAAGAGTTAATCTATTAGTGTATTAGATACTTTAAATTTGGAGATACCACTAAGTGCTACAAGTTGCAAACATTTACATTGATTGACTGAATTGGAGTTCAACGACGTTGTAACAGCTTAGGTCATATCAGGGTGGTCAGTTCAACTACACATGTGTTTCCTGGCTTTCTCACGCCAGTTCTGACACAACTGTCTTTCCAAGTCACTGACTACTTTCTCACATGCATCAGAGGTGACAGGCAAAAAATTGCTGGAAAGAAAGTTTGCCTCAACCAGGTATCAAATTCACAACCACCAGGTCACAAATCCAATACGCTAACCACTGAGGCTGAGAAACATTTACAGGTAAGGAAGGTCTTTTACATTGATATAGAAAACATCAATGGAAAAGAGGGTTATAAATACTGAATACTATGCTGTAGTGACTTTCCTGGTGCTTGTATTTACCTCGAGCAGCGTGAGAAAATTTGGTATCGCGCGAGACCGAAGGTCCAGCGAGATGCAAAAATTTTCTTATGCAGCGAGTAAATACAAACACCAGGAAAGTCACTACAACATAATATTCCTTTTATTATATATACATACACCTTTTCAACGTGCAAATTATTGACATTTTATTCGAAAACGGTAAGCAAAATGAAACAAATAATGGCGTAGTAGCCATAACTTCGTTTTTATGAATGGCGTATAGATGTTACAGCGTAAAATTTTGACCAATAAACTTGCAAATAAATACATACGTATACCACCCGTAAGTTACGTCATTATGACGTCATCATACCATATTTGGAAACATATTCCACTGAGTGTAGATACGGATTTTTTTCCGTCGTGTGTGATTTTATCCGCGTGCAACGCATGTATTTAACCCGGAAAACTTTCAGGTATATAATAAACAATAATGTTCATGCCGCTATAGGACGTATTCCTTTCGCTGCTCCGAACACTCCGAACATGTTCTAGATCAATGGAGTATTTCAGAACACGGTGCTGTGTTCTTCAGAACATGTTCTGACTGTTTTAAATGAAACGAGGTGCAGCACACCTGCTTAACGCGTAATCACATGTTACAAGATGGCTGAAGTACGAACAGTCTTCCAGGGCGAAAACAGCATGGATCCTGAATAGACCTCACAGATGTGCAGGGTGTTCTAGATCATGTTGAACGCAAAGTTGTTTTGTTGTTTTCAGTTGTTTTCTCAATTTCTCTTGTCTTGGCAAAAGTATATTTTGAAAAAAAAACAAAAAAACTTAGAATACTCTAGCCCATATGGTCAGAGTAAAAATCAAAGAGCTGTCAGCACTATAATCAGTCGACACTCAATTAGTTGCATTGCAAAAAAAATCTGCAACGAATCGGATGTTGTCATCATTGAAATATAGGTGAAAAATTATATTTTGAAAACATTGTGAGAAAAAGGAAAAAATGCTGGCAACCAGCAATTTCTACATTAACCCTACTGATTTCTACCCATCACAGAACAAATTTCAATTTTATAGAGTCACAAATGCTTTCACTTTGAACAAGTCGAAAATTCTGTTGTTTGGTAAAGAGTAAAGTTGTTGTAACAACTAATCCTCAGCAAGTTGTTCTGAGGTTATTTAATGCGCCTGTACCATTTCCCTATTTTCAAGAAATGTTTGCATGATATTTAAAGGTAAATTGTGACATGGTTTAGAATAGCTTTCTAATCGCCAACATTAAATTGAAAAGGGGATCAGACACAGTATAGACCAGTAATATTGTTATCGAGTTTAGAACAAAGGAAAAACATTTTTAAAATTGTGTGTGTTGATAAGAACAATGTTCGAAAATGCTCCATTCAGAACATCATTCCAGAACAGGTCACATGTGCTGAAATATTCGTTTCGCCCATTCCAGAAAAGAATTCCGGAACATAGTACATCGTGCCAGAACAGATGAATGGAATACGCCAAGTGTTTAACATCCAAGCCCATCTAAGGTGCTTGGTTTTTGACGTGCTACATACACCTTCTACAACCTAGTATGTATTAGACATGGTGTTCAACTGTATTACTTACAAAACACCACCAACAATCGTTTCTCTATGTTTTCAGATATTTTTAAGCTTGAATAAAAAATTTGTCTGTTTCATCATGTTTTGCAATAATTTATCCTCAGTCTGGTATACAGAATGGAACATATGGATTAACATTAAGGGGTTAACCCTTAGGCTGCTAAGCCCGACTCAACGACCTTTTGCAGACAGTGTAGATCAAGACCAGACTGCACACTATGTGCAGTCTGATCTTGGATCTACGCTGGCTGATAAGGAGATTTATTTCATACCTACAATCTAATTTCCAATGAAATCGCTCAAATACTACCACGTGAGTACATAATATCTGAATCCATAGTCCGGAATATGGATTTTTTCCAGAACGAGGCAAGAGTCCATGAATATGGATTTTTCAAAATGAGGCTGGAGTCCCGAATATCGATATTAGCCCTGAAGAGTATTCTACCAAAACAACTTCATTGGCTTTAAAACCTCTTTTGTGTGTTGTAAATATGTGTTTTTAATTGAAATGGCCTAATACTTTATCTTGTCGTTTATTATAAAGTCAATACGGAAGGGTGAAATAAAGAGGTCATTCAACATGCTCGTGTACAATACTGAATTCAATTGGATTCGTACACTGCAGAACCAGTCTGTTGTCTTGTCCAAGATATAGACTGGTTCTGCAGTGTACTCATCTAATAGAATTTAGCATTGTACTCAAGCATGTTCAATAACCTCATAATCTTTCCCCCAAAATACCACTGAAAAAGCAGAATTTGGGTTTTTACTGTCAGCTTGAAAGTTTCATTTCGCTTATTTAGCAGGATAATGGTAAATAAAGGTTGGAATTTTGGAAGTTTTCAAGTTCGTCTCCTCCCACCATAAGACGGAAATTTTAATACCACATTGACATTTATATTCAACAAATCTGATTGGTCAATACAATTTTATTATCAGCTGTAAAAAAACAGCAATGTGATAAATGTAGTTTTGACCGATCAGATTTGTTCAATATGGTGCTACTCACTCTTCACCAAGTGAAAACATTTTTAAGACAACAAAATAGAAGTGCTAAAATAAAGTGCTAAAATAATGAAATTTGTCCATAAAACAGGAGAAAATATTGCAGGAAAAGCAGAGAACACTATTAAAAACAACACTGTATTGTTCTGTATTTCGGCTACTGCCTTTTTCAAGAGTTTGAGCTCTTGAAAAAGGCAATAGCCAAAATATCAAACAATAGAATGTTGTTTTTCATAGTGTTTCATTCATTCCCTTAGGAATTTATTTTGTCAAAAGCAGAGAAGTCTGGCATTTTCTTTTTTTCCCAAATTGTTTCAACTGTACTTTCCCTGTTAATACACTGAGAAAAGCTGAAAATCGGCATTATCTCCATTTCCAAAATTGTTCTCGACTGCATTCTTCCTCAGCGTGTTTGAAAAAAATGGATTATTTGGTAGATATATTATTAGGGATAACCACAATGAATTAAGATCTAATGCAAGACAACAATAAATTTTTCCTTCTGTCGTGGTATTTTTAAAACTGATGTTCCTCAACAATAAGTAAAGTAAATATGTGTTTAGGTTGGGTTTAAAATTGTCTGACAAGCTAAAAACTACAAATGGATCATGTTACCTGAATTTCGTCCGCAAGACCAACATATATAGCTGTGTCATTGTTAACCTTAACAGCGTCGCTGCCCACCAGTCCCCCAATTAGACTCATGTGAACCTTGATTTGAAGGTCAGAGGAGCACTTCTCCACACTCTCACACTTAATATCAAACTCAATCTGGAAAAAAATTACCCTTTCAGGGTTTTCCCATGACAACAAAAAAGGGTGTCATTGTGACTTCCTAGTCACAAAATAATAGGGATCATCATGGAATATGGAGGGATCACAACGAAATTTAACTAGGTGAGACAAAAACTACTATTTATGAAACGATAGTAATTTTTTTTTTTGTGTTTTTTATTCTCTTTCATGGTAACCAGCATTTTCTCCTTTTTCCCACACTGTATGCTTTTAAATACATATACATGTATTATCTTTTGAATCACATTCAATTTGTGGTCTGTAAAGGCTTTCAAATTGCACATGTCTGAAATTTTGTCATTTAGTAAAGAGTTAATGACCCTGAGGATATTTTTTAAACAACATCTTCCTTAACTCTTTACCAACTACCCCTGGTTTTCATGACTCTGAGAAAGAAGCCTTTTGAAAACATTGTGGGAAAAGGAGAAAATGCTGGTAGCCAGCATTTTCTCCTTTTCCCACAATGTTTTCTACCCTCACAGAACAAGTTTCAATTTTTGAGTCACGTTAATTTTGTTGTCTACAAATGCTTTCAATTTGGACCAGTCTAAAATTTTGTCGTTTGGTAAAGAGTTAATTCTTTAGCTGACAGCAAAATTTAGATTTGTCAAAATTGAAAGTATTTGCAGATGACAAATTACATGTAGCTAAAATAATAAAAGTTGTCTATGAAAGGGTAAAAAGGCATTGTAGGAAAAAGAAGAAAAGGCTGGGCCTGTACCGACCAACCATTCGTAAGAACATTCTTACTCCTATTCTCAATAATTTTTGAAAAATTGAAAGTAACACAACTTCTGATTGACTTAACCAAACGGTTAAGCCTACCAGAAGTTGTGTTACTCGCTAAATCTGTAATTACACCAAGAATGTCATACTCCAAGAATGGTTGGTGAATATGGTCACTAGAATTATCAGCATTTTCTCCTTTTCCCAGATTGGTTTCAAAAGCTTTCAAAAGCTTTCTTTTTCAGGGTGATTAAAGCTGAGGTATTGGTGGAAAGGGGTTAGTGGTTTAGAAATACAATAAATCCTGTCCTAGTAGCTGCCTCTCTAAAGAATACATCATGAAATTAAGTTACAGTATATTCAGGTCAAAGAAAAGAAAAACATGAATGAAATCGTCTAGTATTATTCCTTTACCACACAACAAAGTTTTACGCCTGTAAAAATTGGAAGCATTTGCAGACGTCAAATTAGATTTGGCTCATATGGTGAGATTTGCCTGTAGAAGGACAGAAAACATTGCCGAAAAGGACAAAATGCTGGTTAACAGCGTTTTCTCTTTTCCCACAGTGTTGCAAAAAACTTCTTTCTCAGGGTCATTAGAACTCGGGATTGTGCAATAAAGGGTTAAGCAAGCATCTGTCCTTCAGCAAGCATGTTTTAAAGCGGCCTATTTCAATGTTTATAATCTCACAAAACTTAGTAAATTGTTTGTCATTGACTTAAGTAAGGTGAAAGCAAGCAAACCATCAGTCAAGAAGAAAGAGAAAATGTAAATAAAGAAAAAAAAATTTTTTTTGCAGAAGTATTTCCTTAACGAGCTACGTAGCCTCTTAAGGTATTTTAAGATTTTGCACCATAATTTCACAAAGGTTTGTGGGAATGTCACATGATCAATAACATGTATAATGTGCGATTGTATTCAATTAAGTATGATGATGAGTTGACCTCATAAAAATAAACCAATTTTTCGACTGCAAGGCAACCAACCCATTATTTGAATGCCAAAGTTGCACCTCCTTATGGCACGTAATAGTTCAGTTTCTGTCCTCAAAAGTAAAATTTGTACTATTTATCAGTGTTTAACAAATAATTTCAATTTGCAGCCCAAAAATTCCAAACAGGCCCCTTTAACTCTTTACCAAACGATTCCGAGTTTTAACCACCTGGGAAAAGAGGCTTTTGAAAACATTGTGGGAAAAGGAGAAAATGCTGATAACCAGCATTTTCTCCTTTTTATCACAATTTTTTTTTTTAACAAGTCGAATCATTTGAGTCACATTTAATTTGTTGTCTGCAAGTGTTCCAAATTTGGTTCTAGTCCAAAATGATGTCGTTGGGTAAAAAAGTAAAGTATCCCTCTGGTACTTGCTCAATACAGGTTTGTCTGTTTTTATTTTATATTAAATGTTAAACAAGCTTTATAAGTTATATGAATCATTCTTAATGATTGTTTCCTGTAAATCTAATTTAGTACTAGTGCAATGACATGGTTAGTTCCAAAGGCAACTCTGCCCATTGTTTGACTTGAATCCAGAATCTCTGAGGTACAAAACCCATACTTTACCCTTACAATACTTTCTCCAGTTGGAGCAAACAAGAGCAATGCATGTGGGTGCCAATAATTGGCTGCACTTGCTTGATTTTCTGTGAAAATTTAAAGTTGAAAAAAGGGCATAAATGTGTCAAAAATACTTTGATGGTTATCTGACTTCAATGTATAGGTTCCCTGTTTAATAGATAAAAACTTGTTCGAGTTTGAAGTAAATGTCTGCGGTAATAATAAAGATTTTGAAAAATGTCAAAGTATTTGCATGACGCAGACGATGACGCTGTACTCTGGAGTTATGGCAATACCTCAATGTTTTCTTTGAAAACAGCCGAGCTAATAATTAAATTTTTCCCAATGACAAAAACTTAGGATTTGTCCAAACTGAAAGGTTTTCCAGATGACAAATTAAACATGAATCAGTTTTTTTTCCTGTAACGGTACAAAATATGGTGCAAAAGGAGAAAATGCAGGTCAACAGCATTTTCTCCTTTTATTGTAATGTTTTCAGTAGCCTTCCTCCTCTGTGTTGTTAAAATACAGGACCATTTGGAAAAGAGTTCACAACAATCAAACATGGTTACATACATCTTCCTGCAATGGTTTGTCAGAACTCTCATGAAGAATCGGGTCTAGGGTGTTGAAATCATCTGCATTACTTTCAATCAGTTCAAACTTTCCTTCAATCCGGACTTTCTTCCATGCATCTCTTGGTTCAGTTTTATTCTTGTATTTCTGTCAACAGAAGAAAGCAAACATGGTGAATTGTAAAACTGGACTTACAAATTAACCCTGGCTGAGCGTGGTAATTCAGTTGTTGACGCACAGGGCTTAATAACCAGGGAGTCTCTCTGTTAATGCTCTGCAAAGTACTGGAAAAAGAAACTTGAAGAAAACATGAAAAAAAAAAAAAACATGGCTACTGAGATAAAACAGAAATAATGTTAAAATTAACCTTATCATCAAACAAACTCTTAACATTTTAGCAGATGAAAAACACATATACATCTATATTAAAAGCACTTCCAGAGTATAATGTGTCTCAAATGATTTCTCATTTCAAGGGTATAAATCATTATGGGAACAAAAGGGAAAAAGCTGATCACCAGCAGTTTTCATTTTCCGACAATGATTTCAAAGTCACTGAAAAACAGAATCTTGTGGTATAGGGTTCATTCTTTATCAAAGGACAGAATTTTAGATTTGTTAGATTAAAAGTAATTGCTGAATGCCAATCAAACATTAGTTTGATAGTTAGGCGGATGGATAGACGGACAGGTAGACAGACATGGTTTAACCAGTATACCCCCTTCTATTTAGTAGGTGAGGGGTTTAAAAAGAGAAATAGCTGGCAACCAGCATTCTCCTTTTCCCATGATGATTTAAAAATCCCTCTCCCTCAAAGTTGTTGAGACATGGAATCATGTGGTATAGAGGTAAATAGTTATGTTACTCTTTACCTAATGACAACATTTTAGACCTGTTCAAACTGAGAGCAGTTGAGGACAACAAATTAAATATTGCTCTAACATTGAGATATGTCTTATAAGGAGAGAAAACATTGTGAGAAAAGGAGGCTATGCTAGTTGCCAACATTTTTTAAATTTCCCACAAAGTTTACAAAAGCCGTCCTCCTTAGGATTTAACACAGCATTTTTTGTAAAGGGTTTAAAAACATTTACAGAACGTTTAATTAACCTTTTACCGCACAATGCCGACTTTTAATGAACCTGGGAAAAAAACTTTTGAAAACATTGTGGGAAAAGGAGAAAATGCTGGTACCAGCATTTTCTCCTTTTACCACAGTATTTTCTACCCTATCAAAGAAAATTCGCATCATTTGAGCCACACTGAATATGTCACCTGCAAATGCTTTGAATTTGGACAGGGCTAAAAATTTTGTCATTTGGAAAAGGGATAAAAAATTACTAAAGTCTATACCAAAACATCTAGAATGTAGGTACGTTCATTTTGTGAATGACTCGAGATCGTGATGTTTTCCATTAGGGTACTTTTTCCACTGTCCCTGAATATCACTCTGCTGGCACCCCCTTCACTGGCCTTGTACAAGGTATCAGCATTCAGTATCCAGATTAAATCTGTGGATAACAGATAGTCAGATCTGTTAAACAGTTCGAGAATTTTTGTCCCTTTAAAAAAATCACACCAGCCTGGGTCTGTATTCACCAACCATTCTTAAGAACAGTATTAGTCTTAATCTTAAGATTTTTTAAATTTGTAAGTAACACAATTTTCTGATGAGCTAAACCAAATGGTTTAGCCAATCAGAAGTTGGGTTACTTTCAAAGTTGAAATTCTGGAGAATAAGACTTAGAATATTCTTAAGACCGGTTGGTGAATATGGACCCAGAATATACAAAAAGAAAATATGGCTGGAACACGGGCTATGTTTCTTTCAGTGTCCAGTCTATATCTATGGATAACCGAAAGGTAGCCTTTTCCATTGCCTAAACTATAACCACTCAGCAAAATATTAGACTGGTCCAAACTGAAAGCATTTGTATGGAACATATAAGATGTGATTCAAAATATAAGATTTGTTTTTGGTGTAGTAGCAAACATTGCAGTAAATGGAAAAAATTTTGGTTACCAGCATTTTCTCCATGAACAACAATGTTATGAAAAGAATATTTCTTCAAGGTCATAGAACACAGGATTTTTTTGGTAAAGGGTAAAACACATATTTTCAGTCTGGAATAAAAACTTAATTCATTACTGTGCAAATATTTCTTTTCATGACCATACAAATAAAAAGCTTTGTAGGAAAAGAGCAACTGCTTGTACCAAGCATTAGCTCCTTTTTTAACATTAATTTTTATATTTTTTACAATGAAATTTCCAATCAATTAAAGGTTGGTCTTTTTTTTTAAACTTATGATGGTTTTCCATTTGTAAATAGTAACCTGTGTAGTAAAGCCTTTCGAACCTCATGAACCGAGAAAGTTTCACAAAAGATATAAAGAATTAATTGATATTTATTGTTTTTCTTTCTTTATGGATAACATTGAGGTTTGATCAAAGGGGAGGTAAATCAAAAAGAGTTCACCACCGCTTTGATAGAACCCTAGTTTTATCCAGTAGTTTTAGCTGTAAAAAACACACAAACAATTTTATTCTTTAACCTTTTACTACACAAACCCAGAATTTAACGACCCTGAGGTAGAAAGTAGTTGACAACATGGTGGGAAAAAGAGAAAATGCTGGTTACCAGCATTTGTTCCTTTTTCCCACAATGTTTTTAGCCCTACCACAGACAAATTTCTTTTTTTGAGTCACATTTATCTTGTCATCTGCAAATGCTTCCAGATGCTTTTATCTTAACTCTTTACCAAACAAAAAAGTTTTGGACAGGTCTAAATTGAAAGCTTCTGAAGACGACAAAATTAATGATTTAAAAATTGAAAGTTCCAGTGGGAAAGGTAGAAAACATTGTGGGAAAAGGAGAAAATGCTGGTTACCAGCATTTTCTCCTTTTTCCACAATGTTTTCAAAAGGCTTCTTTCTCTGGGCCGTAATAACACGGTTATGTTTGGTTAAGGGTTAACCTCAATGCATATACTCCTTAACCCTTTACCAGACCCTCTACATATAGCCACAAAATAAAGAGACCAAGCAATAATTGGATTGCAAAGGGGGCTTAATACATGTGCATAAAGTATCGACCGAGGTCAGTCTGCGCAGGCTGACCTGGGTTGAAACTTTTTGCTATTAGTCAATTTTCTACATATCTGAGGGCCAGTTTACCACATGATTTATTTTGTCGTATAGTAAAGAGTAAAATTTACAATAATCAGCATGGTAATTTATGGAAAATTCAATCTTTTCACATTACTAACCTTTTTTTTAACATAATATACACGTAACTATTATGAGTACTCTTACCTTACACACACTTGAGATAAGCATTTTATCACA
This sequence comes from Hippopus hippopus, assembly GCA_946811185.2. Classification (NCBI taxonomy): domain Eukaryota; kingdom Metazoa; phylum Mollusca; class Bivalvia; order Cardiida; family Cardiidae; genus Hippopus; species Hippopus hippopus. Next base: position 26,598,476 of record OX328108.1, on the reverse strand, counting down.
TAACCCTCCTTGTTTTCAGTGAAATATACCCATTACGAATTTTCTTATATCAAATAACCTACCTTTTTTCAGTGAAATATACCTATTACGAATTTTCTTATCTTATACACGTTTAATATCACAATTGTGTGACGTCATTTTTGACGTCATTTTGTACATAATTCATTGAAGTGATATAGGTTTTATAGATATAACCATCGGTGTATCTATATAGACGATTTTTCATCTTCTGATCCACAAATTGTGAAATATTGTTATGTAATAAAAAGAATCCTATATATCTTACACACATCTGAGATAAGTATTATGTTACATGTGTATCATTTCATACAATTTTCAGAGAAAAGAGCCAGGTTTTATTCATAAAAATTTGCATGTGTTTATGTATGGTTTTGCATATATTAATCTATTATCTGGGATATGTTGTGTGATAAAAAAAATCTGACAATAATTATTGTTGGTATTAGAGATAAAAATTTTATTCAACTTTTCTAAATGTTATCAAGCTCTCCCTTGGCTTGCTTCATGAAATATTTCTAGTCTTGTTTAGAAAAATTTATGTCAAATGCCAACAATTGTCATATTCCATTTATCTCCAAATTCGATCACCATAAAGAAATTGCGAGATATCAAAACATTCCAAAGCAAAGAAAAAAACAAAAGATGCCATATTGGCAGGCTGCTTTTACATTAATCAGTTGCATTTTGCCCAAATTTCACTGTTCATGCCATTCTGAAAGTTGTATGGAGGACTATGCTCTTAGTATAAAGTAGCTCAGTTCAAAGTAAATTAGCCCATCTTATCTCTTTATTATACAACAAAATTTTTGCCTTGTCCAAACTGAAAGTATTTTGCAGACAACAAAACAAATGTAGCTCAAACGATTATTTCTGTCTTTGATAGGGCAGAAAACATTGTGGGAAAAGGAGAAAATGCTAGTTACCATCATATGACTCAATGACCTTTTTGTGTATATCAAGATCAGACTGCACAGAATTTGTAATCTTTGAAATTGCAAAATTTGGGTTTATAACTATTGGCTTGAAAGTTTCATTCCACCTATTTGGCAGTTGAAAAGTTAAAGCATAATTCAATTAACTTTTTCCTAATTAATACTAATTCTTTACAGCCCTGAAGTTGAAAGCTTTCCAAAACATTGCGCAATTTTTACTTTTCATGCAATGCTTGCTTTGCTTTCCAATGACACTTTCAATCATACCATCTGCTGGTTTATGGATTTCTCACACCAGTACTGATACAACTTTCTTTCCAAGTCACTGACTACTTTCTCACATGCATCAGAGGTGAGAGGCGAAAATGACCGTAAATAAAGTTTGCCTCAACCGGGTATCAAACCTGCAACCACCAGGCCAGAGTCAGGTATACTAACCACTGAGCTGTCACGGGGGGGGGGACACCATAATTTATACTAGTACACTGACTTTGTTCTCTGTATATGCTATTGTATAGATAAGGCAACAATTTTGTCTCCTGAAAAGGAAAAACAGCATCAAACATGGATTATTCCATGTACATGAGTAAAATGTTGACAACTAATGCTGGGCTAAAGTTGGCTTGTTTTATATCTTAAACAGACGACAAAATTTTAGACTTATCTTAATTGAAAGCAGTAGCAGACAGTGGCTCAAATACTGAAAATTGTCTTTGAAAGGGTAAAAAGATAGTGAACAATGGAGAAAATGCTGATCACAGGCAAGATCTTTTTTTCAAAAAGCCATTTTCCACAGTCTTAAATATTTCGGATTTTTTTTTTGTGAGGGGGTAATTACCTGTATCCTGAATATTTGTCACACTCTGCCTTAGTCCTTCAACACTGAATTCCACAGAAATAGTAAAACACAGCATTCCATCTTGGGAACAATCTAAGCTCTCTGGGTTTAAGGGTATTGGGTTTGGATACATGTCGATCCGGGCTGTAATATCGACAATTGGGCGAGTACGTAACATCACGGCTGAGTCAGAGCTGTAAGCACCAATCAGTAAATCTGGCAAAAAAAGCACAATCAATCAGATCATTTATTTTTTATCTCCATTTAAAGACGGAAGAATATTAGATTTAAACCTCTACTAAACAAGCCTGAGTTATAACAACCCTAAAGAAGAAGACTTGAAAACATTGTGAAAAAAAAGAGAAAATACTGGTTACTAGCATTGTCTCCTTTTCCCACAGTTTTCTACCCTCTGATAAATAAATTTCAAGTTTTGAGTCACACCTATTTTGTTGTCTGCAAATGCTCTCAATTTGGACAAGTCTTAATTTTTTCCATTTGGTAAAGAATTATCGGTAACCCTTGAAGCACCTTTTACGACTATAGTTTGCTTTGAAGCAAGTGTAGATCAAGATCAGATGATTTCTGTATTTGATGAGGTTGAAACTATTCCCGCACAGTTTTCAAAAGCCTTCTTCTTCAGGGTCATTAAAAGTTGGAATTTTGAGATAGAGAGCTAATAAATCAAGAGAAATACTTCAACAGGTCAATTTTTTCAATCCATACTCTTAAGCCCTTCATCAAATAATTCTATGTTTAACAAGCCTGAGAGAAAAGGCTTCTGAAAACATGCATAAAGGAGGAAGTGCTGGTCACTAGCACTTTCTCCTATTTCCACAACATTTTCTACACCATTACAGATCTACAGCTCATTTTTACCAATTGCCAATTTGTAATTTGAAGATACTTTCATTTTTGCAAAGTAATTTTTTTTTGTTTGGGAATTAACCCTTATAGAGCGCTCTACTGCTAAATAAGTAAAATGAAACGTTTTAGCCTGTAGTAAAACCCGAATAATGTTACTTAAAACTTATTTTTGGGAGAAAAATATCTCCTTATAAGACTGTAGCTGACTGTGTAGATCAAGATCAGACTGCACAAAATGTGCAGTCGGATCTTACAACTACATTGTCCGCTACAGGTCAGTGAGTCGGGCTTAGCAGCCTAAGGGTCAACATTGATTTCATTAACCTTGTATTTATTTTTATGCATACTAATCCTTTACTACAAAATCCCGTTTTTACAACTCGTGAGAAAAAGGCTTTTGAAAACATTGTGGGAAAAGGAGAAAAAGCTGTTAACCAGCATTTTCTCCTTTTTACACAATGTTTTCTGTTTTTCTTTTCAGAGAAAAATTTCATTATTTCAATCCTATTTAATTCTTTACCTGCAAATACTTACAATTCGGATATCACTGAAATTTTGTCAACAGGTAAAGAATAAAGAATTGTAGTATTGTATGTTGTTTAATGCTACTTTCAACATTATTTTTTTTATATCTTGGCTGCTAATGCACCTATCCATGCTTTCCTGAAGTTTCTTTTACCAGTACTCCACATAACATTGCAAGGCACTGGCTTCTTTCCAACATAACCATTGTCGACACAATGGTCAGCAGTGAGAGAGGAATGAATCCTATCGCAATGACTATCATCAGTCCTCAGAGAAACATTAGCAGAGCCGGGGATCTAACCAGCGATCCCTTATTTTCAAGTCCTGTACGATACCAACTGAGCAGCCAGGACTCGATAAAGAATAAGAAGCTATGAATACAGTTGGAGGTAGGACTGTAGACGATAGCAATATCGAAACGAAATGAGACGAAAATTGACAGACAGACAGACAGAAATACAGATATACAGACATACAGACAGACGGACACACAGACAGACAGACAGAATTAAAACAAGAGGGTCATAATGGCCCTGAAGTCGCTCACCTTAGTCTTTTAGCCAAAACATGACCCATTTTCAATCTCTTTCGAAATATTATGACAAACATTCTATCAAGCTTTTATGAAAATTTGGCTTCTAGCTTATACACAAGCTTTTTCTAGAATTTCTCTCAGTGACCTACTTTTTAGCCGAACATAGCCCATTTTCCCATTGTAGATATTATCAAAACAAAGATTCTGACCACCTTTCATAAGTAGTGGACAGAAAATGTGGCCTCTAGAGTGTACATAAGGTTTTTCTAAGATTTGACATGTGGACCTAGTTTTTTACTCAATGCGACCCATTTTCGATTTCATCATATTGTACATCAAGACAAACATTCCGACTAATTTTCAAAAGTACTGGACAGAAAATGATGACTCTAAAGCTACACAAGCTATTTCAAAGATTTGACCTGGTGACCTAGTTTTTAACCCGATATGACCCATTTTCAAACTCATTCAAGATATCATTATGAAAAACATTCTGACCAACTTTCATGAGTATTTGACTGAAAATGTGGCCTCTATAGGGCACAAAAGGTTTTTGTATGATTTGAACAGTGACCTAGTTTTTGACCCGTCATGCCCCATTTGCAAACTCGTCCAAGAAATCATCAGGACATACATTCTGACCAAGTTTCATGAGTATTGAACTGAAAATATGGCCTCTAGAGCGTTCACATGGTTCTTTTAGATTTGACCTAGTGACCTAGTTTTTTACCAAACATGACCCATTTTCAAAGCTGTTTGAGATATCATCAAGACAAACATTCTGACTAACTTTCAAGTGTTTTGGACTGAAAATGTGGCCTCTAGAGGGCACACAAGGTTTTTCAAAGATTTGACCTAGTGACCTAGTTTTTGACCTGACATGACCCATTTTCGAACTCAGCCGAGATAGTATCAAGACAAACATTCTGACCTACTTTCAAGAGTTTTGGACCGAAAATGTGGCCTCTAGAACGTACACAAGGTTTTTCTAAGATTTGACCGAGTGACCTAGTTTTTGACCTGATATGACCCATTTTGAACTTGTCTGAGATATCATCCACACAAACATTCTGACCAATTTTCAAGAGTTTTAAACTGAAAATGTAGCCTCTAAAGCGTACACAAGGTTTTTCAAAGATTTGACCTAGTGACCTAGTTTATGACCCGTTATGACCCGTTTTCGAACTCAGCCGAGATGTCATCAAGACAAACAATCTGACCTACTTTCAAGAGTTTTGAACCAAAAATACACAAGGTTTTTCTAAGATTTGACCTAGAGGCCTAGTTTTTGATCCAACATGACCAATTTTCAAATTTCTTTGAGATATCATTAAGACAAATATTCTGACCAAGCGTCATGAGTATCGGAATGAAAATGTGGCCTCTAGAGCGTACACAAGGTAAAAGTTGACGACGGATGACGCACGATCACAAAAGCTCACCTTGTGCACTTCTTGCTTAGGTGAGCTAAAAAGCTAAAATAATGATATTGGCGGACTATCATAAGGAACACGGGTATGAAGCTTCAAAAATTTTGTTCAAGGTTTTTGAGTTAAAGAGATATTGATCTTTAATAGATTATACATGAAGCCCCTTTTTTCTATGACACCGTATTTACTATAAAAAAAGTAAAAATAAATAAATAAATATCGGCGGACATCGTAAGGAACACGTGAATGATTTTCTATTAGTTTTTATCAAGAATTTTAGAAGATATCTGTCCGGAAAGACGGACGAACAGATGGTCATTGCTCCATGATGAAATTTTACATTTAGCCCCCTTTTTTCAAGACATGGCATTTCATGAAATAAAAATAAATAACTATTGTCTGTGGCTTGTGAGAAACAATATAAAGATGAAGTTTCGTGACATTTTGTCATGTAGTTAAAGAGATATTGGTCCATAGTGAAAATATATGTCAAGCCCCCTTTCTCCATGACATGGCATTTCAAAAAACAAGGGTATAAAACTGTGGTGTTGCATGGTGAATCTGGGTGAAACTTGTTGTCCTGCATTTCCGAATTGTGGTTGATAGTTTTTACAAGTTCGATGTAAAAACTCTGTAAAGTTTTCAAGATATGACTCAAAACAAAAGTTCACTCTATATACCTTTATGTCTTACTTTGTGACCCCCGGGACAGGGCCAATTTTGACCCCAAGGGCATCATTTGAACAAACTTGGTAGAGGTTCACCAGGAGATGATCCATACAAATTATCAAAACTCTCGGCCTTCTAGTTTCAGACAAGAAGATTTTCAAAGTTTGCTCTATATACGATTTTGCCCAAATTTGTAACCCCTGGGGCGGGACTAATTTTGGCCCCAGGGACATCATTTGAACAAATTTGGTAGAGGACTACTAGAAGATACTACATACCAAATATCAAAGCTCTGGGCTTTCTAGTTTCAGACAAGAAGATTTTTAAAGATGTTGTAAATTTCACCCTTTTTGTTGCTATGGCAACCAGAGTTAATGGGTTAATTCAATTCTTTTAAGAACTTTGGTAGAACTTCACCCAAGGAACATGCCTGCCAAGTTTCATCATGATTGGCCCACCGGTTTAGGACGAGAAGATGTTTAAAGGAATTGACAGACGGACGGACGGACAGATGGACGCCAGACAACGACCGATCTTAATACCTCACCTTAGGACTTCGTGCTCAGGTGAGCTAATAAAATCCTTTCCTCAAGTTTGTTTGGCTGAGCATGGTAGTTTAATGGGTAACATAAAGGGGTTGAAACCAGGGAGTCACCAGGGAGTCACTGGTTCAAATCCTAACTTTAGCCAATTTCTTCCTGGGAATTATTGATAGTAATTGCAATACTCAATTCCTCTCGTACGACGGATCATTATTTTGACAATGGTTATAATTAGAAAGTAGCCAGTGGCTTGGAAAGAATATTGTGCTAAACACAATAGATAAGTAAAAGATACTCCAGGACAGTATAGGTAGCTGTACTGGCTGCTTCAATATAAATGAAATAATGTCAAAACAGCATTAGATACCATACAAACAAACAAACAAATCAAGTTTGCTTACTCTTTACCAGACAACAGAATTCTGGACTTGTCAAAACTTTAAACAATCACAGATGACAAATTAATTTTAGTTCAAATGACAGGATTTGTCTTTAAAGGGGCAAAACCATTGTAGGCAGACAGACGGTGTTTTTAACAGTCTCAATTTTGTAAAAGCACACAATGGTTAGGTAAAGGGTTAATTTGGTATCGCCTGAAACATATGTGCAACATATTTGGAACATTTGACCTGAAAAACAAACTTGTAAATTAGAAATAATCAATATGAATTGAGCTTAATTATAATAATTTCACTTTCAGCATACTATCTAGGATTTCTTTTGTACAACTCCGGTTCTGAGAAGAATATAGGACCATAAAGGCCCTCTTGTTTTAAAACTTGCTGGAAAAACTCTTAAAATAGTCTTAAAAATATTCTTAAAATACATGAATACTCGTACTGGTGAAAACATTATCACAGAAGGAGACAACTCTCCTTATAAATGTCTTCATTTGCCACAATGTTTTCAACATTGGACTTCTGACATACATGTATGAGAGAAATTATTGGCAATAGGTGGTGGGTTTACCAAAGGATGGATGTTAATGGTAAATCAGTTATCTACAACCTACCAGGATATCCATTGTTATCAATGTCCTCATTTCCATACAGGCTCCACCCAAATCCTCGCAGGTCAGCACGAATTTTTTCTCCTGGTTAGAAAATAGTACGCAATATTTACTTCAATGGTAGAATGGATATAAAACATCAGGATGATTTTAAAAAGAGTATACAAAGTCAATCTGGAAAAAAAGCTGTCATATGATAGGCACACACAAACACACACACACACACACGAAGAAATATACACACATGAAATAAAAATTACAAAGACTTTAAAAGATTAACCCAATCCTGTCCAAAATATATTGTTTTATGAACTTTCAAGCTGACAAACAGTCTTAAAGTCATTTACATCTTGAATCAAGAATCAGTAATCCATATGTGAGAGATAAAACACCAGTCAATGCACATATAGTCTCTAATTACAGGCACAAATGATCTAATTATAATACATCAGTTATCCATTATACATAGTCACATTGTATCATTAACTTCCCTTTATTATCAACAATAAATATTATAATTATCAGTATCAAGCCATATGATATAATTATAACAAAACTTTTGGGGAACTATCACTAAAACTGAGGGAGAACTGTCAACTGAGTCAGGGAACTTGTCTTGTCTGGGAACTGTCTTGAATCCTACGTTAAGATCAGCATGCGATAGCTGCAGCAAGACCATTGACAAACATTGTCAGAGAAGTCATATCTTAAGATCTTCTGACAACAGGGTGCCTTCATAGGCTTTTACCGTATATCAAACGGTCTTGTTTAAGACTGATAAATAAAACTCGATATTTTTTACTTTGCAACATTCAAGAAACTGTAAGATAACATTTGTAAAAACGTGCAAATCCATGCATTGAAAAAACATCATTTCGTATACAATCGACAACTCTAAGAACAGATATGACATCATCATACTCATTTAAATTAATTTGTGTTACAGAGCATCCTTGCCAAACTCTATTGTGAAATCAAAATACATGTATACCTTAAGAGGCCACACAGTCCATTGAGGAAACTCCATTGAAAACTCCTTTTTTTTTAAAGTTTTGTCTTTCTTGTTTAATGATGGTTCACATACTATGGGCTTACTAAGATCATTGATGAATCATGTTTGAAGTTCAGTGAGCGGCTGCTTTTTACAAATTAAAATTACAGTTTAACCCTCTATCACACAATTCCGACCTTTTAGGACCTCTTGATGAAGAGTGGTTTTAAAAATTTTGTGGGGAAAGCAGAAAATGCTGGTATTCATCATTATCTCGTTCTCTAATAGTGTTGTCAACTCTTTCAGAAACAAATCCTATTCTACCCACATTTGATTTGTTTTTCTTGCATTCTTTAAATTAATTGAGAAGTCTAAACTTTTGTCGTCAGGAAGAGGATTAACTTAGGTGTATTTGTGTAGTTCAACATGGTTGCAATTGCTTGGTGCTTTCTAATATGGGTTCCAGTCCGTTCATCTTTTTCCATTTCTATCATTAGGACGCTACTTTGTCAAAAATGACGGCCTAGGGACATTTGAAAACCGATCAAAGCGACATCTACTTTACCTCATCCCACAGTAGATGTTACTGCAATTGTTTTTCGAATGCAGATGACTAAAATAGATAACAAAATTCCAATAGTCTCGGTTTGATCACTTCCTGTTTGTGCGCCATTTTCGAAAATGTTGACAACAAAATTTAAGAAACGTTACTCATGATGACTTTAGAGGCTAGATTAACAATAGCTTCTAAACGTTTCGGCTGTTTGACTCTGAAAATTTTTAAAAGGTTGCTGTAACAAGTGTTGTTGAAGGTCGCGAGGAATTGGACGTAACCGTCGTTATTAACATTGTGATAAACAAGTCTATAATTAGATAATCGACACAATTGATAATCATGGGGAGCCCCTCAAATGTCCCCAGGCGGTAATAATAACGAAAGCGATAAATAGATAGCTAGCTGCCAAAGATCAACCGCAGACCGTGATTCAAAGGAAAGCATGATACAGAGTAATTATGATTACTACAGCTTGAACCCATGCTAGGTGCCTTCCAATACGTTATAAAACACTAAGAAAGAAATTTCTTTATTTTTTAAATAAGGTAAAAGAGAGAAAATGCTAGTTTTTCTATTTGAGACAAATTTAATTTTTTGTGTGCCCAGCACCTGCAATAAGTTTGAAACTTTAACCCTTCACCGCAAAATGCCTACCTTTGACTACCCTGGGAAAGAATCATTTTGAAAACATTGTGGAAAAAGGAGAAATGCTGTTAGCCAGCATTTTCTTCTTTCCCGCATTTTTTTGCACACTATCAAAAAACAATTGCACCATTTGAGCCGCACTGAAATCATCGTCTGCAAATACTTTCAATATGGACAAGGCTAAAATTTTGTCCTCTGGTAAAGGGTTAACAGGGGTGTCAAAGTCTATTTTCCGCTCTTTCTCCCCTTCCTCTTCACCACATATCTGCACTATTTCTAATTTTCTTCAACACTAAGATTATCCTTTCACACATGTGAAAAAGATGGCTTTTGAAAACATAGAGATAAAGGACAAGATAAATGTAACTGCATTTTCCCTTTTTCCCACAATGATTTTTTACCCTACCAAAGAGAAAAATCATCATTTGAGCTATATTTTACTTGTTGTTTGCAAATGCTTTTGATTTGTTCCAGTCTAAAATTTTATTGTTTAGGAAAGATTTAAGAACAAATAAAATCAGGTTACCTGCAATTCTTTGTGAGAATTTGTCCTCCATAATACAGTTGCATGAACCCTGACCATGATAGATGTACACAGCTCCTTTTCCCCCATCATCATAGGGTGCTCCAATGGCCACATCTGAAAGCAAAATGTTTGTTGGTTGTGTGTTTAACGCCATTTTCAACATCATTTCAGTTATAATGTAGTGACCAGTGCACCTATCCATGCTTTTCTGGAATTTCTATTCCCATTATTACCCACAATAATCTTTCAGACCTAATGGCAGCTTTCCAAGATAACAAGTGGCAATACTAAGTTCAGCTGTGAGAAAGGAATGATTCTTATCTCAGTGACTATCATCAGTTCTCAGAAAGAAATTAGCAGAGCTGTGGAATCGAATCACCAAACCCTGGGTTTCAAGCCCTGTATGTCACCAACTCAGCTACTAGAACTGGTAGAGTAAAGCATTTGAACATTACTATACAAATAACTCAACATTTCATTCATTTTATAGGCCTCTGGCCCAAAATACAGATATACATATGTAACATGTATAGGTCTTTTGACCCTCTACAAACAGCATTCATAGACATTTGTGTTAACCATTATCCTGCCAGATAACTAAAATTGAATTTTCAATTCGATAGTAAAAACCCAAATATTGCTATTTCAGAGTTATGTTTTGGGGAATAATATCTCCTTATCGGACAGTGCAGATCCAAGATCAGACCACCCATTCTGTGCAGTCTGATCCTGATCTACACTGTCCGCAAAAGGTCTGATCTTGATCTACAGTGTCCGCAAAAGGTCGTAATTTCCATGGTTAGATAGTCACTAGAATCATCAAGTTTATCAATCTAACTAAATAGCCTTTTGTAAACAAGGTCTATGCAAAAAAAAAAATCCTCAGTTGCACTTCCCTCCTTTATCACAGAAATGATCCCACTAAAGCTAAACTAAATGGTATTCTTCTGAATGTTTTCTGGAGAAATTAGTTATAAAACAATGTCATGAGGTGAAAGGTTAACCCTTTATCTGCTGAATAAGTTAAAGAAAACTTTTCAACAATAACAAAAAAAAAAAAAAAAAAAAAAAATGCAGGTTCAATGTTATTAACAGGGGAGAAATATACAAATAAGCCCCAGACTTACAAAAAAGTAAATAATTTACATAGACAAACCAGTAACCTTGTCGTGGCAGTAAAAAGATTGAATTGTGTACTAAACAGTACTCAGACATTAAACTTCTGATTCGAGGACAAAGGTCTACCTCTAAACTACTGTCTCTCTTAGACTGTGTACTAATATGACAACTTGACAAGTTGCATTTCTAACAAGTAAGTCATGGCATTATTAAGTTAACACAAAGTATTTGTGTGCTGCTTGGGAAAAGAGGGGGTTTATTGCAACTTTCTGATGCATTACACCACGTAAACTATCACATAAAATTGATAAAACAGCTGTATCATGATGTAGATTAATCCTGATACAAACAGAAAGTTTTCAAATACCAGAAAGTTTGATCCATGTCAGCCTGCATAGTCCACACAGATTGACATGGGTCCATTTTTAATGCATTAAATTGACTTTTCACGCAGCATGACTCTTTGTAAATTATCAGAGTAAGGAAATAATAACTACTATGCGACTCTGTTAAATATTTCACTTTCAGCATATTACATATGATTTCTTTTTTACAGCTCCGGTTGGGAGAATAAAATATAACCATCATGGGCCTCTTGTTTCAAAACTCCTCGAAAAATCTGTTTTCGGGTCACTATAACCCTGTCCGTGCCATATGTGAAAAAGGGGAGACAGCACCAAATAATTATGCAGTCTAATGTTGGGCCTTTACCATCCGCTTGTGTAGTCAAGCCCATATAATAAATAGAGAATACATGGCTGGTGTCTTGGATTGGGAAATTTTATCCAGCAAGGCATAGTTGAATCAGATAAGACTCCAGGGCCCACCCTGATATACTTTCCCAATCCAAGACACCCACGATCTATTCCACTTATCCTGTTCCTCATTTATATTCATATCCAACTAAACTGAATATGGCACCCTGTTTTAGGGTAAAATTTATTGCAAGTGACAGGATAAAAATCTTTTATATTTTTGATGCTGCAGAAGTTATAGACAAAGAAGCATGGTCAGGATTGATAAAGAGGCAGACTTTCAATCAGTACCTTTTTACCAACCCTGAAAAAGAAGGCTTTTAAAACAGTGTTGATTAACAAGAAATTGCTTTCTACCATTTCAAAGACAGAAATCATTTTTAAGCTACATTGAATTTGTTATCAGAAAATACTTTAACTTTGGTGTGGTTTGGTAAAGAACTAACTGTTTATCAGATGACAAAACTTTGGATATGTCCATGATGCATTTGCAGACAACATATTAAATTTGTCTCAAATAAAGAAATTCGTTTTTGAAAGGTTAAAAAATACTATGGGTAAAGGAGTAAACGCAGGTTACCAGCATGTTCTCCTTTTCCAACAGTGTTTTAAAGGCCTTGTTTCTGAGGGCTATTAAAACACAGGATTGTTTGGCCCTGACTAAATCCAACATACATTTTCAGTCTTGGTATAAGACAAAAAAATAAAATGCACTTGAAAGGTTTCTCTTGTTTAGTATGTCTCAACCAAGCAAATGTTTTGTGCCCCCTGATCTTGATCCACACTGGCCACAAAAAAACCGAAGCTGTGAAAGATGTTATAGGGGTTCATTACAAACTAGTAGATCTGAGCATCAAAGTTATAAACTGTTATACCATTATAATCATCTGCATTCAGATCACCGGCTGATGCAATACTGGTCCCAAATCTGGAAAATTCCACCTTATCTTTGTACATGGGGTGCCTGGCTCCCCCTGAGAGGATTCCAATAGGTCCACAAGCAGTCTGAAAATATACAGAAAGATAGATCTGTGATAGAAAGTGACTTACTAGCCCTGACAAGTCTTAGTGTCTTACCTCAAACTCTTTACCATACAACAAAACTTTAAATTGCTCCAAATTGAAAGCATTTGCAGACAAAATAATAAATATGGGGAAAATGATGGGATTTGTATGTGAAAGGCTGGAAAACGTCGGAACAGGAGAAAATGCTGGTTACCAGCATTTTCTCCTTTCCAACAATGTTTTCAACAGGATTACGTGATAAAGGGTAATATGGCCCAAATAGTGTAAAAATTGTCTTTGAAAGGGTAGAACCATTATGGGAAAAGGAGAAAATGTTAGTTACCAGCATTTTGAGTGGTTTGAGGTGTTTTGGTGTGATTTTTGTACTTATTCATCCATAATGTAGACTGTATAAACGAGGCATGTAATTTATAGAGCTAACTCTATGACTTTAAGCTCTAAAGTTCATTGCTTATGTAGTTGGATTGCACGGTTTATCAATTTGGATGTTAATTTCATATATCAACTAACACAGGCAGGTCTGTTCATTGATCTATGAGGACTTAATTTTCCTAAAACAGAAGAGAGATTCATTGTCACAGAATTTTAGTTTGACGGTTGACAAAAGAAGGTGAGACCTGAAAGATGACTACAGTTTAGAAATACTGACCTGCTGTTTCATGGTGTAGATAAATACACGACCTTCTTCAACCATCTTTCCTGAATAATATGGTGCACCAATAAAGATTTCTTCTGATCCGTCCCCAGTAACATCAACAGCGAGCACTGCAGCTCCAAACTTCGTTCCTACCTGATCTTTCTTGATGCCGTTTGCTTCAAAACGTAAGGTCTTTATACCTGTACACTAAAATTTCAAATTGTATCTTATCATAACCTCCTGCAAGATGTTTTTTTTATTATTATTATTATTATTTGTTTTGCAGCGGACCACTTTGGAAAGCATTGTGGCAAAAGATGAAATCATTCTCAAAAAAACGATATCAAGATTTGAAAAGAATTTAGGTTTGGCCTGCACTCCGATTCACAAACCAAAGACAACAACTTTACTCATTTCTCTTTACCAGTGGACAAAATTTCAAACTTGTCCAAATTGAGAACATTTGCAGACAACACACTGAATTTGACCCAAATATTAAAATTTGTCTTCGAAAGAGTAGAAAACATTCTTGAAAAAGGAAAAAATTGCTGGTTACTGCATTTTCCCCTTTTCCACAATATTTTCAATTCCTGGTTAGGGTTGTTAACACTCAGGATTGTATAATGGTCATGAGTAAACTTGAAATTGCAAAATTTTCGGAGTTTTATTTCTAGACTGTAACTGCCTGTTCGGTTTATTTGAAAAGGATAATCAACAGGTTGTGTTTGATGTTACAAATCTGTCACCAGAATTGGGGTGTGGTACGGTTCAAATACAAGTCCATAGGACGAGTCTTTTAAGCACATCACTCCCAAATCAAGTGACACATTTTCAAATACAATAAATTGATAAATTTATTTATCATTTACATCCTAATTCATACTCTTGTTATTCCTAATGATTATCAAGAATTTTATTCAGGGGCAAATATTTTTAGCTCACCTGAGCACAACGTGCTCATGGGAAGCTCTTAGGACCACCCTGTGTCCGTCGTCCGTCGTGCATCGTCCGTCGTGCGTGGTCAACAATTCTTAAAACATCATCTTCTCCTAAACCACCGGGCCAGTGTCAACCAAACTTGGCAGAAATGTTCCTTGGGAGGTCCTCTTTAAAAACTGTTCACAGAATTTGATTCCATCAAAAACTCTGGTTGCTATGGCAACCAAATTTTCTAAGGAAATTCTTTAAAAATCTTCTCCACTGAAACCGCTGATCAGATTTTGAAAAAAATTCACAGAAATGTTCCTTGGGTGACCCTTTTCAAAACCTGTTCGCAAAATTTTGATCCGTCTAAAAACATGGCCGTGGTGGGGGGGGGCTCTTTGCACTCGTGCGGTGTCAACAATTCTTTAAACATCTTCTCCTTCTAAACCGCTGGGCCAATTTGGACCAAACTTGGCTGGGATGTTCCTTGGGATGTCCTCTTTAAATTTGTTCACAGAATATGATTCCATCAAAAACTCTGGTTGTCATGGCAACCAAATAGAATTTTCTAAGAAATTCTTTTAAAATCTTCTCCTCTGAAACCGCCTGTCAGATTTTTAAATAATTTCAGAGAAATGTTCTTTGGGTGACCCTTTTCAAAACTTGTTCGCGAAATTTTGATACGTCGAAAAACATGGCCGTGGGGGGGGGTGCTCTTGCACTGTATGGACTTAAAGAAATTCTTTGAAATTTTTCTTCTCTTAAACCACTCGTCAGATTTTTAAATAATTTCACAGAAATGTCCCTTAGATGCCCCTTTTGAAAAATTGTTCGCCAACTTTTGATCCGTCAAGAAACATGGCTGTGGTGGTGGTAGGCTATTTGCACTATACGGATATGAAGAAATTCTTAAAAATTCTTCTTCTTTGGAACCACTGGCCACGTTTTGAAATAATTGCACAGAAATGATCTTTTGGTGCCAAATTAAGCCCCTTTTTCGACTTAGAATTTTTAACTTACTATCCAGCACCCAACAGCCAATCGTTGGCACCTGCATGCGGTGCTCTTGTTTTTAATCGGTCGGCGAGAACCGTACGATAAGAGAGACCACAAATTTCGGAAACCTTTCTGCTGAGAGCAAAATGATGTAACTGGAACTCGTAACAGCTTTTACTTACAACCTTTAACACTAATACCAGCTGTCTGGACCTTATTATATTGACCTTAATATTACCTTTAACCCAGATACGAGCAAGAATACTAACTATTAGTAAACAGGTCTTCAAGTAATCCCACACTTAACTTTTCAGTTATGTAATTAATCGCAGTTACAGTTTGGTCAACGTTTAATTATGTCATAATACCAGTATAATCAATATCACGAGCCAGCAAAAACTAAAAATTTTCTAAGCGTTTACTTTCAATACGGTTATAAGAAACGGTATCAGTGATAAAGCAACAATTTACGAATGAAACAAGAGCGAATCAAGGGTATCGGGTTATGTAAACATATCTAGTAGTCGTTTGTTGTCCATATTATCGGCCGAGTTGTGACGAGTGCTGCCCGTATATGTAGCAGTTGTTGAAAAGATGATAGGTCATTTGGCCTTGACCAGGGATAAATTTGCAATGGAACGGAGTTTGTAAGGAAATATTGCTTTAAAAGAATTTGAAATTTTAGATTGTTTTGCCTTATAACAAACTGACGTAATTGCAACTGGTAACAGCCGACCGTTGGTCGTTTAATGTTAGCAAGATGACGCGTGTAAAGCAGCGAGGGACAAAGCACGTAGAATTGTTTAAGGGTTATGACCCCAGCGGAGAGACCATTACGTAAACATTTTCAGAATTGACTGGTTATCCACAGTTGGAACCTTAGTAACCACATTTTCCATTCATAATACTGACCAGCATAGATCTGATTACGCATCTGTCAGCTTCATAGGATGTATTAATCCTTGGGCTGCAACGCGCGACTTTATGATTTTTGAGATGAGGGAAGAGAAAGATCAGACTGTGCACTACATGCAGTCTGATTTTGGATCTATACTGTCCGATGAGGAGATATTTATTCCCAAAAAAATTGAAATAGTAAAAAATTGGGTTTTTACTGTCTGCTTGAAAGTTTCATTTCACTTATTTAGCAGATTATGGGTTACATTATTTTCATTGACCATTTTCTCTCCTTCCAACCACGGCACTACCATTTCACACGCTCACTAACATGTTTCTTTTTGATGACATTCTAAAGATTGGAATCAGTCTGTTAACCGTTGACAAACGATCCTGTGGGGCTTTAAAAATGTAGTGGGAAAAACAGTATGTAGCATGTTCTCTTTTTCCTCACAGCATTTTTTCATCATTTGAACGATTTTCAATATTTTGTCATTTGGTAGAGTTAAATAGAGCATTTTCATAGAGGAGAATAAAAAAACCTGAAACTACAACACAATTAACGTCATATTCTCCATGGCTGAATCAACTGACCTGGACAAAAGGGGTGTAGGACAAAAGCCCACTAGGACAAAAGCCCACTTGGACAAAAGCCCACTGGACAAAAGCCCACTGGGACAAAAGCTCACTTGGACAAAAGCCCACTTGGACAAAAGCCCACTTGGACAAAAGCCCACTGGGACAAAAGCCCACTTGTATGCATAATTATGCATTTGATTAAGAAATTGAGATTAGTTTCAATTTATTTGTTTGTTGAGTATGTAATGAGTTTAAAATATAAGTATTCACGAGTCAACAGTGTACACTAGTTTTCTCCTGACATTTCTGTTAAAACAAACAGCAGATTCAGATACAATGGATTTTTTACCAGCTCTATGCTTTTTATTCAAGTTTAATCAAATGAAGTACTTTGTCTTAAGAAGGGTAGAAAACACCAATGTAGAAAACATTGTGGGAAAAGGAGAAAATGCTCGTTACCAGCATGATAGCCAAACTTTGGATGATCAAAGAAAAAAGGTGTGAAAGTAAACAGAACACTTTTGACCTGAAGTATATGATAAGAAAAGTGGGAAAATTAACAACTATCAAAACAAGTAATTGTTGTCAATGTTAAAAATTTATAATGTGACAAATATCTCATTCTACATCCTATGTGTTCAAGAAAATATTGCTGAAATCTTCATTCCACAAAATATATGTATTATAGATATGTACTTTTCAGGTAAAATTTACTATTATCTCATATTGCATCAAAGTTTACAATAATTAGATGGTCATTTTCAAAAACAAATTAAAAATTAAATTTTCATGATAAAAAAAATTGAATAAACAACGCTTAATTATCATATCTTTCATAAGAGTTTAAAAGAAATGTATCTAAAGTACTTTGAAACACTTCATGTATACTGGGGTAAAAGTCCACTTGTCCAATTCAGATAGGCAAAAATTTTCATTTTCTTTTTTCATATGAGGACCTGATTTTAGCAATGCCCAAACTACTAATGCCATGCACTGAAAGTCACCTAAAAGGTGCAAATATAAAGATCTTGGATGGAGTTAAAATCCCAAATCGGTACTTTCTCACAAAAAGGTCAAGAAAAAAGATTTAAACTCTTTTTTATAAGAAGTGGGCCTCCCTGCCAAATTTAGGAGTGGGCTTTTGTCCAGTGGGCTATTGTCCTAGTGGGCTTTTGTCCCAGTGGGCTTTTGTCCGTTCCCCTCCTCGGACAAAAGCCTCTTCGGAAAGCGCAGATTCAGACCATACTGCACAGAACATGCTATCAGATTTTAGATCTGTCATGCCAGTTTTCTGAGATATTCAACTCAAGACAACCACAGCACTGCAATATTTAGGCTGCTTTTCCACGCTTAACATAATTATCTATTTCATTAGTTCAGCGCTTTAGGTGTAAAACTCTCAGTAACATGTTTGTCTCATCAGCTACTACATATTGGTTGATTCTCATCCTTTCCATATTTCAGATTAAGAGACACGGTTTACTGCAGTGATGCCCTTGCTCATTAGAATGACTTTTATACAATGACTTGTGTTGTCCAAGGACAAGTAATGTCGCTTTTGAATACAGTAAAAGATCAAGATCAGACTGTCCTTTGAATGAAATGCAGATCAATATCACAGACGTACATATCTAAGATCTTAATTGTCTGTTTATGTAGGATATATATAAAAAAAAAAAAATCTCGACCATGAAGTTATGAAATTTCAATGTATAGTTTTTGTTTTTCTGACTGTAAAAGGCAATAACTGAGTGTTTTAACTCTGAACCAAACTGTCCGGTTTACCCCGAGGAAGACGGTTGTTCAAAACATTGTGGAAAAAGGGAAAATGCAGATAACCATCGTTTTCCCCTTTTCCCACAATTTTTTTACCCTTTCAACGATTCATATAATCGTTTGGTCTACAGTTTACTCGTCATGTGTAAATGCTTTCGATTTGGACAAGTCTAAAATTACATCATTTGGTAAAGGGTTGAGGGTTGGGTAGATACTACATTCTTTGAAAGTAATGTGGTAGAAATTGGCCAGCCGATGTTTTGGACAGAACGATTTGGCCCAGGACAATTTAGACAGCCAAAAAACATTAGGATGGCTTGTTAAAAATGGAAAAAAATTAAAGGCTCACTAGCAGCCAAAAGTAAACAATTTGATAGTCATAACACAGGCATATTCCATGCGACTTATTCATATCATTTTAAGGTATGATTATTATTGATAATATCTGACAATATGTTACAGTATAGTTACAAAAGTTGCAAAAATTACATGATCAGAATTGTCAAATATATTTTGCGCTCTATTGCTGTCGACTAGCTAACATATATCTTTAGCAATCCTTTAAACTACTAATTGGTCAAAGACAGTCAAAAAATGGAGTTCCTACGTGACTCAGTCATAAGGTGTAGGATTTCTATCCCATACATAGTTCAAACAACTACCATTTGATTTGTGATTTCAAACCATTGTAGTTATTCAGTGTTGACCGATTACAGTGCTGACAGCACTTTGATTTTATTGAAGTTATTGAAGAAAAAGTTTTGGAATAACTGAAAAAAAAATTGGCTATGGTCCTCTCAAAAATTCAGGTGAGCGATCCAGGGCCATCTTGGCCCACGTATTTTCTTTACATGTACAGTATCCATTTCTGGCTGCAGCAGCTGACATATCAGATAACATATATCATGAGACCTGTAGAATAAATTCATGCAATAGAGGAGAAAATTGTAGACTTGACCTTTTCAAAACTTTGCAGTTCAGAAATCAAATAATGCTAAAAAAAGATGGGAATACTCTAAAAAATCTTTGAAAGGGTCAAAAGCATTGTGGGAAAAGGAGAAGATGCTAGTAGACAGCATTTCCTACTTTTTCCCACAATGCTTTTAAAAGCCTTCTTCCTCAGGCTCATTAAAACAATGGGTTCTGTGGTAAATGGTTTATCCGATCAAAGTTGTGTTACTTCCAAATTTAGAAAATTTTGGAAAAACAAAACTGAGAATGTTCTTAAGAATGGTTGGCGAATACCTGCCCTGTAGTCTTGTATCAAGATTAGACTACATGTTCTGCAGCGTGATCTTGATCTACAATTTTTTTTAAAAAACAAGTAAAATTCACGAGGGACTTACTGATTTCCAAATTCCAAATTCCATGACCTCTATTTTTTGTGTACCTTTCAGTATTTCTACCTGAAAACATACACATATACAAATCAAAATTATCAAGCCTATCATGACAAAAAATATAAATATCCCTGTAAAAGGAAGCTTCTGTAAACATTGTAAAAAGAGATAAATTATTTGTTGCAAGTATTTGCTTCTTTTTGGCAGTGGTTTTTCATACCGATGAAAATCGATTTTTGGTTTCCTTGTCTTGAGATTTACGTTGGTTAGTAGTTGGGCCAAAATAAGCAAATTCAAATTCAAAGATCACATATCTTCTCAAATCTTTACCATTCAAAACGTTTTGTTTAGCCAAACAATCCTGTGTTTTTCAAAGTTCTGAGTAAAAAAGTTTTCGAAAGTATTCTGCAAAAAGACAAAAATGCCGGCAAGATTGCTCTCCACCCTTTTAAAATAAAATTTTCTCCTTATAGCGACATTTAATTTGTTGTCTGCAAATGCTGTCAAATGGGTCATGTCAACAATTCTTTTTCCTAAAGTTTTCTCTTTGCTTTTTGATTGGCTGACTCTTGCATCACTCACTAATTAGTTTGGATTTTAACTCTTTACCAGATGACAGAATTTTAGACTGGTTCAATTTCTAAACATTTGCAGACAACAACCCAAATATGATTGAAATTATGAAATTTTGTTTGAAAGGTTAGAAAACAATACCAGCACTACTCAACAGCCTTTTCTCCTCTTACAACATTGTTTCCAAAAGCCTTCATTTTGTCATTAAAAGATTGGATTGTATGGTAAGGTGTAAATTCTCTTCCAAACACAACAGACACACACATACACAGACCCACAGACACACTGACAGACACACAGACACACACAAACAGACAGACACACAGAAGGACACACAGACAGACACATACCTTTCCAGTATGACCTTGAGTTTTGGTGTGAAAGTTTGGGCAGCCAACAACTACATAGTTTTTGTTGTCATGAAATGCTGCTGTTGCAACGGAGTAGCCTACAAAGAATGATAATCAATATGCTGTCAGCACTGTAATTGGTCAACACTGAATTACCGCACCGGTTTGAAAATCACTAATCAAATAGTAGTTATTTGAATTATGTATGAGATAAAGAAGCCCATGTTGTATTGCTTTATATCCTGGATAGGAACCTTGACAATTGATTATCTAAATCTATTCTTATTCTTGCAAAGGAATATTTGGAAAATATCTTCATTCAGTAATGAATTGGTTTATTTTATTCTTGTTTTGTGTTTTAGGCTGGTTTCCACATCATTTCAATCATATTACAGCAACAGCCTACATGTTCATGTATGTAATGGATCTCTCTTGTACTAGGTTAGGGATCTGAGACTTCCTGCCAAATGACACTCCCAAAAACATGAGTCTCGATCATACACCTTACAACTGAGCCATGTAGATCCCCTTTTTAACTGTCCTTTACAAATTAGTAGTTTAACTGAACAATTAAATTATACATTTGTCAGACGTCAGCAATAGAACTGAAAAGATATGGGACAGTTCTGATCACCAATACCTAGTTTCAAGCATTAGATATCACTCTTCCATGAATAACAGTACCTACCAACCTTTTATTAGAGAAAAAATACACATAAAAACACAAATATTCTTTTCTGTAACTTTGGCATATTTGTAACTGTACTGTAACATATTGTGGAACTTTTAATAATATCCACACTTTCTAATGGTAGAAAATTTAAGAATAAATCATAAATTATGCCTGCATTTTGACTTCCGAATCATCTAATTTTAGCCATTTGTGATTCTTTTATTTTTCAGTTTTTAACAAGTCATTGTGTATATCTAGACAAATTCTCCCACCTAATATATTTTGGATGGCTTTATCGTTCGAGGCAAAATCTTCCTGACCAAACTGTCTGCCGCCCAAATTCTCCTACATTACTTTCAAATAGTGTGGCTACTTAAGAACGAAGTAACTTTGTATCAAACATCTAAATTTTAGACTTAACCAAATCGAAAGTATTTGCATATGACAAAATAGATGTTGCGCAATTGATGATTTGAATCGTTGAAAGAGTATAAAACATTGTGGGGAAAGGAGACAGTGATAATTATAAGCATTATCTCTTTTTTTCCACAGTGTTTTAGCAGCCTTCTTTATGAAAAAGAGTTAAAGCTCTAAGTTAATATAATGGCCTTTTACAGTCAGAAAAAGAATATCCAAACATTACAGATACCCATTTACTCATTTTTAGCTAAATGTAACCAATTTCGTCGATCTTTTATTAAACTATAGTCATTCTTGTGGCTTCATGACAAATATTACACTGGGCGGTCGCAAGATCACATAGATTACGACGGATAAGAAAATTTAATTTTGGACTTGGCTCCTATCCATGGAGGATACTGCATGATGCTCGTCACATGACTGGGGGCAACCTTCGCCTTGCATAGTCATGCAGTCGATATACACTACACAGGTATACTGTCACAACAACCTATGTCACAAGAGCCCAACAGTAATTTACACAAGGATGTCCGAATTTTATATCGAGAGTGCAGTTAAATGATTTCAAAGACAGTAAAAATGTAAATTTCGTATGTTCACATTGAAATTTAGCGTTTTGGGGCTGGTGAAAGAAGGGAAAATGACATGATCCTACAAATAGACGAGTTCTACATTTGGCTTAAATGAGTAGAAGAGGAGTTTTTAAATTTCATGTCCATTTTTCTCCATATATATGAATCCTACATAAACAGAAAATTTTAAAAGATCTAAGATATGTGCGTCTGTGATATTGATCTACCTTGCACTCAAAGGACAGTCTTATCTTGATCTTTTTTTTGTCTTCAAAAGAGACTTTACTTGTCCTTTGCCGACCCAGGTCATGCATTTGAGTCATTCTGGTAAGAAAGAGTATACCTTTAGTTAACCTTGTGCTTGTGATCTAATATACAGTACCTTGTGGAAAGGATGAGAATCAACCAATAAGAAGTAGCGATGAAACAAACATATTGCTGACAGATTTACCCTTTGAACACTGAATTAATGTAATAGACATGTTAAGCTTGGAAAAGCAGCCTGAACATTGCAGGGCTAATATTGCTGTGTTGACTAGAATATCCCAGCAAGACTGGCATAACAGATTCAAGATCTGACTGCTTGTTCCGTGCAGTCTGGTCTGAATTTACACTCACAGCAAAGGCAACATGAGTTGTAGTTAGCACTCTAAGAAAAAATACCTTAGAAGAAATTCATGCTCCAACGCCTTTCCCTGGACCCTAGACACGGAGAATATTGAAGTTTCAGTTTCCCCCCTCAATGAAAATACTCATTTTACTCTACCAAATGACAAAATTTTGAAAATCTTTCAACAGGTAAAAAATGCTTCGAGGAAAAAGAGACATGCTTGTTACATGTGTTTTTTCCAACTATATTTTCAAAGCCCCACAGGATTGTTTTGTCAAGGGTTAACTTAACAGACTTATAACACTCTTTAAGGCTTGGTCAGACCGGCTAACGGATATGTAACGGGGGGGAAACGGACAAAAATATGCAGAATTTGGTTATCCGGTGACAAAATTCATCTCCTCTGCCGCTCGAGGCTCACGCGATCGGTGTGTGGAGCGAGGAAGCCACACAATGACCGCACGAGTACCGCACATGTAACGGAAAAAAAACGCACGTTTAACGGATATGTACAGGATAATAAACGGTCTATTAACGGATATCACCGTACGAGTAAGGGACTTATACCGGATAAAAAGGAAGTGCAACGCATGAGAACCGGACAAAACGTACGATGAACGGAAATGTACCGAAACCAACGTACGAGGAACGTACCGGTCACGTGACATGCCGAGGGTATAAATTGTCAGATGCATCCAAAGTCTATCATTTGCATGTCTCTGTCCGTTTTGTCCGGTGGAAAGTTTTGAACATGCTCAAAACTTCCCACCGGACGGAACGGACATCGCCGGACATCGCCGAACAAGTAGCGGATTCACCGGATAAGAAACGGACATAAAACGGATACGAAAGGACACGAACGGATGAAATGATTTTTTATCCGTTACTCGTCCGTTAGCTCGGTGTGACCAAGGCTTTAGAATCTTATCAAGAAGAAACATGCCAGTGACCGTGTAAATGGTAGTGCCCTGGTTGGAAGTTTGGGAGAAAGGGGAGGCTATGAAAACAATTTATCACATCCTATCCTGAAAGATATGTAATCAGCTGATCTATGTTGGCCAGTATTGTGAATTGATTGTCTAGTTACTACAGTTTCAAGCATGGGATAACCAGTCCATTCTAAAAGTGTTTGTGATAATGGCCACTCTACTAAGGTCATAACCCTTACACAATTCCACTCCCCTTTTCCTTCACAGTTTCCCAATACAGTACAATGCATTTTATTTGCTCCAATGTAAACAATGTACATTTCGCAAAATAATAATAACTAGTCAATACACAGTCAATGTGACGATTTTTGATACATGGTCTACTTAAAGCAATTAAATGGGATGAGAGTAATAGATACATATTTTGCATTTTGAATTTTATGTAATAATACATATATTGTATCATTTTAATGTTTTGTATAGAACTTCATATTTCTTTTTTTCTCATACAGGTTTGTATTCTGATGTTAAGGAATATGTTTTCACACCTTCCAATCAAATAGGTATTTCCTTGTTTGCACAACAATGAACACACATTCCAAGTAATTAGTTTTGAAGCCCGTCTAACAACTCCGGAGTTTAGCTTGGGATTAAACTGTCTGCATTAGGCGTAAACAATCAAGCCAAACTTTGTGTTATCTCTGTTTTCAAAATTCTGACAATCATCTTGACAGGAAATGAGGTATTTGAGAACCCTACTCTAAAATCAACACCTGGAAATGGTAGCCTATATAAACCAGGATCTTGGCTGGTCAGATATTAACCTAATTTGACCAGCATTACAAAATAAAGTCTTTATCTTTATTCGGGCATTTCTTCTTCATTTCCAGGTAATTTCATTTTTAGCTTCTGGTTTTTTTACCTCTCTATTTGCGTGATTTTTTGTAATTGAATTTCTATTTAGCTATTCTTTATTATTAAGCATCAGTAATTGATATTTCTGCAGTCCTAGGTCTTTCTCACACAAACCTGTGATTGCTAGTGAAAGTGTCCTTTTTTATGTTGAGAGTTGAGAGCTCATTATTTAACTGGCTGTTTAGTATTGTGACTTAGCAACTTAGTTTTGTTAAAATGTAGAACAGTTATATCTCAACATTTTGCTTTCTGATATAATTACCTTAATTTACGAAGTACTGTTGTAAACCTTTACTTTGCGATTTAAAGTTGGATTTGTATTAGTCATCTTACAATTAAGATATTGTTATTATGTTAACTTTGTTTCAAAGTATTACCTTTACATGTCCTTTTCATTTGTTGCAAGCTTTATGTGTTAGTGGCTTGTCGAGACAATAGTCATTGCTGAATCTCTGTATTCAATGGTGTGGTTACCATTTGTGCCTCTCATAGAGCTGATTCCCCATATCTAACTTTACTACTCTATTTGAGAGTGTTGAGTTGAACCACGCCATTGCATGCAGACTTCACTCTGGTTTGGTATGACAAGTTGCACTTTTGCTCTTGTATATTATGTGTAAAATTAACCTGATTTGACCAGCATTACAAAATAAAGTTTTTGTGTTTATTCGGGCGTTTCTTCTTCATTTCTAGGCATTAACCCCCAAGCTTATATTGTGACTTCTGAAGACATTTTGTGCAACAGAAGTAATTCACGTTTTTATTGCATCATAAAAGTTATTTAAAGAGTGAAGAAGCTATTCTATAAGTCGAATGTATATGTGACTTGTTTTCTTGAGTAAAGATCTTGGCCATTTTTACCAAAACCGGGATGATTCCATCGCTGTGAGTTTGAATTTGATTTAATTGATTTGTTTCTGTGGTGTTTACACCGTTTTAAACATTACTGCAGTTATATCCCAGTGGTCAGTGCACTCATTCATGCTTTCTGAAATTCCCTTTACACTTACGCTTCATAATATTCTTTCTAAGAAACTGGCTGCTTTCCAAGTATGTATATACGAATTGTCGTAACAATGTTCATCTTATACCTTAAAAAAAAAACATTTTTTTCTTTGACAAAAGATAGAATTGCATGTAAAGATAAACAGAAAAACATAGTAACCTTAGTAACCGTTTAACCTTAAATACATCTATCACATTACTGTTGAAATATAGACTTTTTCATTTTGTACTAAATTAATATTTAAAGGATTTAACATTGTTACTATATATGCTCGGTTACAGGAATGCTTTTGAAAACGCTGTGGCAAAAGGCGACAAAACATCCAGATTTTAATATTCTTTATACTTCTTTGAATTAAATCCTTTGAAAACATGCGACTATTCATGCTCCTTGAGTGGACAGCTTAGGAAAACAATGTGGCAAAAGGTGACATAACATACGAAGGTAAATATAGGGTATACATGGTGATTAATATTCTCCAATAATTGCCATCTACTGAAAATGTGAAAGCAGAAAATGGCATCGTAACAAAATTTAACATAAACACATTATACAATTTATCAACATCTCTTTTTAAAAGCAATATATACTTGTTTGCTTATAACCACACTAATATTTGAATACCACAGTGCATGCTTCTCTAAAGCTTTCTTAAAAAGGAAACAAACAAATACTATGACACAAGATAACATTAATATTTAACACAATTTAAAACCTTTGAAAACATAATAGTTTTACAACATTTTCATCAGTGTTTCAGTGATTTATCGTTATGCAGTCTGTCTTAACGTCATAGCAATATTGATATACCTTGCCATATTATATACAGCTTTTTTATTTGTAGAAGAAATCAAGTTATAAAATTGTTCAGAGTTGGCCACCGACAGAAAAATAGTTTTAGAAATTGTCTTCGTAAAGTACGGTAGAATGGACACGCTACAAGAAATGATATTCACTTTTAGTTACGTTCATGTTACGGACCACACAGCTTCTCAATTTTCGCCTTGTTTACGTAAAACAACCCACGGCCAATAACAAATAACTTTTTTAAACTTATATATACAGCTATTAGCAGTGCAAGCTATATTTTCAAATTCTTTTAAAGCAATGATTCCTTACAAACTCATTTCTGGTGCGATTTTATCTTTTCTAAAACCAAAAATGCCTATCAACTTTTCAACCGCTGTTACATATACAAACACTCATCACAACTCGGCCGATCAATTTTCATTCATGAGTGTTTGAAGCCGGAAAAACCAACCATAGAACGTGCCGTATTTAGACTAGAACACCGTTTCGAGAAAAGATGACGTCATTGTTGCTAAGACGTTTACATGTATGCGTGGAAAGTTTCTGATTTTCATGGTTAAAAAAAAAATGCAGTGAAAGTTTTATAAAATCATCAAATTGCAGACCAAAGTGGACTTATCCCCCCTAGAAACCGTTTCTACTTTCAGTGTAAATGTCAAAGAGCTACCTACTTGTGTATGTACACATTCGAAACCAAACTACAACTGTAAACATGGACCCTTAAAAGGCATACATATAGGCTAAAGGTGATGATGCAGGATATACTTTTGTCTTTCATTCATTTTATGTGATGAATAGAATCTCACATTTGTGTTTATGTATTATCATTTTTATCAAACTTGTTGACTAAAATGTATTTGACACTAGCTAACGCTCGGGTCTTACAACTTTAGTCAACTCGTTTGATAAAAATGATAATTACACTCATGTAAGATCCTCTGTAATTTTACTTTGCTTGAGAAACAAGTTGTAACAACTCACACTAATCTCTTTCGATTCTCCTGAAATAGGGCAATTCGGCTTCTCATTATCGTTTAGTAACACACTTCAAAATGTTTTACCACCGAATTAAGTGTGCAAAAAGGTTGCAAATCACAAGTAAATATGAAGAGAATGTGTGTGTGTGGGGGGGGGGGGGGGGGAATCAATGGTATTTCTTTCAATTTACACGAAACCTCTTAAACATACATCTTCACTCGTTTTCATCCAGTTTTTTAACTTTTTTTTTTCTTTTTTACCACAGATTACTGCAGATAGAAAATGCATTTCATTCTATTGCGGCTAGCCATAGACATAACAACCACAGTTTCCGGTTTAAATCAAAGACAAATCGCTACAGTTTCTTTACCCCATACAGTTTATATTGATTTTTATCTACGTTTAAACAGCTGACTAGATTATAACACCGTCAAGTTTAACAACGTTTGTTTACTCTCTGGCTGTAAAGATGTCTCTTTAAGCTATTTAGATTATGTACGTTAATTTCACACAGGCTTTTAGGAATATGTTATGTGATCAATTACATGTGTCAATTTTATGGGAATATATTCAAATAAGAACAATTTACATAATATCAAATCTCACACAGAAGATGCAGACTAGTTCAAGACTGCTAAATAATAATCTACTAAATGTAAAAATTTCAACCTTTTACTAAATGTAACCTTCTAGTAGCATTTACAAGTGTTTTACAAGAAATTCCCTTTCAAGGCAATTTATCTTAAAAGGCCCCTTTAACTCTTAACCACGTGACATAATTTTAGACTTACCCAGATTCAAAGCACTTGTAGAAGACAAATTAGATGCACCTAGTGGGTTCAACACACTACTTATACCAGGCAAAAAAAATATAAACAGATTAAGTAAAACAAGAGCACTTCATGCCGGTGCTTGATTTTCAGTGAACTGTGTAGAACTGTGTCAAAAATATTTTGATGGTTACCTGCCCCTGTTGTATGAGTTCTTTTTAAACAATTTGTCCAAGTTTGAAGTAAATTTCTTCAGCAATTGCATAGATATTAGAAAATGTCAAAGTTGACGATGACGCAGACGAAGACAACGCAAGGTCTATGACAAGAACACGCCGTTTTCTTTAGCTAATAAAGAGATCATTTAACATGTTTGAGCAAACTACTGTCGCCTTGTCCAAATTATACACTAGTTCTCTAATGTACTCATGCAACAGAATTCCGAATATTACACGGGCAGGTTAAATAACCTTATATTACCAGATACGAATGATGTATCAAGCAGCCATTACAGCAGTGAAAATCAATATTCCCTGAATGTGATAGTTATGACCAAATACATGTGGTTTATCTGCTAAATTTTTATTGCATTTCTCCTAGCAAAACCCCCTAGACCCCTAAGCCCTTCTTTCCTGAAACAGCCCTGAACAAAATAATTTATACAGTTTAATTGCTTCAAAGGACATGTACTTACCATAATACAAGTTAATTTCTTGGTCCCAATTTATCAGTTTTTCCCCAGACAGCTGGGTAAATTTGTAACCACCTGAAACCAAGAGAAAATTGTAAAACAGTACTGAAAGTAACGTAACCCCTCACTAAACTACCCAGTGTTTTAACTATCAAGAGAGATAAATGTTTTGAAAATATCAAAGGGAAGTGTTGAAAATGTTGATTCCTCCAACGAAAATTCTGATGATTTGAGCCACATCTACTTTATTACCATCATTGCTTTCAATGAGAAGTCTAAAAGTACATCATCTTATAAAGCGTTGAGAAGGACAAGCACCTTTACCATATTGCGTGACAAGCATTGAATATGACCTGTTAAAATCAAGTTTCTACGTGGAAATATAGGATATATAAGTTGTCATTTGAATATACGTGTGTATAGGATATGACATGAATTGGCATTCAAGATGAGATCTTTTTAAACAAGTCTCTTTCAAATGTTATCAAGCCAGCATTTGGCAAGCTTATCAATATATTTTTGCAGATGAGTTTAATAAATTTTTACCTCAAAAGCCAAAGAATGTGAGATTCTCTTTATCACATAACTGTATCTCAAGACGTAAAGTTCATATGATGTGTTAAAACATAGGCTAACTCTACACTTGAAATAAGGCTTGTCTGATTCTCAGGTAAATTCTGTACCGTAACCTCTGTGGTCCCCATTGTGAAGTTTGGTCATTACATGATGACCTTGTCCCAATTTGTCTTCTACTTAACCCTTTGCCACACAATCCTATGTTTTAACAATCCTGAAGTAGAAAGCTCCTGATAAACAAGGAGAAATTAATGGTAAACAACGTTTTCCTTTTTCCCACAATGTTTTCTACCCTACAAAGATAAACTCTATTTAACTATGTTTAATTTGTTCTTTGCAAATGCGGTCTATATTGAACAAACCTTAAAAGTTTGCCATCTTGTACAGGGTTAAAAGATTATAGACGCTGTGTTTATAAATGCCAGGTGCATAGGTGATATGCTAGCTAACCGTGGCTAGATGAATTATACCAGGTAACCTTTTATTGAGTAAACATTTATTTTATTGGAAATTCGCTGCATCGATTGCTGTCTTAACAAGTTATTTCTTTGAAATGATATCCCCACCAATAAAACCTTTTTTGATAAAAACTTATTAGAGGTATTGTGTTTTGTATGTACATGTGATCTTTTTGTTATTGGTCCATAATGAAATTATACATTAAGCCCCCTTTTTCCATGACATGGCAATTTCCTTGAATAACAACAAATAATGAGTGTCTGTGGCTTATGATAAACAATACAAATATGAAGTTTTATAAAATTTTGTCCAGTAGTTAAAAGAGATATTGGTCCATAAAATATACATAAACCCCTTTTGATATGACTGTACAGTAAATAAAAAAAACTGTATCTGCTGACTATAATAAGAAACACATGTATGAAGTTTCATCAGTTTTTGTCAATGATTTTAGAAGATATTTGTCCGGATGGACAGACGAACGGACAAACGGGTGGACAGACAGACAGAAGAACGGATAGACAACCCAAAAGTTATATCCATCTGCCTTTGGCGGGGGATGAAAAGTAGTCCAGTTCTGTACCCAGGATGCATAAATCAGGTAAGTCTGTATTTGATAAATGCCACCTGGCAAAAGATAATAGTTATAATATTTATGCATATAATCGTATACCTCTCCATTCATTGACACCTGGAGCCCCGGTCACTTCACTGACACCATCCTGAAATTGTAATATACATGTGCAAGAGTATTGTGACATGCTTGAGTACTTATGTTACATTATTTTCTTGATCCTACTTGTAATTGGTAGATAGAATAATTCTAGTTTATTCAATGTATGTACAAATGAAGGAGAGCTTCTTTGGTTTTGGACTCCGAACAAGAACGTGCAGAAACACAAACCTAAAATTCTAATTGAATAAAGTTAAACACTTTACCAACTAACAAAGTTTTAGACCAGTCCAAGCTCAAAGCATTTACAGACCACAAATTAAATGTAGCTCAAAAGAAAATTTCTGTCTTTGGACAAGGTAGAAAACATTGTGAGAAAAGGGGAAAATACATCCCTTTTCTAAAAAATAATTTCAAAAACATTCTTATCCAGGGTCTTTTAAACTGAGATGATATAATAAGATAATAAGAATAAGATAATTAGATGATATTATGTAACTGGATAGATAATGCATTTCATGTTTCGGAGGCCTTCAAAGCAATCAATGTTGTCCTTTCCCGTTTCAAATGAGGACAAATCACAGGAGTTTTTCTATCCCTTAAACCATATACAACTGGTAATTTATCTACGTTTACAGAGCTGAGCCATTATACATACTTTCAAGTTTTCATGTCCTTTCTTTCTCTCTAGCTGTAAGGATGTATCTTTTACCCTTTCAGTGGTGTACAAGATAAATTAGGGGCTTGTGCAGACAGCATAGATCAAGTTTAAACTGCAAAGTTTCACATCAATTTTTCATTTTCAAAAGGGTGCAAAGTTTCAAGAGATGCAGATCTAAATGCAGAATTATCTTACAAACAGAATTTTTTTTTTCAATTTGATTAACATCTATTATTTCATGCTTTTCGGCAGTTTATCGAGAAATAACGGTGGAATATTGTTCGATATTTCATGGCTACGACCAGTGAAAAATACCAATTTTGTTTTCTAACTTTTCAGTTGAAGGCGAAAACAGTGGTTCCCATGTACTAGTTACGTAGGTAAACAATGCGTGCCATTCAACCAGATGAAAATATGACGTAAATTACCCTACATTTCTTGCTCTCTAAGTAATATTGTAATGCGTTGTTTAAGCGGAGAGTGTAAGCCGCGGAGAATTACCGAAAACAATTGTATTAGATTTTTATTTAAGTCCCCCTAGATAAGGAGTTAAAAGCATAATATAAATAGAACATGTGTTTTTCTTCGGTGAAAAAGCGAAATTTATTTCATCTCATAAACATCATCGGTAATATTTTCACCTATTGTTGCGCCATTCGTGAAAATATTACCAATGAAGTTCACTTAATGAAATAAATTCGATCTTTCACCGAAAAATTATCCTCTGTTTCTCTAACTGATTGTTAAATTTTCTACAAATCCAATGTATTTCAAGCTTCTGATGATATAAACAATCTGTTCAAGCTTCTAGGTAAACATGAAAAAGGCTAACAGAAGGATGACGGACACCACCCAATGACAGTAATAGGCTCTTTTTTGGCACTGTGTTGAAACTTTCACAAAATTAAGCTAAGTTTTTCCCATCAGGGAGGCTTTTGAATACATTGAGGGAACAGGACAAAATAAACAGCAATTCCCCCTTCCTTCAAGCCTTTTTTCAACCCTGTATAAGACACATCAGAGCAACAGTAAATTTGTTCTATAAACAGTCAAATCATGCAAGGCCAAAGTTTTGATGCTAGGTGAAGAATTACATCAAGACTTTGGTCTTATGTGAGAATATTTGCAGACGATTTATCAAATTTGACTCAAATATGATGGGATAAAAACATTGCAAAAAAAAAAAACGAGAAAATTATGGTTATCAGTATTTTCTAATTTTTACTTAATGTTTTTTAGAGCCATTTTTCTTCAGGATCGTTAGGCATGAGATTTCGTTAAAGGGTTAACGGTGGAATTTGTTACCGGTGTAAAAGCAGCTGAAAGACCGCCTTGTGCATAGGCAAAGTAAGGTTGTCCGTTGAAAAATGTTTTGTTCTGTACGGTCCAGAAAGGCCAACAGTAGCTGAAATTTGAAAGAAAAAATATGTATAAACACACACACACACACACACACACACACACACCGGGTGTGTTCAAAGGAATCCACAAATGTTTCATAACCTGTATAAACACAAATTTTCCAATAAAATTTCGACAAAATATACCTTGATATGTTTTCATTATAATGCAATACATACAAACCTAAGCCTAAGTAAGTAGTTTGAAGTTCATAGGGAATCCCTAAATTTTGAAATATCTTGAAACTTTTCAAAGTCTTTTAAAATGACCCTGCCAACTCTCACAGTGAAAATCATCATTCTGCCCATTCCAGTAGTGTTAGATTTTTGTTCTGAAGCTTAAACTTCTTCAACGGTTTCCACACAGTAAGAACAGCAAACATAACTGGACAAGTGCGTCAGTATAGGTAAACTGAATTTTGAAATATCTTTGAAAATCATGTATCAATTTTTATGAAACTTTTCAAAGTTACCAACTTTCACAGCGAAAAGTAGAATTTTTCTTCCGGAAGAAAGAGTATTTTGCCCATTCCAGTAGTGTTAAATTTTTGTTCTAAAGCTAAATTTTCTCCGACGGTTCCGCACAGTGACCAGAACAGCAAACATAACTGGACAAGTGCATGACTTCAGTACCTCACTTAAGTTAAATACGAGGCCCTGAATAAATTATATACAAATTACATAATTCTATGCCTTACCTTAGATATTGCTTTCGTCACTTTGATACCAATCTTACATTCCTAAATGATTTGTCCAGTGTTCTCTTATATGGTGTCTGTTCTCAAAATGTTTGGTATAAATTTTATTTTTGACATGGCTTCATGTTTAATACCACTTCTGTTGAGACCTGACACTAAGACTCGAAGGTCTGTCATGGTTTCTTTTGAATTTGTTTTGTTTGTTTGTTTGTTTTTTACCTCAATTGTATTTATCTAACTTGTTCCTTTCACCTACAACAATACTTCGGAGCTTGTTTATAGAACTTAACCAGCTCATACAATTCACTGTTCTTCATTTTGTTGTTGTATGTTATACCACATGCTGTGAGCCAAAGTTTGACTGGGTTTCTGGAAAATATCTATGGTTGGGCGTGGGGAAAAAAACAAAGTGTACACAAGTGCATGCAAGTCTCTGATATTAAATCATTAGAATAAAACCCGAAAAAAAAAAGATCTTAGGGCATCAAAAGTTGGAGTTTTTGCTGTTCAAACAATAGACGATCCATTTACTATACTTGCATGAGAACTGTTTATATACATGTAAACTCTTTACTCGGAATATCCTTCAAACTTCCCATCTGTTTTTTTTCTGCAGTTTTGTTCATACATTTTAACTTTGCATTGAATGCAAAAAAAAGCAAATGAAGTCATCAAAAACTCTGAAAATTTCACCCAGAGTTGGTAAAGATAATATCATTAACAATGCAAATTTTCAAAACACTAGCTAAAACAAGTTAAAAAATATTTCAAAGTTCAAGAGGTCCCTACGAACCTCAAACTACCTATACACTGAATTAAATTTCCTAGTAACTTTAAAAACATCACATGTAATTCTACTGAAAATTATGTTTGTTTGCTCTAGGCACGGGAATAAAACGGATTATGTTGTCTGGGCCTGTATTCGCCAACTATTCTTAATTACATGCTTCGTATAATTCTCAAGAATTTTCTAAATTTCAAAGTAACGCAAATTCTGATTTGCTAAACCATTTGGTTGAGCCACTCAGAAGTTGTGTTTTTTACTAAACCTAGAATGAGGCTAACAATGCAATTTAGACTGATTGATGAATGTGGGGCCTATTCAGTGATAACTTGTCAAAAAGGTTTGAAATAGCTTTAAGGTGGATTTGCATACTGACTCTATATATGCTTCCCTTACACAGCCATCTAAGAGCTGATTTATTTCTTTGCAATAGTTTGAGTTTGTAACGGGAGTGATTCACTACCCGTAAAAACCTATTTTTCCATGCCCCTTACAAATGTTTTGTTTTCTCAGTGTCCTTACTATACATTATAAGTACTTGACAGTTTACCTCTCTCTGTGCTTTTGATATCTTACAATGCTAGTTTCTGCACTCTGTCCATGCCATTATCTACTCACTGTCATCACCTATGCATTTATCTACTTCTTTCAATGGAAATATTGGATATATTTTCGAGAACATTGTAATTATTAGCAATTTGCATAACACTGCCAATGTATTGACATCTAACATCCAAGCGGGCTTTGCCTATATAAGCACTGTTTCAACTCGGACTTTCGCTCAGTTGTACAGAGCTATATAGGTAGGGTCTACCTTCGAGCTAACTTCACCGTCTCTCTAGCTCTCCCTCTGTCTTTCCGTCTCTCTGTCACTCTCTGTCTCTTTCTGATCATTCCCATCCAATAGTGTAGGTTTAATTTTTGCGTATAGTCGTTTTCTTCTGTTTTAAGAAAATTTTGATTGGGAAAAAAAATATTTTCTTTGTAATAAAGCTTGCTTGTTGTGTTCATCCAAAAGAACCTTCCTGTCGACTGCTAGTCCGTCTATCAGTGCGGATAGATCTACATCCAGTTACAAGTTTTATGCTGTTTTAGGCCATATCACAGCCATCAGTGCACCTAAGCATTGTGTTACCTAGTTTTCTTACATCAGTACTGACACAACCTTCTTTGCGAGTCACTGACAACTTTTCTCACATGTACCACAGGTGACAGGAGAAAAATTGCTGTAAAGAAAGTTTGCTAGAACAGGTTATCAAACGAACAACCACTAGGTCACGAGTCCGATATGCTTACCATTGAGCTACCCTGCTAGACTCTAAGAGTTGATTGATTCCACTTTTTCATTGGTCCCAAAAATATTCAATCCAAGTTTTATAAAAAAGACAAAGAAAAACACTCCATGTGGATGTTTAGCTGCAGTGGCTTTTTCAGTTGAAATTTATAATCTTCAGTAACAACTCTGATATTTTTGAAATGACAAAGGTTTTGCAAGATGCAGATGCAGACAATGGCAGGGTTATGACAATATCTCATGGTTTCTACGAAAATACATGAGCAAAAAATGCACTTACGAGAAATTTTTTGTACATGGTAGTACCTCAAGTTCATCCCTCAATTTTAGACACATACCAACCATGTAGTTCTGCATGATTTCTTTCTCCATTAAGACATTTTTCCAACCAGGTGCACATACCTGTAAAACTGGCATAAGGGTTTACACTTAACTCTGTATCAGACAGAAAGATTTTTAGACTTATTCAGATTGGAAGCATTTGCAAACAAAAGAGTAAATTTGACTTAAGACTGAATTTGTCATTTGAAGGAAAGAAAATAAATGTATTTTCAGAAAAAGAGAAAATGCTTTTATCAGCTGCAATTCTATGCAGACTGATCTTGATCTACATTGTCTACAAAACTTTGAAAAGCCATTTAAGTCTGTGTTCTGACAGTCCATATTCTTTGTAGAAAATGTACTCCTCAGGTAATTTTCTATGGAGAAAAATGTACTTCTGGTTCATGTTCTGGGTAGAAAATGTACTCCCCAGTCCATATTTGGCTTAGAAAATGTACCAGTACTCCATAGTCCATATTCTACGCAGAAAATGTACTCCTTTGTTCAAATTTAACATAGAATATGGACTGGGTAGTACGAATTCTATGGGAGAACATATTCATCTTTATACTCTGTTCAGTGCTATAGGTAACACTGGAAGGGGTTTAAAAAATGGTGGCCCCTGGGCATCTAACATGAAGCAAAAGAAATTTTCTTACCGTAACCATTGGTAAGGTACTGGTGGTGTTCAAAAACTTTTCAAACTTGTGGTTGACTGCAATGGTAGCTCCTAGTCGTTGATCATGTTCGCAGTCACCTTTGACTCCCTCTGAAAAATTTCGAGATATTTGATAAATAGATATTGCCTTATCTGAAAAACAAAATGGATCATATATCTACCTTCAAAACGTACAAGAGTCCTTCAAAATATAGAATCTGCCTAAAACAAATTTTAATCCTTTACCACACAGTCTCTAGTTTTACCGATCCTGGGAAATAGGACTTTTAAGAATATTGTGAGAAAAGGAGCAAATGCTGGTAACCACCATTTTCTCCTTTTTTCCACTATTTTTCTACACTTTGAATTTCAATTCCTATCCTGTTAGCTAAAGTTGATGTCATCTACAAATAACTTCGTTTTGGACTCGTAATAAATTCTTTTGTCTGATAAAAGTTGAGTAAACAACTTTGAATACATTTAAAGAACACTTTAACTAGATTATATATATATATCTATGTGTCGGGGTGTGTGTGTCTGTCTCTCTGTGTGGGGGTGTGTGTGTGTGGATATGTGTGTGTGTGTGTGTGTGTGTGTGTGTGTGTGTGTGTGTGTGTGGAGAGAAGGTTGATATCCTAAGAAAAATTTTATGGACATGACTCCTTACTTGAGTGAAAACAAAAAAAACAAAAAAAAAACAAAAAAAAAAAAAAGAAAAAAACACTGCAAATATAAACTGCTTCCTCAGGGTCCACATGAATCCTTGAACTTCAAAACCACAACTTAGGGACTCTATCAACTGAGCTATCAGGGCAAGTGATATTTTCTTGTGCTCAAAGAGTCAAAAGGTATTTATCCCTTGTTATACTATAAGGCTTCTCTGTCACTAAAGCAGATAATACACCAAAAAACTGGGTAATTTTACCAGGTAATTCTTTAAGTTTTCTACATGTATCTTTAAGTTTGTCAACCTTTTACATACCCAGAATAAATCAGTAAGATGAATTTAGCCAAATATATTTTCTATGCAAGGAAACAAAGAAATAACTTATTTAAAGTCATTTCTTTGTTTCCTTGCACAGAAAATATATTTGACTAAATTCATCTTACTAATGTGATGATTTGAACGGTCCTACTAAACACCACAAAGACACCTCAAATACTACAAAGACACGCAAAGACGCACAAAGACACACAAGGATATTTGATAAATAGATATTGCCTTATATGGAAAATAAAATGGAGTATATATCTACCTTCAAAACATACAAGAGTCCTTTAAAATATAGATTCTGCCTAAAACAAATTTTAATCTTTT
Source organism: Hippopus hippopus (assembly GCA_946811185.2). NCBI lineage: Eukaryota > Metazoa > Mollusca > Bivalvia > Cardiida > Cardiidae > Hippopus > Hippopus hippopus. Next base: position 26,560,202 of record OX328108.1, on the reverse strand, counting down.
ACCAAACAATCTCTAGTTTCAACGATCCTGGGAAATAGGACTTTTAAGAATATTGTGAGAAAAGGAGGTTATGCTGGTAACCACTATTTTCTCCTTTTTCCACATTTTTTTTTTTTTTTTTTTTTTTTTTTTTACCCTTTCAATTACAAATCCTATAAGCTAAAGTTGATATCATCTACAAATAATTTCATTTTGGACGCGTCTAAAATTCTTTTGTCTGATAAAAAGTTAAGTAAACAATTGTGGATACATTTGAAGAGCACCAAACTAGATTTTAATGGAAAAAAAAAAAAAAAAACACCGCAAATATAAACTGCTTCCTCAGGGTCCACATGAATCCATGAACTTCAAAACCACAACTAAGGGACTCTATCAACTGAGCTATCAGGGCAAGTGATATTTTCTTGTGCTCAAAGAGTCAAAAGGTATTTATCCCTTGTTATACTATAAGGCTTCTCTGTCACTAAAGCAGATAATACACCAAAAAACTGGGTAATTTTACCGGGTAATTCTTTAAGTTTTCTACATGTATCTTTAAGTTTGTCAACCTTTTACATACCCAGAATAAATTAGTAAGATGAATTTAGCCAAATATATTTTTTATGCAAGGAAACAAAGAAATAATTTATTTAATGTCATTTCTTTGTTTCCTTGCACAGAAAATATATTTGGCTAAATTCATCTTACTAATGTGATGATTTGAACGGTCCTACTAAACACCACAAAGACACCCTAAATACTACAAAGACACGCAAAGACGCACAAAGACACACAAGGATATTTGATAAATAGATATTGCCTTATATGGAAAATAAAATGGAGTATATATCTACCTTCAAAACATACAAGAGTCCTTTAAAATATAGATTCTGCCTAAAACAAATTTTAATCCTTTACCAAACAATTTCTAGTTTCAACGATCCTGGGAAATTGGACTTATAAGAATATTGTGAGAAAAGGGGGTTATGCTGGTAACCACTATTTCGTCCTTGTTCCACATTTTTTTTTTTCTTTTTTACCCTTTCAATTACAAATCCTATGAGCTAAAGTTGATGTCATCTACAAACAATTTCGTTTTGGACTCGTCTAAAATTCTTTTGTCTGATAAAAAGTTAAGTAAACAACTTTGAATACATTTGAAGAACACCAAGCTAGATTTTTTATGAAAAAAAAAAAAAAAAAAAACACTGCAAATATAAACTGCTTCCTCAGGGTCCACATGAATCCTTGAACTTCAAAACCACAACTTAGGGACTCTATCAACTGAGCTATCAGGGCAAGTGATATTTTCTTGTGCTCAAAGAGTCAAAAGGTATTTATCCCTTATGATACTATAAGGCTTCTCTGTCACTAAAGCAGATAATACACCAAAAAACTGGGTAATTTTACTGGGTAATTCTTTAAGTTTTCTACATGTATCTTTAAGTTTGTCAACCTTTTACATACCCAGAATAAATCAGTAAGATGAATTTAGCCAAATATATTTTTTATGCAAGGAAACAAAGAAATAACTTATTTAAAACATTTCTTTGTTTCCTTGCACAGAAAATATATTTGGCCAAATTCATCTTACTAATGTGATGATTTGAACGGTCCTACTAAACACCACAAAGACACCCTAAATATCACAAAGACACGCAAAGACGCACAAAGACACTCAAGGACACCACAAAGACACACGAAGACGCACAAAGACACCACAGAGACACAAACAGATGCCTAAAAAATGAAAATACTACACCTGTATGTCGGCAAAGCCATCTTTTTGCTTTCGTATAAATTTACATATTTACACTTGCGTTAAAATAAATGGTGGCTAAACGTAATCATTAATTTTTTTTCAAAACACAATCAATTCATATGGTAAACAGTCTGACAAATAATTAGAATATCTTGACTGATTTGCAGCGGTTCAAGTTGAAAGAGTTGAATGCGATAATATTAAAAAAAATAAAGTCTTAATGAAGGAGAGGTACGTCAATATTAATATAGTGAAACGTTTAGATAGAATCTATATCATTATTTGAACCACATGTTTTTCTACCGACATTTGCTGCTTTTTGGAATATGAACCATGCGATTTTTGCACGGGAAAGCCGCATCAGCGATTTTTGCCGTTGGAGGTTGCCGTGATAGCTAAACTTTTACTTTCTATTCTTCCGGAAAGATCGGTAAGCATTTTCTGATCATGCACACAGATAAAGAAATCATTCAACTTAACGTATACGTATCCATAAGAGTATTCAGTACTACTCCAGTGGACACTATTCAACTTTTCCTGTGGTACTACCAAAAGGTTTACTGTACGATCAGAGCTCTGCCAACCGTTTTTTCTTTTTTTTGCTCTGTTCAGTCAGCTGTGATTTTTCTCAGTAGGCATACTGACCTGAGTACAACATCCATGAACATTACTTTTTCATGTATTGATCAAGTAGAGCCGAGCCCTGGTAGGTCAGTCGGTAGCGTGCAGGACTTGAGAACGGGGGTCGTGGGTTCGATCCCTGGCTTGGCAAACTTCTTTCAGAGGATTGATGATGGTCATTGCGACAGGATTCATTCCTCGCCCACAGCTGACCATTGTCTCGACGATGGTTATATGGGTAAGCAGCCAGCGGATTGAAAAGAAAATTGTGCGGAGTACTGGTGAAAGAAACTCCGGGAAAGCATTGATAGGTGTACTGGCCGCCTGGATATAACAAATAATGTTGAAAACGGCGTTAAACACCAATGAATCAGTCCATCAATCAATGGTCAAGTAGAGAAGATCACTTTCATGTGAGGTTAAGGAGTGTCGTTAAAAGGGGTATACAAAAATGTGGATTTCGGGGTCCCACAGATCTTTCATACAATTCCTGGTTAGTCGTGGAGTATCCTTTGACAAGATACGCCACGGGCCCAGCCACGCACTGTTGAAACCCGGTAGACACACGAATAAGTCAGGTGTGGAGAAAACTCGGCTGATGCGTGGAAGTAGCAATACAAGTTAAATGTAGTTTCGGAATTGGCCGTGTTTGACCAGTCACCCAGTGATACATTTTATGAGATCATATATCTCTAAACAAACTTATACCGTGACTTCATTTCTGGTCTTATACAAGGCGCAGGGGTAAAGTTCCCGAGCCGTCGCTGCATAAAATAAACTTGTACGTTCGGTGTTTGTAAAATTTCATTAATTAAGACTTTCTGACAAAGTACATATTATCTTGTCAAGTTCTCACATAGTTCCTTCGAATACAAATGAGGCATGCTCTGTGAAAAGGAGGCTTAATACATCTGCGAAAAGTATCGACCTAGGTCAGCCTGTGCAAGCTGACCTTGGACGAAACCTTTCGCTATATAGGTTAATTTTGTGTATGTCAAAGGCCCGGTCTACCTCCGGATTAAGTCGGTTATTAAAAAAAGTGGCTACTATGGATCCATAAGTATTTGATGGCTTATTTGGTACCATGAATCACTGCGATACATTACGCCCCTTTTCACAGTGCCCAAATGTAGAGCCGTTTTTGTTTATCAAAATATCCAAGGAGACGATGTTTGGACTGGATATACCATTTTGTCTAACATTATTCTTTAGGGTACAGCAAAGGTAACTTTTGACTCCACAGGACTGAAGTTACTCAAAAACTCACCTTCGTTATCGTCTTTTTAAGCAATTTCTACCAACCCTTAAATCGTAAAACTGCCCTTGAACAACTTCAAACCAACACGACAGACTTTTTTTTTTTTTAATTTCAAAACCTCATGTGGGTTTTTGACTCTCTTGAAAACCACTCCACAACAGCTGGGAATAGCAAGTATGCAGTATTTGCCATTTGGAGGATTTCCTTGCAATCATTCTATTGAATTTCAAAAAAAGTTCCTTTCTTGCTATTCTGAGATAAGTTTTCAAAAAAAGTGGCATTAATGTCTGTAGTTGTCTTAGATCTTGGTTCTCCTTTTTGCTCGTAAATAGACAAATCGCTTAATTCATTGTCCAGATAAATCCTCTCGTTTCATTTCCTTTAGATAACTAACTCTGTCTCTTTTTTAAAGCGCTTGTTTTTTTGTGTGTGTGTAAATTTCAGTTTTTTTGACTTTAGACTGTTGTATGGATTCGTCCAAGCTACTGCCTAGAATCGCTCTACTTTTCAGACATTTTGAGTTCGAAATCATTTGTGGTTTAAGTATGGCAAGTTTTATGTACGTATCATGCTGCTGGTTCACTATATATGACAAAACAACTTTCTTTATAAGAGATGGGACTACATGAACGTTTTGTGTTTGGCAAATTGTGGACTCCGCCTAGCCTCCCTCCATAAACCTTCTAAGATACATATTTCATTGTTACGACGACTAGTGGCTATGTGGCCTATCATCTCTACAAACTGGCGACATGCAAATTTGCACACTTTACACCTGAATCCAGTATCATCGCTTATTGTGTATTCTAAAAATCTGAAAATATAGATAAAAGGAAATAGTGTAATGAAAAACAAGACTCTCATGGAGTCTACAAAGAAAAGATACCTCATAGCAATACATTTGATAACAAATATAGCGCTGAGAGTTTAATTCGAAACTTTGGTACGGGTCACAGCTGTGCACAAGATTCTTCAGTATGCGAGCTCCTTTTTGTTATTCTCTTCTCACGAAAACTAAGTAAAGAGAGTCAAATGATAATCAAAACTGAGCCAAAATTATGTTTTCTACCGTGTGAACTGGACCTTTTCCTTCTATACTATATGCATCGATGCAGCTATGTGTACAGCTTTTTCATCAAGGCAAGCATCTAATGCTTGTGTACAGATGCAGCTGATTGTACAGTGAACCTCTTGATAGTACCCAAAGAAAAGTTGAATTATTTCCACGGGAATAGCACTGAATACTCTTATAGATATGAATCGTCAAGTTGAATGATTCTTTTATCTGGGTGCATAATCAGAAAATGCTTACCGATCTTCCCGGAAGAATAGCATGCAAAACTTTAGCTATCAAGGCAACTGCCAACGGCGAAAATCGGTGATGCGGCTTTCCTATGCAAAAACCGCATGGTTCATGTTCCAAATAGCAGTAAATGTTGGAAGAAAAACATGTTACAGTTGATTTGGCAGTAGCAGATCGCTAACGAAATTATCGCTGCGTACGTTTTTAATCCATCATATAATAAATGATACCAGTCGACAGCAAAATTTATGACCTTTGAAAATAAGTCCACATTTTTAGCTGAAAAATCGTTGAACGATACAGAATACCTTCTTTTTCGACGACACTAATTAGGTCAATAACGGATAACTTTGGGTAGTAACGGATAGTTAAGAATAATATAGTTGAGGGGTCATCTCAAATCAATCTGAAAGCTGTCAAGTGCCGTAAATCTACTGTTCAATCGTTGGTGGTGCACTCTTGATATATTTACATGGATCCAGAGTTTGATTCACAGAAAGGCCAAGATTGTTTTTAACGTTTAACAGTTCCAGTCGTAGTCTCAGCACTACACAGCCAATCCAGCTGCAAGGGAGGTCTTTTTGTGTGCAGTAATTGGAATTGAAAGGTCGCAAAATAGACTCTAAGGTTAAATGGCTTCAATAGCCTTTTTAAATGGTACTTCGAGGGGTAGGGCTATTTCAAGGCATAAGTCCGAGATAAAAAGTGGTAAACTGCATCAGTTCACTGTTTAATGATATCAATTAATGCACTCAAGTGGAATTTTAAAACAGCATAAACTAGTCAAAAGGCTATACTGACACATGAATCAGTAACCTATGGTTGTGTCAGTAACTAAATTAATCTCTGTCTCTCATTATATGATATTCTTTTTAGGCGAAATTTGAAAAGAATATGTAACAATAGGTAAGAATTCCTCATGAAGAGCATTTTCACCACTTTGCTTCATTGTTTTCATTGAAAGCGAAATAAAAATCATACATGCAGTCTAGAAAAATTCCAACCAATAGTATGACATCACTAGTACTACACCGTTTGTCCCCACATATTTTATTAGTACATGACGTATCGTCTATTTTCATCAATATGAAATAAACAGGTTTGTATTGCATGGAGATCAATGTTGCGAAAATTGATTATAATGAGTAGTTTTACCAATTGTCACATTTTTTTCAAACCAAACAGGTACATGTATGTTAAAATATGTTTTTTAATCATATCTGAGGATTGCTGTTATTCTGTTGTAAGGAATATCAATAAAACAATCCACAACCGTACAAGGAAGAAGAAACCAATTTAAGAATGCACAGCAAGTGAGTTGTTGCCGATCCGCTGGTTTGGACAATAGTTGTACCTACCTACACAGAATATATTGAATAAAGTGTGCCGTATAAAGAATATATTTCTGATGTGGAGGGTTTACAACATATTTTGGCAAGTTGTTTCCTTCAAAAGAGGAGTGTTTTAAATTATAATGCTGTTACAGCTGATTGCTTGCTGCTTTATACAATAAGTACCATGGTACGATGTAAATAGCTTTGACTGTCTGACGAAATCCAAAATACAGTTCTTAAAATAAATGATCAGTAACCTGAATATTCATTACACTGTCTTTTGGAATAGTAGACATTGTCTTATTTAGCTCTTTACCATACAACAATGTTTTAGACTGCTCCAAAATGAAAGCATTTGCAGAGGACAAATTATAATTATATGTCTCAAATTATTGTTTCTAAAAAGTTTGAAAACTTTAAGGGAATTAAATGGAGAAAATGCCGGTTACAAGCATTTTCTTCTTTTATCACGATGTTTTAAAAACTGTAGTTGCTTAGGCATATAAATATATCTGCTACAGTATCCAATAAATCATAAAAACACCTTGCTAGACAAGCATCTTTGTAATTCATATTAAAGTATTCTCTATCAACTAATAACTTTGTTTATGTTTCAGCTAGTGGTGGCTTTATTTCGAAGGCATAATAACCTTAAATTACTGAGTTTTCTATCACAATAATAGTAGCTGCAGAGCCACGGTATGCTGAACTGTGTGTTGATTTTTCTTTGTTGAAGAAGACAATTATCAGATGGTCCAGGTTCAGTCAGTAGTACCTGAAACAAGACAAAGCTAATTAATGCACAAATTCACACTGACCTTGCTTTAGCTTTTAACAGTTACACTTATTCAGTTTTTTTTTTTTTTTTTTTTTAGTCTGTTTCTCAATTTATATAAGTGCTAGTGGCACTAAATTTCCACCATGCTTCGGTCACAATGACCATATTACAATTTATGCGTCATATATAAACTAGTCTACAAAGCATTTTGATCAATGATGAAAATAAACACACCCTAAGGTGCAGTTTTGAGAAGATGCCTGGTTTTAACCACTACCAGACACACATAACCTCCTTTATCACAAAGTATAGTTCCTGATTTTACAGTGACCTACATTTTCTAGACCTTAATTCTTATTTTATGTAGTTACAGATGTAGTTCAATTCACGTTTGACATCGGTTTTACAATCATCATTGATATTGGGAAGGCCCCTCTGAAGTTCGTCATGTACACATTGCCTCGCATGCCCTATCCGCAACTGACCAAATCGGTTGAGGTATTTTTCAGTCGATATTTAATGTCACGCTTTTATCCATGGGATTGGTATTCTTTTTAGTAAAAGAAGACATATTTATACACCATATCATACCAAAAAGCTTGTGATTTAAAGTTTACATACCTGAAAATTTGATTGGAGGTTCCGTCTGCTGTAATTTTTTCCTGCCTTAAAAAATTAGCTTCTGGTTGCCCCCGTTTGGTTTTTGTGAGATTAGAATACCGTCACAAATGCAAATTGTAAACAAACATCATCAAACACATCTCGGAAATATAATTTTTCAATGGTACACAAATTTGCTCTATTACATGCCAACGGAAGCTTTTCTCTGTAAAACATTAAAGGCCTATCCGCTATAACCCAAGATCCGCTACTGCCTAATCGACTGTACCTCTCAGGTGGTATACTTCTGATAAGTTTCTGTTCGCTAGAATTCACGTGGCAGCCTCTTTTATGATATTTGTTTACTGCAACTAAATGATTTTGGGCTTGCAAAGACAGCAGCTTCCGATTTGCGAGACTGTAATTAATCCATAGTGTAATTACGGAATCGAATATAAGACGCATCCAATTTCTTTTTTTCTTTTTTTTAATTCATCATCAGAAATATTCGTCCAAGTATGGCAAATGTCCCGTCCTTTGTCACCAATTCACAGAAAGAATTAAGACACTCTTTCTTCTTCCTCATTATCTTTTAAAGGTCCAATAAAAATTAACTGACAAGATCTTATACATTTTTCTAGCTGTTCTGGAAGATTTATGATCTTCCCAGTTCACACATGGAGGTCTTCCATTGTCTTCCATTTTCACAATTTTCACAATTCATTTAATTAGAAAAAACATTTTAGATTTGAGTCAAAGGTTGTTTTTTAGGTCTAACACCATGTAATGTTACAGTGTGTTTAATATGAATATAGGCAAAGCCTAGAAATGGTGAAAGAGACTTTTTTCACAGACATATTCAAACATAATCCATACAATAACTGATCGGCTCAGATATGTTGATTTGACACTGCCCAGCAAATTTTTGATGGCAGTAGATATCTGCTGCTTTATCTCTTTACCAAACGACAAATTCTACACTCATCAAAATTGAAAACTTCTGCGAAAAACAAATTCGAAAGTGATACTAATGAAACAAAAGTCCTCAACATTATAGAAAACACTATGGGAAAAGGAGAAATTGCTGGTGACCAGCATTTTATCCTTTTCCTGCAATGACCTCAGAATCCTTCTCCTTAAGGGCCGTTTGAAGTCGGGGTTGTGTAGTAAAGGGTTGACTTGTGAAGAAATTTAACCCCAAATTTCAGGGGTCGCTAATTAGCTGGACTAGCTTGGATTGATTATAGTCTTTGCGACAGATTTCATCCTCCTGTCACCGGTGATCATTGATTGGTTAAAGGTAGGGTGGAAAAGCAGCAGGTGGCCTGGAAAGAAGTTTGTGCATATCCCGATAAAAGGCACTGCAGAAAAGCAATAATAGTTGCTCTGACTGCCACGATTTAACTGAAATAATGTTGAAAGTGACGTTAACACCAAACAAACATACAAATGTCCGTATTTATTATGGCTCTGAGTACAGGAAATACTGTGTATGTACTGTGTATAGGAAATATGTTATTTCTGATCATTTTCATTTCGCTACGTAGGGGTGTAGAAACCCAACCTCAAAAATGGAACTTTGTATACATCTACACATTGTACGTCGGCCTACAAGAAATATCGTTAGAACATAATATGTAGACGGCGTAACTTTCAGGCACTTGAATATGAATATTGTCAAAAGTCCTTGGGGATTTAATATCAAGAGAAATAATAAAAAAAATGCAAGAAATTGTCTTTTTTCCTGCTTTGAATATTCTTGTGAAGCAAAAATTTAAATTATAGATCTAGATGTATTTTCAAGATTAGATCTTAATGCTAAAGTTCCTTCTAAAGTTACTAGAGTGTCTGAAAATAAAGGTACGCATACAGTTCTTTATGGGTTATAAGAATCAAAACCAGGTTAATAGCTCAGGTCAAAAGCCAGCAAAATCAGCTACGTGGAAAGAAAATAAGAGCATGTTCAATGCTCACCAGGTACTACCAAATAGTACCTTCATCTTCTCATCCCCAACCACCTGAGCGGATGGGAGCCTATATTTATAGGCTACAGTAGTCGTTCCAGCGAGGGCCAGGATGTATATTGAGCATCAGCCCTCTTTGCACCTCTGATGATAATGCAAGAATCTGTATATACATTTTTTTTCCTCTCTAACGCTGCTAACCAGATGTAAGAATGTATCATGACTTTTGCTTGTCTACCTCTGAATTACTTTAATACGATAAACACTGAGTAGATCTGGTTCTAGATAATCTTGACAACTTGGATTGTTTCCTTAAATTTAGTAAACTGCACATTTTTTTTTTTTTTTTTTTTTCAATCCATCTACATATGTTTATACCCATCTATTCATCCATTCTTCTTCTCTCGGTAGCTCAGTCGATAGCGAACAGGACTTGAAAACAGGGGATCGCAGGTTCAATCCTTGGCTCGGCTAATATGTTTCCGAGGATTGATACTATTCACTGCAACAGCATTCATTCCTCTCTCACCGCTAACCATTGTTTCGACAATAATTGTGTGTGAAGCAGCCAGTGGCTTGGAAGGAATATTGTGAGGAGCACAGGTAAAAAATACTCCAGGAAAGCATAAATAGGTGCTCTAGTTACGAAATAATGTTGAAAATGGCGTTAAACACCATACAATCAACCTTCTTCTCTCATATTAAAATCATAAATCCACCCATCCATCTATTAAACCAATAAACGACCCAACCAACCCAAAACCATGCATCAAGCACTCTCCCCTGTCGTCCCAAATCTCATAAGATATCTTTTTTTTATCGAATTCTCTACATGTATACATGTACATGTATGTAGTACCCAACTATCTATTCCTTGTCCTCATGTCAGCTTCATAAAATTCAACAATATTTACTATACTCTTTTTCTTAATTACATAACCACTGGAGAAGTAACTTTTTTATTAACCTTGTGAACAAAAGGTGAAAAGGAGAAAAAAAAACAAACAAGACGAGGATAAGGGTGTTGAAGAAACCAAAACGAACACGAAAATAGGGCGAACTGCAAAAGGACGAACAGGATTAAGGCCGAATAAAAAAAATGACGTCAAAGCAAGACTGTCACTCATTATATTCCGCTAGGTGGTATTTTCCAAATATACATCTATCAGATTTAGGCATTCTGGGTACAGAATCGGACTACTTTTCCAAACGACAACCGTTACTTTGAATTTCAAAATTAAATAAACGTTTACTCAATAAAACGCTTGCTGGTACGATTCATTCAGCTGTGAACAGCTAGAATGTAACCTATGCACCAGGTATTTATAAAAACAGCCCCTACAGGCTTGGGTAGTAGCTTCAGTATAAGCCAAGACACGAATTGTTGAGATTTGTGAAAGTGTTGATCTATTCAAAGATGTACAGTAAAACAAGAGTATTTGTAAAACTTTTTGTCTTCATTTGAAACAATTAAATTTTTAAAATATTTGGACCGAAAAACAGGCTACATTTTCCAACAGATGTATTGTTAATAGCCATTTTCTCCATTGCTACTTTATTAGCGGCGTATCAATTAGTAGAGTAATAATGGGGGTAGGGTCGTAACAATCTTCACAATCTTAACACCGTGTCTTAACAATGTCTGACTGGGGGTTAGGTCGTAACAATCCTAACAGTCCTAACGCAGTCTTAGCAATTTGACTGAGGGTTAAATCTTAACACCGGAATTCTAGGAGGGTTAGATCTTATCGTTTAGGGGCAGGGGGGTGAAATCTTATCGATTTTAGGTAAAAAAAAACTATCAAACTTGTACCGTTTGATATATAGTTTGTCAATGAAGCCTTAATAATTTTACAAAATACGGCGTCGTGCCAAAAGTGAGTCAAGTTTTATAATGGCGTCACTATCAATACATCCAAGCGTAAAATTATAGATAAATATTTTCAGGGTCAAGCAACTAAGTACAAAGTTATACATGTATATCTCGTGTAAATGATCTACTGTTAGTAGATTTGTGTACATGGTGTCGTGATATTTCCTTTCTAGAAGTTTCTCAGCGGTCAAATTTAAACCTGTTTGAATCATGGCTAAACACGGAAAGGAATCATCTAGCAAAACTAAATCAGACATAATTAAATTGGTTGAGAGTGGATTACGTGCTAGCGAAGTTTCTACAAGATTAAATATTTGTCAAAGTACAATTTATCGGTTTTTAAAACGACGGAGAGAGCGGAATAACGTTGACAACAAATTATGAGTTGGCCGTCCGAAGCTCATGTCGAAGAGAGGTGAACGAGTTTTATCAAGATTGTTTAAAGGTCGTGTTTGAAGGAAATAACTAGTGAATATAATCAGGCAACACCGTGTAAAGTATCCACTAGAACAGTGCAGAGAAAGTTACACCTTTTACGTTATACGATACGGACTGTTAGGAAGACCATCAGGATCAGGGCTGTGAACAAAAAAAGAGACTGGCGTGGTGTAGGGGAAAATATCATTGGAATATCAATAACTGGAAAAAGGTCATGTTTACTGACGAAATGATGATTGTTATTAAACCTGACGGAAAAACAACAGTGTGGAATAAAGCGTCGGAAAAGTGGCGACCTGAATGTATTGGATACGTAGCCCAGGGGCCTAAATAGACATTGAAAATTATGATATGGGGATGCATTATATATGAAGGGATTGGAACTTTAGCTTTTATTGATGGCAGTATGAAATCTGAAAAATATATTCCGACTCTAGATGACAACATTTGGCAAGTTGTGGCCAAGAACTATGGAGTTAACAGCTGGCTCTTCTAAGATGATAATACTCCTTGTCATCGGTTACGTCTCTCGGAGGAATGGAAACACAGGAATCAAATACCACAACTCAGTTGGCCAGCACAGTCCCCTGATTTATCTCCAATTGAAAATGTTTGGCACTTCATGAAAAATAAAATTAAAAATCGTATGTTCCTGATCCGCAATGTAAATGCTCTAAAAGACCAATTGATACGTGCTTGAAATGATGTCCCTTTATTCTATATTCAAAAGCTTTATGACAGTTTACCTCGTCGTTGTCGGCAAGTGACAGCTCAAAAAGGGGATGTTATAAAATATTGATACCAACTTTCAAACATCAGAGGGTAAGTTGACCTATTTAGATTTGTTTACGTTTGATTTATTGCCTGACGCCATTAAAAAGCTTGACTCACTTTTGGCACGTCGCTGTATACGTTTAAGCTTACATACTCTATTCTTCAATCGAACCACTCTTTTATCACTATTGTCAATATTGTCATTCTCACTTTTAAGTTTAATTAGTGCGTCTACAGCAGCGTTTAAAATTACTTGTTCTGCTTGTATTTCGTTATCTAATTGTTTAATACGTTCTATTTTTTCATTAATTTCTCTTTATTTTTTTACAGTTTCGCTATATAGGATTAAGACATTGTACTACCACGTGAATCCAAACACTTTAAAACCCGATTTAGTTGTGTTACTATGACAAATTTGCATGTAGCTATTATATTTGTATTATGGGACGAAAGCCTGATTTAGAAATATGAAATATGATCTATGTATCTTGTAGCCCTAAAATGAGATTGTAATCTTTTTTAAACTGAAGATGTCATTATGACCTAGCCCAGGGATAGCCTTTATCCGGTATTATTTCATTAAATTTGAGCGCGAAGTTTTAGCATTTGGCTCTGATGAATGCACAAAAGCGATTAGGGTAATTATACCAGGCAGAATCCAATTTTTGCACTTGTTTTGTGTTATATTATGGAATGAAAATAAAATGATAAAAATTGAATATTAATATTCTCTATTCAACATACCAGCGCTTTAATGTAGGCATGTGTCTCACCAGTAGTCTAAGGATCATACGAATGTGTGCCGCCCATTTGAAATCGAAACGAATATTAGGCTATGCTTTCGTTAGAGTACATTTTTACGCTTAACTCCAATTATAACATATTTTATTATATTTTGGTAGCCAGCATAACTGTTTGAGTTTTCTGGTTTAATTACAACAGTAATCACTTATTCTCTTCAAGTCACAAACCGGATTCTTTCGCCAATTATATATTCGTACATGATTTACAAATCTGGGGCAAGTATAAAAAAAATTACGGTAAAAAAAAAGGTACAATTCGACGGGGGATAAAATGCAAAGCTACCTTTGAACGCCTCCACTGCAGACGACACTTGAAAGTGTGTTGAGAAAAGCATGTTGAGAAAAGCATTTTTATGTGACTGAAGTATAAACGTTTAAAATATCACTGCGTTAAGAGGAGAATTTGTTTATAATACGCAATTTCTCCTTATAAAGCAATGTTTATCCTACTTGCTTTTCCCCATTTAAACCGAGTTTAAAATTGTCGTATGCTATCTGTTCCAACTTGGTTAGGTCTTAATTCTTTTGTTTGGTAAAGGGTTACTATAAAGTGTATCGGTATAGGGTTGACGCAGTGATTGCCTTTTATCTTTCTATTAAAAGAGAGTTTTTTTTGTTTTTTTTTATAAGGGGCACTCGGTGTTGTAATTTTTAAGAACATCGTGAAAAAAGGAGAAATTGTTTAAGATAAGTAATTTCTCCTATAAGCGGTTTTTTTTTTTTTTTTTTTTTTAATTTAAGCTGTATTTGAAATTGTCTGCTAGCTCTTCGATGTTGGAAGAGGTGTAAATTATTCTGTCTGTCAAATGGTTAACCCTTCGCTGATCCAAGAACATTCCTGCATTTGCCAAGCAGCATAGATGAAGATGAGTCTGTACTAATGTGCTGTCTGATCTTAATTTGTACTACCCGATCGTTATTTTTCAGAAACTGTTTTCAATAAAAAATATTGAAAGCAGTTGAGAATTGGATAACGTTCAGCAGAATAAGGGTTACTACAAAGTCATCGTCCTAAAGTTTTGTTCGATCAAAAGAGAACTCCACCTGGTAATTTGTTAATGGGCTCTTGGGAGTTTACGCCCCTCCCCCTCTCCCCAGCGTGCCAATTCTGACTTTTTTCTAACTCCCTATAAAATGTCACGTTCCTGATAACGCCTCACAACACGTTTCAGATCGAGTTAAAACTCAAACGAAAACACACCATATTTATGGCTTGATTTTTAGAGTTAACTGCTGACATGTGGGAGTCAAACAGAAAGGTAAACGGGATTTTGTTTAGGGAATTGCAAGACAATATCGATTCTTTAAAAAAGACATTATTATGTTTGAAAGTATACAAAATTTGGATGCGGACATGAGCGACATTGATGCTCTTAATGCAAATATTAACGGTTTTCGAACTTAATAAAACAATTTGGTCATGAAGAGAGATAATTTGACTGTTGAAAAAGACAGTTTACAAGCAGAAATCCAGATGCATCGTGTCACTATTGCGGAGTTATAATTCCGCATTAGTATGGGCGAAAGCAGTCCGAGAGTTGTAGGAAAGAAAATCAAACATGAAAATTATGAAAAAATAAGTGGTGGAGAAACTCAGGAGGAGGATGTTATTTACATCAAATGAAATATCCATCGGCATAAAGTAAGATAAAAACGTGTATTCGATACATAACATTTTATTTTCATTTCCAAATACAAAGGCAGTCATCGGAAAAAATCCGTCAAAGGCTCTTGTAAAACAGAAACATTAACAAACCGATCAAGCGAGAACATATTACTGTACTTACAATACAAAATTGTGGACCAATATATGGATAATTTGAAATCAAATGGCGCAGTAAACAGGCTTCTATTTAAGCAATTACAAGACGAAATTGACGATTTAAAAACAGAAAAAAAATCATACCATACCAGAAAAAGACGCTGTTACCAAGGAGAGGGATTCTCTACAAACGGAAATGTTAGGGTATCGAGGAATATTTGCAGACTTGGAATTTCGTAAACTTGAAATTTCGTAACAAAACATTGGAAGGAGAAAATAGAACTTTACCGAATAGCCAAAGGGACTCACACCGTCAAAGCGTGAAGTTAAAAGCGGAAAAGGAGCTTTCACTAAAGCCATTGTGGAAGCGAGTAACGGGCTTGATCAGCAAAAGGAGACTCCAATTATTTATAAATCAAAGTACCTAAAGTACCAATAGAAGAATACAGCATTTTGCTTGCAAGTAGGTTGTAAAGAAGGACCGTTCTATTAAAAGTTCATTCATCTAACGGTTGACTACATTTTGTAAGATTGATAGCATTGTTTTTACTTTGACTACTTTCCATAACATCGTGTATCTTAGCGTTTTGCATGCTATTTTTGGTGTTAGGAAAGCGGTTTGAGGTGTAATTGGGTGTTTTTAGTGGTTCTCGCCATGTACACATTATAAACCAGGTCAAGTCAAAGAGACCAAATGCAAATCAAGAGCTAATTCTATGACATTTATTTCTGAAGTTTAGTGTTTGCGTAATTTGCTTGCAAAGTTTTTCAATCAGAATGCAATTTTCACACATCAACATCTATTGATGAAAATTGCTGTAAAACAATAAAAACAAATTCTCATTCTTTTAGCTTATAAAGGACTCTCAAAATATGCTTGCTTAAGACAGGTACATCTCAACATAATTGCCTTATCTGGGACCTCAATATCTGACAACCGCCATGACAGGTTTTACTGTACATATGAAACATGATGCAGCCATACATGTATGTACCTTTTCACAACAAACAGTGCGACAAAAGCATGTTACCTTTTGTCACAAAAAGTGAATGGCAGGCCAAGCCTTTTACTCGCTTAATAGTGGCGTTTAAAATACTGCAGCAAACGATAAAAGTGAGCATTTTCTGCAGTTTTTAACATGTCTTTATGAAAGCAGAGATTCTACCTTGAAAAGATGTATTAATGCTTCGTGAAACAGGAGTGATGTGACTAAGGAGGACTGATGCACGGGTTACCAAATGCAAAACGGCATTGACAGCCAAAGCTTACCAAGAGTTTCTTTTACCAGTACCTGGTTACAAAGAGTCGATTTAAAAAAGAAAACGAAATGACAAAAGAAAGTATCAGTAAGTGAGCAGCGAGTAGCTCTAAAGAGTCAAGAGTGTAAATAGCGAAGAATGAGATAGACAACAAGCATTATAGGTTTATAAATGAAAAATATACCCATTGTATAGTTTATTTATTATTTCAATGTATCACACTGTAACGATACATGTCAATGACACTGAGCGATGCTTTAACATCTCACACAAGGCGTGCATAGTACTTTGGCTACCTTAATTTGAATGTTTATCAGTGTTCAAGCTATTTATATTACTGAATTACTCCATATTCATTCCTTCACGACTTCCCTATTCACTGTTGTCAAACGTTTCCACTGTTGGCGGATCAAAGTCCTCGAGGATGGAATCTAAGAGATACTTGGGTTTGCTGATGGCATATTTCCAAGCTTCGTCTCTAGTAAAATCCTCCATGTCCATTAAATCTTCAGCCGTTTTTCGCATAGCCTTGTAAATGGGATCTTGTTGCATGGCAATAAACCACATTTTCCTGTTTGTTAAAACTTGCACTAGCGATTTACGATAGGTTGATCTTAGATCTTCGTACACCTGATGACGCGCCTCTGTTTCATCTTGTTTATTTCGTCGAGTAAGTTTTGATACTGTCTCTACGAATTCCTCGCGGCAATCTTCAAATACCTTTTGTATAAGACTATCCCAAGGATCGTATTTTGACATGTCTTCGCTGTCTGAGCCTTCTGTTCCCTCAGATAGGTGCTGATCCATATCCCACCCCCCCCCTTTACTCCTCAATACTAAGATCTAACCCTCCTAGATTTCCGGTGTTAAGATTTAACCCTCAGTCAAATTGCTAAGACTGTGTTAGGATTGTTAAGACAGTGTTAAGATTGTTACGACCTAACCCCCAGTCAAAGATTGTTTAGACACTGTGTTAAGATTGTTAAGATGGTCACGACCCTACTCCCATTATTACTTTACTTTAATTTTCTCCTGCAAAGGAGATGGGTGATGCGTCATAGCAGACAGGTCGAATCTTCGAAGAATATGACATGCGCAGACAAGGCAAAGAATATGACATGCACAGACAACATCATGTGGAAAAAAGCAAAATGGCCGAAAAATCGTCCTTCAGGGTTGAGAATGACTTAGGGTAAAGTGATTGTGAGTCGGATACCCTCACGCTATTTTTAGTGATTCTGTCTATATTTGGAAACATATCGGAGCCCGATTTTAACTGGTACCCTTCTTGTTATTCCCGAAAGCATATGGAAGCTTTCACAGTCGGAAATAAGCGTAATTGTAGGGGAAATACGTGCTTAAAAGAAGCAAACCATAACGATAATGACTCGGACGAAATCCTTGTTGAGTCGGCCATGCATGATTTTGAGTTGGACGATAGGTGTTACTACTTTGAATACCTAATAAGTGGTTAAACCTTAATCGGACAATAGCTTTATCTATCCTGGTAAAGAATGCTGATTATCTAACATTTTCTTTTTTTCTTATAATGATTTCTGCCCTTTCTAGGACAAACTTCACCATTTTGCACATTCATCTTGTCGTCTGCAATTGCTTCGAATTAGGTCAAGTCCTAAACTTTGTCGTCTGTTAAAGAGTTAAAACGGAGACAATGATCTATCTAAAACTTGAACAGGCGGAAAAGCACAGGTGAAACTATCGTTAGAAATTTTCTGGCCTGGGCTTAGCTTTCCAAGCTCAAGGCCATAGGAATCGTAGACCAATTCTTCAACCCCTAGCCAAGCATTTACGGAAACACCCGAAAATCCCGAGTAAAAGTGCAAAGTACTGCTTGCAATCAATCTCACTACGATGAAAAATAGGCTCGTATAAATGAAAATATATCTGAAGTTGAACATGTTAGTTAGCTTCAAGTTCACAACAAATGCCGAAAGACATCCGATATTAATCGTATAAAACTGTTTAACCAAAAACTTTAAGCACCGATGAGCTTATTCATAACTGCAAATTAGTGCGCTGTAAAATTGACAGAAATTAGACTGGACCCTGCTTGCAATTTAAAAACAGAGTAGAAACATTGACATCGGAGATAGCAGAGCTAGATAGCCGATATTAGAACGGGAAAGTACGAGTATTTGCATATTTTTGAAAAGAAGCTGAAAAAAAATGTTTAAACCCGTATTATCATTTGCTTCCGCTAGATGGCATTCTTCAAATACACATCTACCTGATTAGGGCATTCTGGGTACAGAACCAGATTACTTTTCAAAACGACAACCGTTACTTTGAATTTCAAAATAAAATAAACGTTTAGTAAGCGCTACCTAGTGTAATTCATTCAGCTATGAGCAGCTAGCATGTAACCTATCCACCTGCCATTTATTAAAACAGCCCCTACAGGCTTGGGTAATAGCTTCGGTATAAGCCCTACTTTTCCCCGTTATATGAGATGGTTGATGCGTCATAGCAGACCGTTGTCTGCGCATGTCATATTCTTCGAAGATTGGACCGAAGATTCGAAGATTCAAATGTATATTTGAAGAATGCCATCTAGCGGAAGATAATGCACGGCAAACAGGTCGAATCTTCGAAGAATATGACGTGTGCAGACAACGCCCGTATTATGCCTCAAATCTTTTTATATCGTTCGATTATATAAATCCTGTCAAGAAAATCAATGATAAATTATTGAATCAAACAAAGAAATACAGACTGTTCCCCGAAAATTTACTCCTCGGTTTCAACACAGACTAGAAGGAGGGAGTCAGTTCCGCTACGCAACAGTATTGTAACTGCTGAAAGATAAAACTACAGCTCCAAGGTAAGTTTTACACCTCATATTTTTCTTGCAAAGATATATTGATTGTTGTGTGTACCTATTTCACGTTTTGTTTAGTAATCTCTTATCCATGGGATAGAAAGACAACAACCAGGGTGCAAGCGTTCGACCATTTGATTGCATCTTAAAGTACGTATACACTTTTTACCTGTAGTTTACTGCTTTCTTGTCTACGGTTGCCATTATAAATCTTAACCCCTAAAGCGCCAAATAATCCCGGTGGACATTTCAGTCCAGAAATAAGACCAAAATGATTGCACTTTTAAGGTTACTTTTTCCCATCTCAGCTAAGCACACGGTGTATAAAATTCAGACTGCATGTTTTGTGAAGTCTGATCTTGATCAACACTGGCTGCCTAAGCAACTATAGTTGTGAAAAGCACTTTAAGGGTTAAATATAACACAACTCTCTATATTGCATACTGTAGTTCAATCTACGTTTTGTTTTTGAAGCTGGAAATCTAAACCTTCTTGGCGACGAAAACTTTACCGCTGTACTTGAAAGTTTCTTAAACGAATTGTGATTTTACTAGCAAGCTTGCAAGAAATTATAAATGCTGAAAGAGTTTTCTGATACCTGTGTCTTTGATTAATGCTACTGGGATTTAACCGTTTACCACACAGTCCTTCTAACGATTCCGAGAAAGATAGCCTTTGGAAACATTGTGGTAAAAGGAGGAAATGCTGGTTACTTGAGCTACATTCAATTTGTTATTTGCTAATACTTTCCATTCAAGCAAGTCTTTTTTTTTTTTTTTTTTTCTTCTTTGTTAAGGGTTAACTAATTTGTTATTATCAGCCATGGGGTAGTAACTTGCACAAAGATATATCACAATAAATCTAGAGCTCAGCTTGTGGAGAACAATCACTATTTCAAATCAGAATAAATCTGGAGTCTATGGATAACAGTTTATATTTCACTACAGTGAATCTGGAGTTCAGTAGATCAAAAAAATCTAGAGTACAATTTTGTTTATGGAAAACAATTTTACACGTATATACAGGACATAGGCATATCTGCTGAACTTAGGCTGATGGCTAAACAGGGTCTCATTTTATCTAAAAATTGCCTCAATCTGTAAACAATATCAAATTGTTTTCATATTTTGTGGCTAAAAAGACAGCCAAATCACAGTTTGTAGAATTGGGGCTGAGGACATGACATTTTAAACTGTGTAATATATTGTACAGAGTTAATTTTATAGGTAATTATATCATATTCCGGCATAAACAGAAATGATTTTGACATAATAAAAATCTATATCCAATAAAATACCTGTTTATTCATACTGATTGTCATATTACATCAGGATGATATAAAGGGTGTTTCATAATATATGTCCTAATTCAAAACATGAATATTGTCTACACATGTAAGTTTAAAATAAATGGAAAGCTACTACCTTTTTGCAGACATAATAAAATTTCATTTGATATATTTTACACAGACATTTCCCTAAAAGTGTCTTGCATAACGTCAAATTCTGGGACTTTAATTAACGTCGACTCTTTTTTTAAAGATTATCCTAGAAATGTACTGGTTTACATGCAGCAAAATGGGTTTAGAGGAACAGAGAAATCGGGCTTTCATATTGAAAAAAAAAACTGCTACACAATTACCTCATGGGTGGTTTTCAGCGCAGACGGTATAGTTGTTTCCATCTTTTTCGCAGATGGCGAGGACAATGCAGACACAGTAAATAAGGAGGGCTATCTGAACATTCTGAGGAAGAATTTCATTCCGATGCCACAAGAAAAAAGTATTAACATTGAAGACACGGGTACTAGTGCATGCATTTGATTTTAGCAAGGACGAGCCTCACAACACATCACCGGAAGCACAATTGAACGACTTTCATAAACAGTTTGACTCAAGTAAAGCTCTTTCAGACCCTCCAGACTTGAACTTGTAAGGTGCATTATGAAAAGGTGCACAGCCTAATGTCAGGAGATACTTAGGACTTTAAAGCTGCAATCAAGAAACAAATGTATGGAAATAGCGGAGGGGTTGAGGGTCCAAGAAATGTAATGAAAAATTCTTATAATAAACTCGACGTCAGAATTGCTGAGAGTAGACGTCACTGTTGTAATATGGACTTGCCAGAAAAAGTGTAGTGTATTTGCTATTATAAGAGTAATGTCTATGTACTACATGTCAAATGAAATTTTATTATGTCTGCAAAAAGTTGGCAGCTTTCAATTCAGTTTAAATTGAAATTAGTAGAAAGTATTGTTTCTTAGAATAAGGACAGGTAATATGAAACACCCTGTAAGAATGTCGAGTCTGTAGCCCCTGACAGTCACAAAATAAAAACATGACCAATCTTGGGCATCTGCTTATTAATTCACTTTCCTCAAATGCTTTCACTTGAATAATGTCTGTCTTTTCAATTTGTTAAGTTAAAGGCCCAGTAAAGGCCAAAATATCAAAGCAGGAGTCATAATACATTTAAATTTAAATCATACCATGTAAACATATGGGTTTAACCTAGTTTTGAAATTAATTTCTCTGTCAGCAACTAACACTTGGACCGACCGTACAGTAACAGATTGTCATCTTCACAATAATTTCCATACTTTTAAATGGTATGATATATATGGAATATTACAAAAGTCTGCATTTCTGCATGGTCGGATCATGTCGAGTTGCGTGTGTAAAGAGGGGCATATCGGATGAGACGGAAGGTCTGTTGTAATGTTCCTTTTATTATATACTTCACCACAATAACTGCCAAGAAGCATCAAAAATTAATACGAATAGCCAAAGCTTCAGAGATCTACATTTCATTGTACATATATGTACAATATTTATGAATGGCGGATGAATATATATCTACATAAACAACGGTAAGTTTGCATAGATCAGCATTTAAAAATGGCGGTTGCTACCTTCGAGCCGCTACGAGAAAAAAGACAACAACTGTGGCTTAAAAACTATTTCTTGAATACTAAAAAGGTAGTCAGAGGTTGTTATTCACTGTCACTGTCAAAATCAGTATATTTTCTTTCGTATTAGCGCAGGAGGCAAGCACAAGCTTATCATTATTGATCGCGATTCTTAAGTTCACAAGTGTATTGTACAGTAGCATATGGAAATACCATTTAGAAATAACACGTGTTTATTTAATGGGCCTTGACACCGGACAAAATCAAAATCTGCATAGAAACAATTTTTGAAAAAAAGTAGATGACAAATAATAGATGAAATTGCGATAAATACACCAAAAAATGGGTCTTTTGTGCTTCGTCATGCGGGCCGAACGTGAAAGGAGTTTGGTGAAAGACCCGAACGTCAATACACAGACTATATGTAGTCCGTGTACATGACTATGCTCTACACAAGGTACTAGGCTGATACGGAAAAATTTTCTGTCGAGTTGTATTGGCGAGTAAGATAACGCCCGTATTTTGCTCAGATCATAGATAGGTATATAATAAAAGTTCAAAGCATTTAAACACCCGCTTTGTTTACTTTTTGGCTTTATTGTTACTTTAACTAATATTGCTAATATTTCAAAGTACAAAACGTGGCAAGTCGATGCAATTTATTTCACAAAGGTCTGGGTTATTGTCTACGTGTACACAAGAGCAACTTACTTCACCCTGGAGAGACCTTACGTTCTTGCTCTAGATCAACGTTACTGCTCCTGCCAATTGAACGTACCTACCATAACATTGTGCAAGGTAAGCACAAAAACATAATTTTTTGACACATTAATGAATAGATATGCATTTGAAGGTTGTCGCACGGAATGTCTGGGATGTCAGTGCACCTTAATCTGTAGTTCTTTTGGTGGTTAATCGTTTGTTGATTTTCTAGAAATAATAGTCGCTGACGGTAGTTTGTCGGATTAAACGTCTTCAACAAAAAATCAACCACCGAAGGAATACAGAAATGTGCACTGACATCCCAGACATTCCGTGCGACAACCCTTTGCTGCATATCTATTCATTTGATTGTCAAAGAAGTATGTTTTGGTGCTTACCTAGCAAAATTCTAGGGCGCGGCCATGTTTTTACCTTGAGCGGGTACGTTCAATTGACAGGAGCAGTAACGTTGATCTGGAGCAAGAACGTAAGGTCACTACAGGGTGATACTTGTCTTGTCAGAAAAAGTTGACTCTGAAATAGTGTTAAATCCAGATTAATGACTGAAAACAGAGACATTTATTTTAAAATTGGAATACATAAATATTTTGCATGTTAAAACTACTTTTGTGTTGAAGATAGCCCAGTAGATTTCGATACCATAAGGTAATAGTGTTTTTGGAACACTTGCAAAATTAATAAAAAGCTTTGAAATTTTGTATTCATGAATAAGCCAAACCATAATATTATCATGGTTATGACAAAAAAATTTGTTTGTCATTATTATTTTTCCCCCCACACAAGCGACCTAAGAATGCAAAACCTGATTGTGTTTTAGCTGCAATGAAAGTTACTCCTTTTACCATAAAGTTTACTGCACTCGGCGAAATTTGTCCCCATAAAGTTAACTGCACTCCCAGAGAAAGTTGTCCCATTTGTTCTAAAGTTAAATATGTCTTATGCAGATGCTTTGATTTGGATTTTTGTTTTGATTAGTATTAAACACGCATATTTAGTTTCATTTATAGTAACATTTTGCTGTTTGTCATAAAGAAAGACATGTAGATGTTCAATCGAGTTACAGCCTAAATTTGTTGTCTTAAAAGTGATAGTATTAAATTGCACTGCAGTGCATAATTATACCAAGTGCTGACTCAATTATGCTTTGCAAAATCTAAGTTATGACTTAATGAATTTTTCAGACAGAAGCATTAGGTATTTTCTTTTCTTTTGTTGTTATTAATATTTTTCACTTAAACCTGTCTTTGCAGATGCTGACCTCGTCCAAAGTCATGGAAACAGACCTCAAAATGCCGTGTGACAAATCTGTCGCGGCTAAAGCTGTTTGTGAAGGGGATGTAGTTACCTACAGAAATGCGCAGGGAGGAACAAAACAGAGCAAAATTGTTGCCCTTGCTGATGAGGTCACTACTTTAAAAAGCTGTCTGCTATGAGCCGAAAGTTTTCCATAAACTTGCTTTGAATGATGGTCTGAAAGTAAGTAACATAATAAGAAGGGATAGCTCCCTGATTCTAACATCAAAATCAATACGTTCGAAGGACTTTCCTATCGTACAGTTTGATGTACATGCCGCAAGAAGAGAGGAAGGAGAGGTTCTGGTCCACCCACCTGTAGCTACAGTTGTCCTTCTTTCCCCCCCCCCCCAGCTAGGCAGTTACTTCACTACCAAGATCAAAAACATCAGTCAGGGAAAAAGTCGTGCAGGTGCATCTGTAACAATCCATTTATGAAATATTAACCCTTTACTACATGACAAAGATTTACCCTTTCAATAACAAATTTCAATTTTGGAGTCATGTTTATTTTGTCGTCAGCAAATGCTTTGAATTCGGACAAGTCTAAAATTTTGTTGTGTGGTAAAGCGTTAGACACCGTGTTCTGTTTCTTTTAAAAAAAGCTTAGTATCCTTCAACAAATCTATGGCAAGCGATTTTGCAAATCTTAAAAGTCTGCATGAAGTTTAACTTTTTACATGCAATCCCAAGTTTTAATGACCCTTTAACAGCCCTTTTGAAAACAATAAGTCTTTTGAAAACATTGCGTGAAAAGAAAAAAATCCTCTATCAGCCTGTTCTCCTTTTTTCCGCAATGCTTTCGACCTTTCCTAAAGGCGCATTTCTATTTTGGTTCACACCTATATTTTGTCAGCAAAAGCTTTCAATTTTGAGCAGTCTAAAATTTTGCTGTAACGAGTTAAATATTGCTATGAAATGACTTTGAAAACGTTTTGGCTAAAGGAGATATTGCTTTTCCTTTGTAAAACTGCAATGCAAGCTGTAGGCAACATAAGCTGATCCATCAAACCTAATGAATTTACTGTACGCATTTTCCAATGTCTAGCTTTCAGAATCTAGAGCAGCCAACAAGTTCAACAATAACAATTGTGGGAGCAAGTATTCAGGAGGACAGAACTATTTGAAGAAGACACCGTGAGAGTAGTGCCTTCTGTAATATTTCAGGTTGCTCTTCCATATGGGTTGCAACACGCGAAAAGGGGCATTCGGACATTTGCGTAAAGTGTCGTCTCGGATCAGCCTGCGCAGTCCGCGCAGGCTAATCCGAGACGGCACTTTACGACTACACTAGATTTTGTCCTACATTAGACTTGCGCAAAACAGAAAATTACATAAAAACGGAAAGTGTCGTTCCGGATTAGCCTGCGCGGACTGCGCAGGCTGATCCGGAACGACACTTTACGCAAATGTCCGAATGCCCTTTTTCGCGTGTTGCAGGCCATATGGAACAACAAATAGAGTTTTGTTTTTTTTTGAAATGGAACAGTGTTGCCTTCAAGTTGCAGCAAAAAGTGCAGAAATAATGTCTCTGGAAGTGTTGGATCGAATTTGTAAATAGATGAACCAACTTTTTAAAAATTCAAAGATGAAAAGCTTTACCCTTTACCACCCTGACTAAGAGGCCTTTTGAAAACATTGCGGTAAATGGAGAAAATGCTGGTAACCAGCATATTTCACCTTTTTCAAAATTGTTTCCCACAATGTTTTCCACCCTATCAAAGAAAAATTCCATTATTTGAGCCACATTTAAATTGTCATCTGCAAAGTGTTGTCAGTTTGGACAAGTCTGCATGCATATTTTTGTTATCTGGTGAAGATTGTAAAGATTCAGAAGTGAGAGGCTTAACCATTTTTCACACATTGCGAGCCAAATGACCCTGACAAAGAAGCTTTTGAAAACATTATGGAAAATGGAGAAAATGCTAGAAACGTCTGCAAATGCTTTGAATTTGGACCAGTCTAAATTTTTGTCGTTTGGTAAAGAGTTAAGCAAATACCTTTAAACTTTGCATAGATGATACAGTCTAAGGAATTCGATATAAACTTATACTGCCTCATTATTTTGGTGATAATCAGTTGAAAGTCTGTATTTTACTTCCATACTTTTATTAGTAAATGCCCTTTTTAGTTATTATACGAGGAGTGATCAGAAAGAACGTGGACCAGTGCCTGTATTGGGATATTATTATAAAAAACAACATGGAATGTCTACCTTTTTTCGAAAATAACCTCCTTCGAATTTTATGCACTTATTTATACTTGATTTCCATGCGCGAAACACGTGCACTAGCTCGTCATGTAACATTACTCTCAAGGACCTGATCATAGTGAGAGTTAGTTCCTCTCTGCTGTCGTAGTGCGTGCCACGTAGAGAATCTTTCAAAACATGAACTAGTTAAAGATCGCAAGGGGTCAAGACTGAATTACTGGTAGGGTTGGCTAGTGTTTCTGTGTTTAGTTTTTGCAGAGTTGTCTGCACAAGTGTGGCTTTGTGACCAATGGCTTTATCTTGAAGTAAAGTGACGTCATTCCGTAGCACTTCTGGCTATATTTTTCGTATGGTGTCACTGAAATTTCTTTGAATAATGTGGGCATAAAACAACATTGATTTGAGTATGAATAGATACAAGTTTCAAAGAACTGTGACTAATAATGTTGACTGTGTTGAGGAACCACACTGAGTCTTCAAATGGCTACTTTTCCTAAAATGATTGCTAGATTTTCTTCATTTTTAATAGGGTTCAAATTCTTGATGATACAGATAATCTTTGCAAGTTTCAAAAGAATTGGATAAAAGATTCAGACTTAATTGCGTAAACGAGAAATGTAATTTTTAACTTTTTTATGGCTACTTTTCCAACACAGTTTGTCGATTTTTTTTTCTTTTTTTTTTCAAAATCAACAGGATTCATTTACGAATATCAGATTTCTTGAATGCCGAGTCCCCTTAATCTTTTTCTAAATCGGTTTTGATTTCTGATAAATACTTTCCTAATTTGTGGTAAAACTTTATGACTACTCTCGGCTCAAGTAAAATGTCGTCCGACATTTTGGACCACTAATGCAGTATATCACGTCACACTTTACATACTTGAATAAGACTACATTTGAAAGCTTAAGTCGATTACCAGATAGTTAATGCTCATCTGTGCAATTTTTCGTAGTCCTATGTGAAGTAGTTTTCAAAATAACGAGGTGGTCCACCATCTTTATGATCACCACTCGTAGATGTTGCCGACATTAAGCTATTCACAATGTATTTCTATTTGATTTGCTTTGACCGAACATAGAGTTACTAACATATTTGTGTTATCTTTACTTCTAGATTTCTCATAAATTTAGCATTATTTACAGTATTTTTTCTTATTACGCTGCCAATTTAGTTCTTATTGATAAGAAAGTTGTGAGAAAAAAGTTAGGATGATTAACTTAAAGCGAAATATCAGGTAGAATAAAACTGAAATAAAATCTCTTTCTCTAAGTATTTTACGTATCTGGTTTGTTTGTCGGGCATAGCAACCAAAATACCGAGTTACTAATGTAGGCGTGCTAAGCTCGCATTTACAGAAAGGTCAATTATAATGGGGGAAAATGGCATATACAGCCGAGCCAGTGCAGATATTTTCACATAACCTTTATAGAAATGTTCCTTGAGTAATCTTTGTATCGGCCATATTATTTTACGTCTACTGTGTGCTATGTGAGGCTGATACTTGATTGAATTATTCATCATATTAGCAATAGCAGATTTTGTGTTTTTCCTTGTCATTATTCATAGGACATGGCGGACTGATAATGAGGAAAAGAAAAAACGAAAACAAACTATAATCTGCTAATCCTTTGGTCATTTTTCAGAACTGTTCCCTTAGTGGTCCTCTATCAGTCGTTTTTTTTTTTTTTTTTTTTTTCACGGTGTCCAGTTTGAGTGGCTACCATGGCAATCCAAAAAAAGAAAAAAAGAAATAGAAAAAAAAGATTTAAAAATTTAACACCTTTGAATTCACAAATACACTGAGGCCACCACTTTCAGTATGGGACTTGGTAGATATTTTGTATTAGCCAGTAAGAATGCGATTCCAGTTTCAAGCCTGTATGATTGAGATAGTAATTTTGAACTTCAGGTACTTCTTTACCCCTGCTGATCAAAATCAACTAGTTTACGCCATTCAGGGTTGCGTTTGGAGAATTTATACTTTATGTAATGACCCCGACACCTCGAGGTTTCCTGCTCTGTATTTCTGCTCCCCCAAGTACATTTAGCTGGAATAGAGATTCGGGACCGCGATCCGATCGACCAATAATGGATGGACGTTAAGGTATCTTATAGCTAAATGTATTCATATGCAATTAACTATAAAATATGTTAGAGTATATCTTTATTTTCGTGACTGCATTGCTGTCCAGAACATAGATCACTAAAATGCGGACACTGGAAGCAAATATGAGATTGCGTAATAAATGCCATCTGATCTTTAAATACACAAGTCCGAGTATTATTTGACCTACTTTCGGGGGAAAAAAAACTTGAGAATTCAGTGAACTATGTTTTAACATAGCGGGTGGTACAGCGTAATTTCAGATTGCAAGCTTTGTGCAAGTTCAGTTGAATTGCTTCAAGCCGTCTGTAAATGGCTTAAATGAGTCAAATAAGAAGGTAAACGTGCAGGCACTCGGTCTTTTAAACTTTGTGACAAGAAAAGAAAAGGGGGGGGGGAAAAAGGTTTAAGCTACTATAATTGAATTTTCATCCAAAAAAGTTTTCACAACCATGCTATGATCACGTTGACTTAATCACTGAATATTTATTTTTACTTCGTAATGTAAAATTAGTAGAAAGTTTGAAAATGGTTCAGGATTTTGAATCATTTATGGATCTAAAGTGTTTTTGAAGTTTTTAAGTTTCAACTGTTTTTATCAACACCATTTTGCAGGGAATTTAAAACAAATTCAATCAGCCCAAATGATCATTTTGTTATTGGCCCTTTACATTATTGTCCCGGACCAAATTCTTATAACATTATTACAACAGGTTCTTTCCAGTTTACTTGATAATGAACCACTCTCTTTAAGTGGTGGCTTCATGATTCTACGAAAAGTATGGACTCTATAGTCTGAGCAGACGGACGTACAGTTGCATGACACCCGAAATGTGCATACCGACAGCTTAAACTTGCATTATAAAACGTACTTGATCAACCTTTTTGAAGAATAAAATGGCAAAGCAGTAGAACGAAATAATAAGTAAACAGTTCATCTACAACAAAACCCTCTTTCACTGTACTGAAACTTATAAAGCAAGCTTGATTCAGACAACGTTAAGGTGACATTTGAAATGATAAATTTTCCTTTATGAAAAGGGGTTTAATGCATCTGCATGTAATGATTGTTCATGCTTTTGTGGTCTCGTTGGGCCGATATTTCAATAAAAATTCAAGATATAATTTCTATGATAAATATGTTGAATAAATATAAAGTAGAAAGTTTTATCAAAGATTAGCCTGAGCAGACTGCTAGGGCTGACACTTGTTACAGAATCATGAAGCCCACCTTTAAAGAGCATGGTTCATATCCAATTACGTTTTATCAAAAAAATTAAATATTACGTATTGGGCTTTATAAAACACATCAAGGCGAAACACTAATGGCATTTCATTTCATGATGTTTTCACCTGAAATGTTTTTGAAGTGGAAAAAGGTGTACACGAAACATGAACGGAGCGGATTTGAATACGAGCACAAGTAGTGCCCCATTTTAATTTTCATGCGGGTAGTGTTTTATCTATGTAACCAGGAATAAAAATGTTAAAAGATGATCTGTCAAGTTGGACTGTCCGGCTTAATATCAAATCAATACTTTTCTGTGTCCGACTCAAGATCAAATCTATGGGTAAAGATAAGTTTGAAAGTGTGGCGTTTTCACACTGAAAAACCTTTCTCAAATGCTACTAAATGTCAAGTAAACTGAAAAAAAAATCCCTTGTAATGATGTTATATTGGTGTTGTCCGAGACGGTTATCAATGTAAATATCCAATAACAAAATTACCAATCGTACTTTTTTGGCAGATTGAAGCTTCAAAAATTGACCGAAAACTGTGTTTATAAAAATGGGTTCCACTAGGAGCGGAAATACGTCACAAAATTACAAACACCTTTTTCGCAAAGATAAATACAGATAAGTATTACAGAGTTTCTCATATTTCTCAGCCAGTAACAAGTGCGAATTTACGTTAAAAAATGTCCGACTCTTTGATCTTGTCCGACTCTCTATCACTTTACCCTATACGTGTAACATACATGTATAGGCGGTCTTTCGCCCGTATAATTAAATAAGTAGAGTTCTGTTAACCCATAGACTGATAAACGCTACTCAGTGACTTTTTGTGGACAGGGTAGATCAAGGTCAGACTCATCTTGGACCTACACTGTACAATAAGGGATTTTTTTTTTCTCCAAAATATAATTTTGAAATAGCAATATTTAAGGTTTTCCAATTAGCTTGAAAGTTTCATTTAACTTTTTTAGCAGGTTAAAACTTAAACTGGAGTAAAGTTTATAAACAGACCTAGCACAACAAAGCAATAGTTAGCTACATGTCATTATCTTCTGCTAGGTGGCATTTTTCAAATACACATCTGATTTGGGCATTCTGGGTAAAGGACCGGACTACTTTTCAAAACAACAATCGTTACTTTGAATTTTAAAATGAAGTAAACGTTCACTCAATAAAACGCTACCAGGTACGGTTTATTCAGTTATGGTCAGCCAGCATGTAACCTATGCACCGGCCATTTATAAAAACAGCCCCTAAGGCCTTGGGAAATAGCTTCGATTTAAGCCCAGACACTTCCTGTTGATAAGTCTGTCGAAACACCGTGCACGAAATCCTGGTTTCCCTAGTTTAGTTTAAACATATCTAATTGCCATTATTTACAAATTCTTACATAAAATACACCTTTACATAAAATACAAATAAGACAAAAGGGTTTGGCCACAAGTTCTCACAACTTAAATTCGGCCATCCCCTTATTGAACATACATAGTATTCAGTCTTCAAAAGAAAAAAAAAAGGAGAATATCCTAATTAGAATATTTTAACAGAATATGATTGAAGACAGTTTTGTTCCAGCTGCAACAATAAATAAACTGGAAGACATTAAGAACGTGTTGTGAATGGCAATAATAACATTCTATTAAATAGGAGGAAAAACAAATGACAGATAGTAGCTGTAAGAGAACACCTAAAGGGTGGGACAGAAAATCTTGGTGTCAGTCGGTAAGAGGGCAGATCGGATTTTTGGTGTTGCAAAGCAAACTATTTATCAAACCTCTTTGTATCCCTTATAAAATTTTGAACTGAATTAAATTTGAATGAATTTTCACCATAATCGGGGTTATCAGATCCAAACAGTAGGCGCTCTAGAGAAAGTGGGTGAAAACGGCGTAATTCCCGGTTCGGTGAAATTAGGACACTGAAAAAGAAAGTGTTCGGAGTCTTCAGCAATGTATCCACAACTACATGTAGGGAAAGGGGATATGTGGTTGGAATAAAGATCGAAGTTCAAATTACTACAATTATTCCGGAGTCTTGTGTGTAAAACAGATAGTCTCCTCTGTCCTACAAGATAATGTCGTGGTACAGGCGGCGCAGAGAAATGTTGTAAAATGCGAGATTTAAAAAGTGAAATAGATGTTATTGATTTGATATCATCCGGAAGTTCATTCCAAAGGGAGACAGCAGAAGGAATAAAGGAATTTGCAAACACCTCAGTGCGACAGCCAACTATGTCGATATTATGAGCATTTCTTAATGTATAATCAGTTCTAGTACTGACATTAGTGGGAAAAATATCGCGTAAGTAGTCAGGAGTAAGGCCGTTTATAATTCTAAATATGCAAATAAGTTTTTGATACCTACGCCGATCTTCAAGAGTCATCCGACCAATTTCCTTATATAAATTATCGAGAGATGTGGACCTGGTGATACCTTTAACTAGTCTTGCGGCCTGGTTTCCCTAAAGTCTATATTTACAAATTGTATTAAAACATATGCCGTAAAATAAGAGTATTTGTGAAAACTATTTTTCTCTTTTGAAATAATTGAATTTTCAAGATATTTGGAGCGGAAAAAAGTTTCCCACATATGTATTGTTTATAGCTATTTCACCATTGCTACTTTATTATGGGGCGTATTGATATCCCGTGCACAGGGGATAGCGATGCGTCATTGCAGACTGGTCGAATCTACAAAGAATATGACATGCGCAGACAACGAACTACATACATTTTAACTCTTTAGCAAACGAATAATTTTACACTAGTTCAAATTCAAAGCCGTTGCAGACCACAAATTAAATGTTGCTCAGTTAATGAAACCTTATTCTAAAAGGGAAGAAAGCATTGTGGAAAAAGGAGAAAATACTGGTTACCAGCATTTTCTCCAATTCCCGCAATGTTTTCAAAGGGCTTCTTACCCAGAATCGTTACAACTCGGTCTTGTGTGGTAAAAGGTTAATATTCAAGATAAAAAATAATGGTTTAACCTAACAGTTTAACGGTACGAGGGTCGTTAATTTAATTGTGTGACTGATGGGCCTCTATACCACATGACCATATGAATCAATCGGAAATAACGGTATTTTCACAAGCAAGTCGTTTTAGATACTGGCAAGAAATTTTGTTTTGATAGGTTTTTTCTTTCAATAGTTATTGAAAGTTAAAGTAGGTGCAGTCATATACACTGGCTTATTACTGAATGTACAATGAACCCAAAACAAAGCTTGAAATTAGGGCCTATATTAACAGTCGTGTTAATCTAATTATTTCAGCTTCACAAATATTTAGTGAATTATGTCAGATACATGGGGCTTTTGCCGTATGAAAGCGGTCGGGTTTCATATGGTATGAAAAAAATTAAAGATGGTAGAGCTTACTTAAAAGATGCCCCCCCGTGC
Source organism: Hippopus hippopus (assembly GCA_946811185.2). Taxonomy (NCBI): domain Eukaryota; kingdom Metazoa; phylum Mollusca; class Bivalvia; order Cardiida; family Cardiidae; genus Hippopus; species Hippopus hippopus. Next base: position 26,526,976 of record OX328108.1, on the reverse strand, counting down.
TGGTCAACCCAAAACTGCAGCTTCCAAAGAAAATTTTATTGCTGTGGCAAATTTAATTAAGCAGGATGCAAGACTCACGGTGAAAGAAATAGCTAAGAGAATTGGTATATCCTCGGGGTCAGTTCATAAGATTTTGACCAAGGAGTTAAAACTTAGTAATTTGCGCTCGATGCTCCCCCCCCCCCCACCTCTTGACAGATGAACAAAAGGCTAATTGGCCAAAAATGGCCAAAATTCTTCTTAAAAAGTACAAAAATTGTGACAAACGCAGAATATCAGAACTGTTTACAGGGGACGAAACCTGGATTTATTATTTTTAGCCCAAGAAACGCGTCAATAATAAACAGTGGCTGCGCAAAGACCAAGCTAGGCCGATCATAGCAAAAGGAATAAAAAGCGCGGGAAAAGTTTTATATGCCATAATTTTTAATTCAGACGGTTCAATTGCTCAAATTCCTGTACCGAACGGCCGAACGGTTATAGGCAAGTGTTACAAGAACAATGTACTTTCAAAAGTGAAGAAAAATTATGAAAAACGGAGACCTAGAACCGGATTAAGGGGCCTGTGCCTTATTCATGACAATAAAGCTGTTCACAAGTCTGAAATTGTTCAGAATTTCCTGTAAATGAAAAAAGTGGTACAGCTTCCCGATCCATCGTATTCTCCCGACCTCAGCCCTGTGACTTTTTTCTCTTTCCTTTATTGAAGGAAACTGTCTCTGGACGTCAAAATATGGCTCCAAAAGTGCTTTGGGATGTGCTTTTTGTGAGTGTCTGCTGGTTGTTCCTTGAAAAGCCTATTTTGCAGCCTTCACAGACTGGATTTCCAGACTTGAAAAATGTATTTCTGTCAAGGGTGAATATTTTGAAGGGATGAAATGAACGAAATATATACATTCAATATAATGCGTCTCATAGGCACCCAGTGACAAAACTAAATGAACGACCCTCGTGCACAATAAACGAAACAACGAATGACTGAAGGAATGACAAGGGTAACTGTCCAGTGAGGGTTGATATAGCTGGCATTTGCTACAAGTTACCTATGTGTATCTATTTTCAGATTCATTTATAATGTTACAATGGTGTAGGAATAAGTGATATGAGCCTGATTTGCATAAGTCACTAATTTACATATTAGAAAAGATCTTGTACTTTATCAATGACATCTTTTTGGGTTTATTACTTTGTAAGCAGACGTGTTCAAATTGGAGTGGTAAAGAGATTTAGTGGTTTTCGTCAAAATTGTTATATATATATCAGAATTAAGATTTCTAACAGAAAGAGCTGTTTTCTGTGAGGCAGTATTTGGCAACTGTGGATTTTATTTTGTTTTCATTAAATCTGGGTCAAACTGGATGCCAACAGATTAGCTTCGCTTGTCTAGTTATACAAGGTACCTTTTTTTCTCAACTTACTATCTCGTATGAGAACATTTTCCATATAGTTGTTTATATAACTATTGTTTATCTTTTGATATTTTATCAGTTTGAAATATCACATGATATGATTTTTTCCACTATGTTAAAAATTACTGTTAACAACACTTACTGGTGTATGTCAATAAAATGTGTGTTCTGTTCTGTTCTTTCTATATTTCGATTTTAAAGCTACATGTATCTATGCATGGAAATGAAAATCGTGAGTCTTCTAAAAACAATCTAGTTTAATTTAAGGTCGAACATACATGTACGAGGGCTGAGAAGTAGACTGTTCCTATAATGCCTACATTATAAATCACATTTCTATGAAACTTACATTAATCTAAAATCAAACCATTCTTACAAGCTTGCCATCGAAAAACAAATAAAACTTAAAGTATTTGCTGAATTACCAGTGTCCATAGCAACGTATATCGGTATACCCAGAGTATGCTTTTCATGCTTTTCATTTTGCATACAACTCCGCGAGGTCGTCTTCATATCTGGAAATTTTTTTTTGGGGGGGGGGGTGGTGTGTGTGTGTGTGTGTGTGTGTGTGTGTGTGTGTGTGTGTGTGTGTGTGTGTGTTTCTTAAATTTCCGTTTCGTAAGTTATAACAATTTTCAGGGTGTTATCATTAACAGAAATTTCGAAATCATGATGTCGACCAGCGATTAAGGACAGCAATTAAATTCTGGATGGAATTTGACAATTTAAACACTTACTAATACTTAAAAGTTGTTGCAGAATTTTAGCACAATAAAGAAATGCAGCAGGGCGCTTGTTTTAGGTGGCATCGACGATTCGTGAAGGAAGAAGTTATGTTGAGGATGATAAATGAGCTGGACTTCAGAGCTTTTCCAAAAAACACAGCGGCACTAAGAACAGTGCGTTTTGAGGATGCCAGTGAACTCTGCTCGTGTACAGAAAGCGTTAAAATCGTCATAATATCGTAGCTGGTACAATAATACATATTGTAAATGGTTACAAAGACACAAAAACAGTACTCGAATCTATGGAGATACCATTGAAAAGCGTATTAAATATTTGACTTTGAAACGACGTCACTAGTTGTGCGTTAGCGTGCTTCGGGTATGCGTTACTGGCTTATTGTTAGGTGCTGTACTTTTTTACTGTAGAACATTTTTACATAAATTTTATGCATCGTAGAAAAAAACATGTCAACCTTCAAAAATGTACATGAAATACGATCAAAGACAAGTATTTTTGTATCCAAGCAACAGTCTACGAACTTTGCAATCAACCCTCGTATAAACAGATAAGAAGGAAAATTGCTCATTCAGAGAATTTTTCTTCTATTAGACTGTGAGCCAGCAGGGTGTTTGCTCTTCCTCCCCCCACCCCGAGGGAATTTTCGGGACTATCATTTTCTTAAACCCCAAGGTGTCCTGAGCACATTCCCAAGGTCTGCCACCTGGCTATTGAGGCTTTTGGAAGTTATATAGGTCAAAGGTCATCCAGTGCATCTTGAACCCTAACCCTAACAGTTGATCTTCTATTAACTGTTCTTTGGAAATGTTATACCTTGTGAAAGTCACAGATGATCTCAGTTAATGTAAGAAGCTTATATTTAGATAATTATATTCATTTCTTACAAAGTACAACGGCATTTAATGCAAATCAAAGCACTGACAACACTATTTTTTTATGATTTAAACTTCCAAAAAATCATACTCTGAGAAACTACAGGGATATTTTTTCAGATAAAACACATTTTCTTAATCACAAATGCCTTGAATGCATCCTACAAGCAACCCAAATGGCATTTTCAGATTCATTGTAAATCAATTTCTCATATCCATGTATAAAGTAAAAGCACTTATAACCAACGTTCGTTAATTTACTTTTTAATATTTTATATCAGTTGCTGAGAATTCAACATTGGTATGGTTCATTTCTTTATTTTACATGAAAGAAATATCTAAGATTTATTGGTATGCTTATTTTCATGGTCTTGATATATTCATTACAGTAAATAGAAACCAAAGTACTGAAGTTACCGATACCATTTAACTCTTGCACCTAAAAAACGGACAAAAAAGTTTAAAAGTAAAATATATATTGATCTTATTACTAAGAAGACACTGCATATGCTATTTACAGTGCCGTCTCTTATTAATTCATCAATTTAGTTTTTTCAGTCAATGAAATCAAAGTACTGAAAATTGAACTTGCCATGTCGAAGTAGTAAAGTAATGACCTACAGCCATATCCACCTTTTTAGTTAAAAACATGATACACATGCATGACTTTAACTACCAGTATGGTATTAGTAGTAAATCGTGTACAAATTTTAACACACATCAGTTGAATAATTTAGGTGATTTACTAGCTATGTGTGTTATTCCTCAATTGGATTTGATAATTCAAGAGGACAGATGCACCTGTTTTCTCACATTGTTGGTCAGTACTCATGTACCGAGGACATAGTGGCATGGTGAATGAGAGCTCATTTTTGCTTGTATTTTCTCAGTAAAACCTTCACCATCATCATTCTCATGCTTGCCAGCCATGTTTGTGGCTATATGTTTTTCTTATAAAAACTGTGGTTGTTGTTTTTCCGTTCTTACCTGTTCAGAACTATGTCAAGTTAGCTGTTTGGCATAAAGAAACAAGGAAATAGTATGAATCATCGTGCCATGACAATATCAATAGTGGAAATGAGATGAATTGGGTTGATATAATATGCTTAAATCTTAAACTACATGTATGCAATGAAGAGCCTTTTTTTTTTTTTGTCTATGTATTATCCATTTTTATTCATTTTGTTCCCTTTTATGTTAACTTTGAAGAAGGTTATTTTGTACGTTACCGTGCACTGTTATATTTCTTGTCATTAAATTTTTTTTGTGTATTTGTAAAAAGGTCAAACAAATTATCATCATCCATATGGCAATCCTTTTATCGTCCATATTACCTTGCTCTTACATGTGTTATTGTTATCTATTTTTTGTTTGTTTGTTTGTTTCATATTGTACATATTTTGACAGAGACAGAAGCGCTTTAGCAGGCCAGTTATCAATTACCTTATTTGATAGATGATTGGTGACTCTGCTTTTTTCTGTTATGGGCAAAAGTCATGTGTATGAGTTATGTTTTTCTCTCTTTCTACCAAACATGCATATGAAGGTACCTGTCGTGTTTTAAAAAGAAAATACCTGCTGCAGTGTACTTGGACTATGTTTAGCTCCACCTCAACCATTATCAGCACAATTGTATTATTAAGCATGAACAGATGAATGTTTATTTTTTCCTGTTTTTTCCCGGCATTTGGTATCACGATCACGGGCTTACTGTTATTTTCAGGATATTGTTTCCCATATTAAAAGTGATAGATTTCATTTTACTGTGCTATTCCATATAATTGATGTACCAATAATTGCCCATCTGCAGAAAGAAATGTTCAGTGATCTGATGGGGTCTTTCTTATTCACAAAGTCTATGCTGTGAAGGAAAGTCTCTGTAGTTTGACAAAAGTAAATCCTGTTTTGCAAAGTGCTTCCTTTGAATCATTGAGAGAATAACAGACCCAGAGTGTTTCAAAAATGGATTTATGAAAGCCCTGTTTTCGTACATTAGATATTTTTCAATTGTGGTAAAAATGTCATACTGTGAACATTGTGAAACTTTACTGAATTTTCATAATGTTTACTGGGCACTTCCATGTCATGCAATATATGTATAGGATAATATAGAGTATAAATCATGGCAATGATTTAGTTAACATAGTGAAATAAATTCTAACTATGCGATAAGGAGGACGATAATAATGTTGACTGCATGAATGTGGTCCATGGGTGATAGTGAATAGACTTTCATATAGCATGGAATGATCTGTTGTAAACATCATTGTTATCATTTCATTAATAGACAACTTCATATTAGTGTCGAACCGTATGAAGGGCCACCATTGAGAAAAAAAAAAGATCTTTGTAACTTTATTCACTGAATTTAATACAACACCAATCAATGTGGCAAATTTATGTTGACCATAGACGTGATAAATACAATCCTAACTACAATGAGTTCTTATTGTTCAACAGTTAGAAATATCTTTAACTCTAGCAAATGTTATGAGATTAAAAAAAAAAAAAAAAGCTCAACATTTGTCACTACTTATACTCTGATTTATTTTGTTGAAACAGCTTATAGATAGGATAAATTATAATGGAAAGGCACAATATTTGTCATAGAATCTACTCTGTATCACTAAGATCATAATTGATGATTTTGTATACTATGAATACGTTTTTGGGCACCAGCTATTTCACGATCATAAACATGACAAAGAAAAGTTCTTTCAATACTTTGATTCAAACAAAATTGCTTCTGTTTCTGTAAAACAGCCGTTTTTACAATAGATATGAGTACATAAACCCATCTGAACATATTTCTGACTTGTTAAATGTAGAAAATGAAATAAAGATGTAACCTGAACTGCCATTCATCGATATCTTGTATGCAACAGTGTACTTGATGACCTTTGACCTCTATAGCTAGCAAAAACCCCGCTCGCCAGGTGACAGACCTTGAAAAAGTGCTAAGGAGACCTTGGGGGCTTCAGAAAATATTAGTGCTGGAAATCCCTCCCCCCCCCGACGGGGGAAGGGATGGGCCTACTGGTGGCTCAAGGTCTATATTGCCACAATTCCCTTCCCTGACCCGCTTTTTTCTGTTATTTGTTTTTGCAAGACAAAATTAAAAAAAGATGTACAGCAGGCAATGTTTCATGACTGTTAAATCAATGCAAGATGGTCATAATTGCCCTGCATTGTTCCAGTGACTTAAAACTCTAGCAATGTGCATTGAAGAAACTTGTGAAATTTTACCATTAACCATTTGCAAACAGTCCCTTGTTTCAATTACCCGGAGAAGCATGGCTTTTGAAAATGTTTTTTGGAAGAAGTAGATCTAATAGGAAAAAATACTGTTACTAAACATTTTGCTCACTAAGTCTTATGGTCTTTCAGAGAAAAAAAATCCATCACTTTAGCCACATTTGAATAACCATTGTGTCTTCTGGCAGACAATTTAACAATTATAATTTGTACATTAAAAATTTGTACTTGTACATTAAAAGTCTTTCATTTTGCGGACCTCAACTGGGCATGAATTTTCAAGAACTGTAAACCTTAATAGATACACCTAAAAACATAAACTTATTTACTCTCTTACACATCAACTTGTATTACCTTACCTACTTATCTATAAATCCTTTACCTTACACCCTGAGTTTAATGAGTCTATATAAGGAAGCCTTTGAAAACATTGTGGGTTAAGCAGGAAATGTCCACGTATTTTCCGGACAATAGGCCGCGGCCTATCCCTTAAAAAAGTGGAATCTTTCGATGGCGGGGCCTACAAGGCGAACGGCATATACGTTAATTTTATTTTTCTAAATGATCTTTTAGTGCGGCCTGTAAAACTGAAAATAAATGAGACGAAATTTACGATTCCCCTCATGGGACCCATTTTGGTTCACGCCCCAAAGTATTTCTCAAAGACTATCTACCTTCCTCTATTGGTAGATAAATTAATCCGCTTGCAAACTTACGAATGTGTTAAAACTCTTGATAAACCTTGATTTTCACACCTGTTTATTGATGATGTCGATTTTTACCAATCAGTGGTAAATTGTTATTGTAATTGAAAGCGTTGTTTGGTGTGTACCGTCAGTTGATCAACCGAAGTGACAATTTCGAACTTTCTTAAAACATTCGACAAGGGGTAAACGAACGATAGCAGTCTCAAGTCCTGTTAGTGATTTGAATTTCAGAAAGGGAAATCACTCCAATAGAAGGAAAAATGCACAAATACCACATAAATTTGTTTTAGTGTTTACTATAATACATTTACCGGTACATTTATACAGATAGATGACATTGAACATTTACCGAGAGTATTGCCTGCGGCCTATTTGCCGGTGCGGCCTATACGATAATTTTTATTTCTAAAATTGTTAAAATGGAAGGGTGCGGCCTAAACAGTGCAGCAGTTTATTATCCGGAAAATACGGTAATAAAAAAGCATTTTCTCCTTTGCCACAATGTTTTTTACTCTTAAATCCTAGTATTTCAGCCATATTTAACTTGTCGTCTGCAAATGCTTTGAATTTTGAAGAATGTAATATTTGACCGTTTGACACCAAATGAAGCTAGAGTACTGACTCAGCTAAGCATGAACTCAACTTCTATGAGCACTAGCAAACATTATCAATTTTCGTGTTGCTTCTAGCCAGTTCAAATACAAAAAGGACATGGCATGAAGGTTCCAACACTAAGCTGTAGTTGCTTTTTAACTATCTACCAGACGACAAAATTTCAGATTCTAATCATGACTTGATAGTGCTAGCATGTAACAAATTCACTGTGACAGAACTGCTAGGACTTGTCTTAGAAAGGGTAGAAAACATTGTAGGTAAAAAAGAAAATGCTGGTTACAAGCATTTTCATTTTTTCTCAAAATGTTTTCAAAAACCTTCTTCCCAAGGATCGTTACAACTACGGATTGTGTGGTAAAAGTTAAGTGAAAACTCCAAACTGAAAATGGAACATTGAATGCTACCAAAAATTTTATTTACCCTTTAGTACTTAATGAATAAAATGGATCTTCTCGGTCGGTGCTTTACATGTAGATATCTTGTAACTTCAAAGATGTTTTCGACAGAATATCTGGCAAAAAAAAAAAGCTTTTATAGGTCCAAGATCGAACAGTTACTGCAACGTTTGTGTATTCTCATTTTGATTTACACTGTCCATGTAAGTAATTAAATCCAGGTTTGGTGCTACAAGGGTTAAATCAATGGAAAGTAACTTTCAACATACAGTAGTTCCTTTACAGCATGCAGACCCCCCTCCTCCATTCAAAATATCGAGATTTTAATATACTCACTACAGATGCCAGTTTTTTCTGTCATATCTATGTGTTTGCAAGTAATGCTTTGTGTCTTGGGGTTGTTACATCTTGTAAGACCTCCGTATCCCTTAATGTTGTCCACTGTTCGATTTGGAGTGCCGATTAGTAAGCTGTTGACAAAGGTTAAAAAAGAAAAGAGAAGCCATTGCTGGTCCTCAATTTTGAGTTCAACAAAAGCACAAATAAGGTTCTGTTCAGTAACCGTTACATGTATATTTTTGTTGAAACCAGTTAATGAGTAACAAATGATCACAAGGCATTTTGGGTACATGATACACATTTACATGAAAATACCTTTGAAAGGGACTGATTGTGCCTAATTTTGTTTATAAGGATTAAAACATAAACTGACTGAAATTATGGAAACGTCTCAGGATAATGTGGAAAATTTTGGGGGAAAAGGAACTTAGAGTCCCAAAAGCTCACCTTGAGCACTTTGTGCTCAGGTGAGCTAGAAAAGGAACAGGACTACATACAAGTTTTTTCTAAGATTTGGCCCAGTGACTTACTTTTTGTTTGATTTGTTGTGATCCAATTTCAAATTTGTCTCAGATTTAAAAATGATAACCTTTCCGACCTAGTTTCATAAGTATCAGGCTGAAAATGTGGCCTCTATAGTGCAAACATAGTTTTCTCAGATCTGACCCAGTGACCTACTTTTTGACCGGACATTACCCAATTTCAAACCAGTCCAAGACATGCTGTAGAGGTCACATTTCAGTTACATACTCATGAAACTATGTCAGAATGTTTGTCTTGATAACATTTTAGACGAGTTTTAAAAAAAAACTAGGTGTTCAACTAGGTCACCAGTTCAAATCTTAAAAATTCATGTGTACACGCCTTGTGTATGGTATCTTGGACGAGTTCAGAAGTGGGTCTCGTAGGGTCAAAAACTAGGTGACTATGTCAAATAACAGAAAAACCATGTGTGCACTCTTCAGGCCACATTTTTCTGTCAAATACTCATGAAAGTTGTTCGAAATGTTTGTCTTGGTGCAATCTCATATGAAATTTAAATTGGGTCACTTCAAGTCAAAAACTAGGTCAACAGGTCAAATGTCTAAAATAGTTTGTTTACGCTCTGGATGCAACATTTTCCGTCCAATACTTATAAAAACAAGTCAGAATGGTTTTCTTGAAGATCATTAAGATGAGAGTGAAAATGAGTCACATTGGGTAAAAAGCTATCTTGCCATGTCAAATCATGGAAAAAACTTGTGCACACTTTAGAGGCCACATTTTGTATAAATTTCTCATGTAAGGTGGTCAGAATCTTTGTTTTTATAATATATTCAAATGGAAAATAGGTTTTGTTGGGCTTAAAAGTATGAGACAAATTCTAGCAAAAGCTTGTAAACACGATAGAGGCCAAATTTTCAGTCCAATACTTATGCAAGCTTGTTAGAATGTTTGTCATAATATCTCGGACGGGATTGACATTGGATCAGGTGAGCGACTTTAGGGCCATCATGGCCCTCTCGTCTAAGAGTTAGCCCTTTGACTTACTTTTTGACCCGCTGTGACCCATTTTCAAACTTATTCCATATATCATCAAGACAAACATTCTGACCAAGTTTCACGAGTTTCAGGCTAAAAGTGGGGCCTCTAGAGTGCACACAAGCTTTTTCTTATTTTTAGCCCAGTGACCTACTTTTTGACCCGACGTGAACCATTTTCGAACTTGTCCAAAATATTATCAAGACAAATATTCTGACCGATTTTCAGGAGTAACAGACTGAAGATATGGCCTCTAGCGTGCACACAGTGTAAATGTTGATGTCTGAACAACGGACGACACACAGTGGACGACGGAAACAGCACGATCACAAAAGCTCACCTAGAGCACTTCGTGCTCAAGTGAGCTAAAAATCAATTTAACTTAATTGGACCGGTTTTGAAATTATGGGATTTGCTTTATAGAACAAAAAGGCACCTGTTCAGACGTTACATACAAAAGAATAAAGTGTGAAATGCAAGACAGATTTTGGTCAAAGTTGAAGAAGGCTAGATAACCTATGTTTACGTCTATAATTTGGAATTTACACAAGAGTGACTTTCATTACTCAGTTCAGAAATGACGCAAGCCATCGTTTTTTTTTTTTTTTTTTAATCAGAATCCCGAAAAACGTAATTCCCTAATCTCGAATATTCGTTTGATTTTTTTATGTACGCGATTAAGTTTGAGACGTTATGACAGTGTTAGGATAAGTTTGAATTAACTCACGTTTTTTCGTAGAAACCCGCCTGTGCTTGACTGCTCCATCCTGGTTTACGGACAATAGCCACGGAATATCCAAACTGACTCCCTGCTTCACCCGTTGCAATCCCAGCCTTCTTCACGTCTACGTTGTAGCTACATACGTACACAGCCAGGCAAAGCACACAGAGTAATATACCGATTGCTTTATGACAAAAAATAAACATTTTTCTCGTTCAAATGGCAGGTACCAATATTGTCCTGTAATAGTAGAAATGCGTGTAAATTGAAACAAGATTTAATTCTTTACCAGACGACTAAATTCTATTAAAAAAAAAAATTCTCCACATTGAAAACATTGGTAGACAAAAAATTCGGTGTTGCTTAGTTGCTGAAATTTGTCTTTGAAATAGTTGAAAACATTGTAGGTAAAGGAGAAACTGTCGGTCACCAGCCTCTTCTCCTTTTTCCTCAATGTTTACGAAATTTTTTGTGTCAACCTTGGTAAAATTAGGGATAATTTGGTAAGGGCCCCGTTTTACTAAGGTAGTTACGAACAAAATTTGCGTAAGTTTTACGTAACTATAGTATGGTGGCATATTTTTGCCATTAGATACGAGATAACTATCATGTTTAATTTAGAAAACTATAACGATAAATCAAAGTTTCCTGGAGGTTTTATCTTTTCATTTAATCTAGATAAAATTTCCAGAAAACATTGATTTATCGCAATAGTTTTCTAAAATAAAAACATGATAGTTATATCGAATCTCGCAAAAGAAATATGCCACCATAGTATAGTTACGTAAAACTTTAGCAAATTTTTGTTCGTAACTACCTTAGTAAAACGGGGCTTTGGCCCCGTGCTTATAAAAACATGTTGAGAACGATCTCATGCTCAGCACGAAATCGTACTCAACGTCTTGAGTTTTGCTCACGGGAGTTTTGAACTCAGACGTTGCTTATAAACGTCGCCTGAGAACGTTCTCAGCTGAGCACGGTATGCACTATGTTATTCGTGAACGTAAGCGACCCAACATCTAAAAATAGCAAATACCAGAAGATTCGGCCCCAAGAAGATTCGGCCCAAGGCAGGCCAGGTTTTAAGAGAAGATTCGGTCCAGGAATTTAAATTATTGGGTATCTGTTGATTAGAACGACAAAAAGGGCGTTCTTTTTTTGTATTATTCTTTAGATGTGATAGTTTTATCTAATTCTTGAGTAGATTCGCCTCTTAATATTGGGATGCTTCAACCCTTACGTTTTTGTACCATCAGTTCTTATGTTGCCCGATTGTGATTATGCATAACTTGTCAAGATTTATGGTAAGTTCGGAAAATGTCATGTTAGGTGTAAATTATCTATATAGTAAATAAAGTGGAGGTTTCCATGGAACAGAAAGGTACGTAAAAACAAAAGTTCAGTTAACTTTTAATACTTCTAATTTTTAACTGTTTCCTAGACACCCCCCATTGCTTTTTAAGTAGGTTTGACATTGATGCTGGTGTAAATGATTGAGCTTTTCTTCGATGGATGTAGACAGGTGTTGGTGATGAAAGCCAGGTAGAGATGTGATAAAAATCATTGTGCAGTATCTCTGTATATGCATTATCTACACTCAAAAATCTTCAAATCAATTTACGCTCGACACCTTTTTTACCGAACTTCGTTGTTATTTACCAAAACCCCTGTCACCCCTTGATATGAACCTTAGCTGTTGCACAGTTATAGGTCACCAAAATATTTCTTTGGACATTTCGTAGACGTTAGGGAAAGACTTCAACTGAACTGTGTTTCAACTGGTCAATAGAAAGACCGAAAAACACCTAATAACCGGAAAACGCTTAAGAACGCCGGGAAACGCAAGTTTTCATCTGTGGTCTGAATTCAAGAATTTATACATGCATGTTACAGTTCTACCATTTAGTTACATACAGTTAGAGCTTACATGAAAAGAAAATAACCTACTGAATGAAAGATTTCATGTCCTTACAATTATATCAAATATGGCAAACAGTATCGATTTACGTGTCCGGCAAGTGAAATCTGTCCAGAATTATAGAAAAAAGATTCAATTAAGATAAATAATGATTATTGGATGATAACTAACTAATACTGCGGGGTATACAAATATACAGAGTATTGCAAATTTTTGTTGAGAATATGATCAAACTTTTCACAATGGTCCGTCCAACAATCTTTGCCCTTTCCAGTCTTTTTCCGACACACTTCTAATATGTTGCTCGGCAGTTCAGTAGAATAAATTTAGGTAATATTTAAAGTAAAGCCCAACCCAGAATTTACGCTTTTTTTGCGGTGGACAATCCTGCATTTAGGGGTTTTATGGAGATACGATCACTAGAACTAGATGTATCGTTAATGCATTGAGTTTCAAGGCGTATAAAACTTGTTTTTGGCGAAACGATTACTAGAGCAGATGAGGTATCACCGGCGACGTTTTCTGCCATATTCAGATGGTTTCAGGCAAGTAAATGGTAACCGCCTTGCTCCATAGACCTATTTACCAGATAATCCTAACCAAACAACACCCCTCTACTCAATTTGGTACTTTTTTGGTGCTATGCGATAGTTTTCGGCGATAAAACTGGAAAGGAATGACGTAGCTTCAGTGGCATTTTTCGGCGAATTAAAGTGTTTCAGCCAATATAGGTTAATATCTCCACTGGCTTTCCCAATACCCAAAATTAACATGTTACTCTTCCCTTTTGTTAGCCCTCCACCCATTCGGTATAAAGTTCTTATATTCAAGGCTTTTTTCGGCATTTTCCAGCGTTTTTCGGTTAAAAGATGTTTTCGGTCTTTCTATACATAGTAATCATGCTTCAACATTTAGATCTTATACTGCCACCGCTCGCATATTAATAATCAACAGATATTGTGGCATACCAACGGTGTGTGTCCTTTTTTTTTTTTTTGCAAAAACAACGAAACTTGGACATGGTCAAAGATGAAATATGAACAAAAATACAGATATATACGGACATGTAAAATACACTGCACCTTAAGTTCGTTTTCAAACTAAATCGTTTTTTTTTTTTTTTTTTTTTCAGTCCATCCAGATAAACAATTACGTAATTATTATATCTGAGTGTAAATGCAAAATAAGCATAAAATTCTAAGTCGGACTCAGAGTTGAGCAAGAAACTGCGCCTTGAGCATGAGAATTTGCTCAAGAAAGTTTTATGAGCACAGGCCCTGAAAAATAAAAACATGCTAAATTAAACTTGTAGGAAACCATCCAACTGGGCAGCTGCTTAACCCATAAACTGCCAAATAACTAAAATGAAACTTTCAAGTAGATAGTCAAAATCTAAATATTGCTATTTCAAATTTATTTTGATGGGGAAAACACTTTCTTGTCGGAAAGTGTAGATCCAAGATCAAACTGCACGTTCTGTGCAGTCTGATCTTGATCTACATTGTCCGCAAAAGGTCAGTAAGTCGGGCTTAGCAGCCTAAGGGTTAACACAATACTGCAGAGATTATTAATTTGTATACCTACAAATAGCTGGAAAGCACAAAATGGCCCAGCCCGAATAACTCTTGAAAGTGAGTCTGTGCGCGTTGTAAACGACGAGTATTATGCCATTTGGGGGTTTGTGTCCGATTCCCACAGCTGGCCTAATTACTAAAAGTCGCTCTCTTCTGGATGATACGTTAAGCCTACGTCCCGTGTCACTGCGCTATACAGGCTTACGTGCATTGTACATCGAGAACGTTAAAAAGACCAGGCGTAACTTAGAATTGGTTTTGTTCTGTACCTTGCACTGTCCTCCGTAACATAACTAAAAGTCTCCTGGGACGTCGCCTATATAGGCAACCGGTGGCCACGATCATCATTTCAACGAAAATCAATCAAAAAGGACACACTAAACGCTTTACGAAACGACATCATTTAGACTTGGCCTAGCAAAAAAAAAAAAAAATCATGTGCAGGCGACAAACACACCAGTCACAAATTGTCGAATTCGTCTTTTAAATATAGAAAATATTGTGAGAAAGGAACAAATGATGATTACTATTGTCAATGAAAATAAATTTGAAAAAAAGAAAAATTATATCTTTTCTGAAACAATTCTAATCTTTCGACCCTCATTTTGTTGTCTGTGAGTCCTTCAATTTGGGCACGGTAAAAAACTTGTCGTCTGGTAAAGTACCATTTTGTGGGATGTAGACTGTACTTTGTAATGTTTCTAGGAAGGCGTATTCCAGAGAAAACCACATAGAATATGTTGTAATTACGTTTTCTGAACTAAAGAAAGGCCATTTTATTCTTACTCGTAGTTTTTAAGGAGTGCCCATCCTAACACGCTCTCTGCGATCTCATTACTTTCCGTCCGATCTCGACATTTTCCGTAAGAATTTGTAAATATTTCGGCATAATAGGAAGTATAACGAAAACGGGAATCTGGTTCCTCGCTTTACATTTCAAAGTATAGGTGAAACGCCGAACCAGCATTCCAAAATGGCGTCCCGTGACAGTTCCAGCCGTTTTGAGTCAGCAAAAGCGAAAGGAAAAAAGAGTTTTTTTGACAAGAGTATCAGTAAAGATCACACTTTAGCCGAGATTTCTTGATACTTGATTGGACATGAGTGCATAAAAAGATGGGGAAATTATTATTACGGGCAGATTAAAAAAACAGTAAGTCATGACAGTTGGAAACATGGAAAAACTTCGTGTTTTACTTCACAATTTGCGATCGTGTTCGTAAAAGATGGAGCCTATTTCTCTATCCGAGTTCAATTTTGTTGGGAAATTATGAAAGGGACTTGAAAGGAGTCTGTGTCACTGTCAGATGGGAGAACATTGATTTTAGGTTTGTTAATTTGCATCCCAAAATTAACTCACATTGACTCTATTATCACACCGGAAGTCACAGCGTTAAGAGAAAACTAGAGAGGAGGGAAAATGAGCCATCAGAGCACCAAGGTTCCCTACAGAAACAGTCAAGATTAATTGATAAAGATGGAATGCCGTGTTTTGCTGCCAATACTAAACTGGTGGGTAAGTATGTCAAAAAGCTAGTCTCCACAAGGCTTTATTAACACTTTACCAAACACTCCTGTGCTTTAGCAACCATGTGCTCAAAATGCATTTAAACAGTAAATAAGGTAATATACCTATTTTTCATTAACTAAAAATGGAATACTGTAACCTTGTGTCATATTTTTACAACAAATATTTACTTTTACTTTTAAATTACTAAAAATGTCGCAGTAACATAATCCTTCATTAGAAAATACTATAGTATTCCTCTATACATGTTCTATTTGTAATCTACATTTTACGCTTAATTATACCTCACAAAACAAATGTTTTCTGGGACATACTTAAACGTCTGCCTGTTGTCTGTGTACAAAAATATGAGTACAAATATAAATTTGTGTTGTCAAATCTTCCAAATCCTACAGTTCCTATTGCTCATATTTTTCAATCGTCGGTCTCTCCGTCTGTCAGTTAGTCTTTTTCCTTGTTAACGCGACTTAGTCTGCATTTGGGGTCCCGTTTTCATGAATCTTGCACGGTTTGTTTATCTCATCAGTTGCTTGAACCCTATTGATTCTGAAAAAAATCTGACTATCATTATCGGAAAAGTAGCCATTTGAAGTTGAAAATTTCCATTTCTTGTTTGCGCGATAAAGTCTGAATTTGTGGTCACATTTTTGTGGAACTTGCAAAGGTTGTTTATCTCATCAATTGCTTGAACCCTATTGATTTTGAAAAAAAAAATTGACAATCATATGGGAAAAGTACCCATTTGAAATTGAAAAGTTCCATTCTGGTTTACGCGATAAAGTCTGTATTCGTGGTTGGATTTTCATGAAACTTGCACAGTTGCTTTGTATCATCAACAGCTTGAACCAAATTAGATTTTGAAAAAAATCTGACAATCAGTATGGAAAAGGAACCATTTACAGTTGAAAATTTCCATTTCTTTTTTAGACAGTGAAGTCCGCATTTTTTATCCAATGCTTTTGAAATTTGCAAAGATTATAAAATTTGATTTTTCAAGGGGTTAAACACTATTAAAAGAAAATCTAGTAACCACTTCAAAAAAAGCAGACACTTGATGACTTAGTATTGTCTACTCAACTCCACATTATAAGTCGCTTTTTTTGAAAAAAAAAAGCTAGGATTGTTTTATACAATGTGTGCTGAAACCCTATCAAATTTGGCTGGATTCCAAACAATCAGCTTTGAGAATTTGTACTTCAGTTTTTTCACTACTTGTTCAGTTCACCATGACTACTTATAATGTTTAGTGGGTTCAAGCCTAGTTGCAAGAAAATCTCCGCCCATTTTTTTTTTATCTTTTCCTTTTTAAATTGTGAATTCATAACGCATGCTAGCAAAATAGCAAAATCACTGCCAGTAGAGCAATTTCAGGCCCTCAATGGCCTCTAGGTCAAGACTAAAACACATCTTTTTCTGTCTGTTGTCCATACCATAAAATATATTTGTCTAAGCCACTGATTCCTTTCTCACAGTTGAAATTTAATGACCAGAAATAAGGTTGCCACAGCAACAATAAGTTTTTTCTTATTCTTCTTTCTGGCAAAATGCCTATTTTCATCAGAAAAGTAATAAATATACCCCTAGCAAAATGAATGTTTTCTGTGGTATACCCAATCAGCCTGTCTGTCCATGTCTGTCTGGTTGTGTTCAAAAATAAGTATTTTTTGCTATGAAATACATTTTTTTGCCATTGTATTGAACTTTGTATATACATTTATCATAGATTGAAGTTGTGCAAAACCTTTTAAAATCACGTGGTACCATGAATTTCACATTATATCTTATTCCTCAGTTTTTCTAATTCCATTCCAGATGTCCAGATCTACTCAATTACAATCCAAAGTTAAACTGATACTGAGAAGGAAAGTTACTTCGAAGGAGAGAATGCTGGTAACAAGTATTTCTTCTTTTTCCAAAATGTTTTCTACCCTTCCTATCATTTAAATCCCATCATTTAGGCCTGATTAATCTTGTTGCCTGCGAATGCTCTAGATTTGGACAAGTCTTTAGCTTTGTCCAATGCCAAAGAGTAATAAATTTACATCAATTTTTCAATCAGAGGACATCAGCTGCCACATATAACACAAATAGCTGGACAAGAGGTGCAGTCGGATTAATGTTTAATGGTGAAGTAGTACCAGACGTCCATTAACACCATCGGTCGAAAGGATAACAAAGATCTGTGTGCGGAATGAGTCACGCAGCATTCCTGTGAAAAGTTTTTCGATCAAACCAGCTTTGATTGAATTTCTTAACTGGTTAACTTTTTACCGAACAACAAAATTTCAGACTCGTCCAAATTGAAAGAATTTGCATATGACAATATCAAGATATTTTAAATGTTAAGATTTGTCTTTGAAAGCGCAGAAAACATCGTGCGAAAAGGAAAAAAATTGGTTACCAGCATTTTCTACTTTTCCGACAATAATTTCAGCAGCTTTCTTTCACAGGTTGTTAAAAGTCGGAATTTCGGGGTAAAAAGTTAAAATCCTATTAGAATGCTATATTACTGGCTCATGATGGGAGAGTGTCTGATTTTGTTGTGCTTACATCAGCACTTACTATTTGTAGGCTTATTAATTAATTTTTGTCTGTTGTTCCTCTTTTCACCTACGCCTTGCCAGTTTTTAGGGTGACATCAAAGACTAAGACGGTTATAAACAAGATCTTGAGCGCAACATAGACAGTACGGAGTGTTAATATACTCATAATGATGAACATGATCTGAGAGGTTTAGCATCACTAGTCAACTATTGTGTTGACTAGTTTTGTGCACGAAAACTTTCAACCCACAGACATTTTATTCAAAATGCAGTTTACTAAAGAAAAGGGAAAAAAAAAGGTCGAGTTTGATTGTCATGATAAGCAGTGGTATTGTGGAAATGTGCTCAGCAGAGAGTATTGCAAATTAAGGAAGAAATCATTTTCATTTAAGGACTATTTTTGAGAGTAGTGTTTTTCAAATGAAAAAATAGTTAAGTGCAACCAAAAGTTACAAGTGTCATGAAAATTCCATATCTAACAAGTCACTGTGAAAATGGAAAATAAGTGTCTCAAATTTTCAGTGCAGCCTCCTCAACCCTTTACCACACAACCTGCAGTTTTAACAACCCTGAGAAAGGTGTCTTTTGGAAACATTGTTGGAAAAGGAGAAAATGCTAGTAACCATCATTTTCTCATTTTTCTTAAATATTTTCTACCCTATCACAAACATATTCCATCATTACAGCCAAATTTGAATTGTTGTCTGCACATGCTTTCGATTTGGACAAGTCTACATTTTTGTAGTTCGGTGAAGAGTTAAACTAGCCTCCTTTGTCTAGCAACCTCTCTTTAACAATATGATTAGTATACTTTGTGCATTGTACCCAAAAAGGTGTTTTTTTTTTAGAAGGTCGATTGTTCTTATCTATTTTGATTTTCATCTGCAGGAGCTTTCAATATGGAGTCTAAAATTTGTCGCTTGGTGAAAGCTTAAAAGACTGAAAATCTTGATAAAACCTAACAAAGCAGTTAGTATTTTACATTTTCTTGCCAAGGATATTATTCACTATGTTTGATTAGAGTTAATGATATTGTTTAAATTATAAAGTTTAAGACTTTGACTAGCCAATAATCTGAGAAATCAGTTGACCGAAATTTCACTAGTAGTTGTCTTTCATGTAAGGTATTTTCCAATTTGGCCCGTAAAAGTTATTTTCTTTCATTTCATTTCATCATAATAGTGTCAAGCAAAATTTTTATATAAGCTTTAGGTCTTGCATTTATTATTTGAAGTCAAAACAACTCTTCTTTTGCAAATATTGGAAAAAATTAGCGTTTAAACAAACCTGTGGGGTGCATATGTTAACTTGGCAATATCTTATACATATACTTGCAATGGCTATTTCATTACATATATTTGCAAGGACAATCATATTGATGGTAATAAAAACATAAAGGTAGAATTTTTTATCATTCTTTGTTGAGAAAAAAATATTTTACGATTTGAGTAGTGGCGGCCATATTGGAATTTTGAAAGGCTGGGGGTGGGGTAACAGAATCTGAATTCTTTTAAAAAATGATTCGGTGAAATTCTTTCATATTTTACACTTTTATGTCTAATACAATACCCTAACACCCTATACTAATTAAACACCTGTACTTTAAGAAATCCAGGGAATCATGACCGCCGCGATATAACTGAAGTAATGTTGAAAACAGCGTTAAACACCATACAAACAATCAAACAATCAATCAATCCATTCTTACTGAACTCTTTACCAAAAAAAAAATCAAAAAATCTTCGATTTTTCAAATTTAAAAGGATTTACACACGTTAAATCAAATGTGGCTCAAATGATAGGAACTGAACTTGAAAGGGTAGTAAACATTGTGGGAAAGGAAGAAAATACTGGTAACCAGCATTTTTTCCCTTTTCCGATAATGTTTCAAAAGCCTCTTTTCTAAGGGTCGTTAAAACTCGGAAAAGACTGATAAAGGGTAAATATTCACAAATATTTTAACGGAATCCCACTCAAAAGAAATCAAAGTGAC
This sequence comes from Hippopus hippopus, assembly GCA_946811185.2. Taxonomy (NCBI): domain Eukaryota; kingdom Metazoa; phylum Mollusca; class Bivalvia; order Cardiida; family Cardiidae; genus Hippopus; species Hippopus hippopus. The sequence goes on along the minus strand of OX328108.1, from coordinate 26,506,845 downwards.
TATTTCCAACCTTATAGAATTTATTTCATCTATTGCGTTTTCTCTTTAGTCCTAAAGTTTCGTTTATTTCTATATTCACACTTATTTAATGCATTGTCTATCTTTTATTTTGTCAGCATCGTACTTCAACTACTTTAAGTTCCGGTTGGCTAGGGGCTGTGCAATATGTTCTCAAATCAGCTTTGTTACCATCAATATGCAGTGAAATACGACGGGCGACTATGCAGCCAAAAAGTCACACGAAACCGATTCGTAAGTATTTTATTTTCTTTTTTGTTTGAAGTAATCAGTTAGTACGCCGAAAGCACTTTATTCTTTATACTTCTTCAAAACTTGTGATCACCGTGAACTAATATAGCGGCCCTTGCATAAAGTGCCATCGAATAGCCCTTCCTCGTATGACCATATACCGGAAATATGACAAATCTTACAATTAAACTCTCTCAACTCTTATCCTGTTATGGATAAATTTAAGCGAAAGTGTAGGCTCAGATTACCCTGCACATTTACGCAGTCTGATCTTATTTTACATTTTTCGCTTCTCTACGAATGATGTCATTCTTACACTTAATTAAACAAATACCAAACCATACGGAGTTATAATGACCCCTGGAGAGACGGCTTTTTCACGAACTGCGGAAAAAGGAGAAAATGTTGGCAACCAGCATTTCTCCTTTTTCAAAAATGTTTTCTGCCATTACAAAGAAAATAACTGAGCTACTTGTGATTTTTCGTCTGCAAACGAGACAGATCTAAACTTTTTCGTTTGGTAATATACCTAGAGTAAAACTGTCAGCAGATATCAACAGTACTTAACGTCATTTTCAACATTATTTCAGTTATGTCGCGGCGGCCAGTGCACCTATCGATGCTTTCCGGGAGTTTCTTTTACCAGTGCTCCGCACAATATTCTTTCCAAGCCACTAGTTGCTTTCCCACATAACCATCGTCGAAACTATTGTCAGCGGGAGAGAGGAATGAATCCTGTCGCAATGTCTATCATCAGTCCTAGGACAGAAATTCGCCGAGCCGGGGATCGAATGAGCGACCCCCTGTTCTCAAAGACAGTGCGCTACCGACTGAGCTACCGGGGCTTGGCCGAAAGATATCAAGAAAGTTTCCATCCGGTAGTGTCAACCTAGATATTGCCAATTTTAAAGTTTATTTTGCAGGAAAAATCTCACAGTTTCGGACAGCGAAGTTCAAAATTAAACTGCGCAGTCAGATCTTATTCCACAATGTCTGAAAAAGGGGCATTGAATCGCGCTTAGCTGCCTAAAGGTTAAGATTCAATATACAGGGTACTTACGGAATTCTGTATGGATGACAGTAGCCTGTATTTAACCCTTATCCTGCTAACTAAATTAAGTAAAGCCAGCAAGCCGCTAGAAAAAATCCGATTGTTGCTATTTCAAACTTACCTTTTGGAGAAAACCATGTCTTTATCAGACAGTGTGGATCCAAGATTAGACTGCACGATCTGTGCAGACTAATCTTGATCTACTCTGTCCGCAAGAGGTCATCGACTCGCGTCCAGCAGCCTTTAAGGTTTAGTTTGTCAAGTTAGGGGTTGACCCGTTACCAAACGGTCACGTGTTTTACAACCCTAAGGAAGAAACTCTTTGAAAATTGGCAACTTGAAACAACATTTCAGCTACTAACTTTGAAAAAATCCTTGTAAAATATGTATCATTAATACGAAATTACTATTTTATTTTGCATGTAAACAAGCTGAAACAGCTATGTGTTCGGAAAAAGATTACAACCACCCTCTTGCCTCATTGTTAGCAAAATTATTCTGCTTTAGGACGGAAGAATGTATGCAAGACAAAATTAACCTGTCAGATGCAGTGTGTTCACGTGAAGCGTCCGAAAGAAGTTCGGTTAGAGTAATTACCCGGAGAACGGGTACTTGTGGCCTTGTGGTTGGCGACATCCGCCTACGGAATGGGAGGGAGAAGGTTCGTGTCCCTGTGCTGCCGTTCTGATATGGCTGTCCATTTTAGATTTCGGTTACCGATTAGTTACATTGCGGCTGCCGGTGCACCTATCAGTGTTTTCCAGGAGTTTCTCCAGTGTTTCATACAACATGTTTTTCACGGACTGCTTTACTACATATAGTGGAAAAAATGTTCAATGGTGAGAAGGAGTGAATCCTGATGAAATGACTATAATTAAACTTCAAAAAGAATTTGGCCTAGCTTGGGTATCAAACTAGCTATCCAGGGTTCCAAACCCCTCAACAACAGACACGAATAAGTATCACGACAGCAACCGAAAGCAAAGTTTTCTTCATTCCCGGAAGAAAAATGAAACCAAACTGTTATCGATATCAAATTTATGTACATAAACTCGGATCAGTACGGAGTACTATTTCTGCCAAAATTTATCGTTAATTTCTGAATTCATCATTCAGAGTTTTCTCCAGGGCCAGTATTCACCAAACCGTTTAGCCAATCAGAAGTTGAGTTACTTTCAAAGTTAGAAAATTCTTAAGAATAAAACTAAGAATGTTCTTAAGATGGTTGGTAAATACGGGCTCCGGGGAAAACTGATAAAGGTAACAGCTTTATTAGAAAAGAGTTAAAAAAAGAGACAGGCAAATGAGTGGATATCATGTTTGACAGGTAACATAGTGGAACACCTTGTCGTAATCCTTAACATGCTAAATATGTGAAATGAAACTATCCATGCGACACTAAACCCCCACAACTCTGCTACTTCAAAGGTATGCGGGGATATCTCCCTATCAGACACTGTAGATCAAAGATCAGACTGCACGTTCTGTGCAGTCTGATCTTGATCAACACTGTTCGCAAAAGGTTATTGAGTCTCGCTTAGCAGTCTAAGAGTTAACCTTTAGTCACACAATCCCGAAATTTAGGGACGTAAGACGGTTTTCGGGAACAAAATGTGGGAAAAGGAGAAAATGCTTGTAACCAGTATTTTCTCCTTTTCCGACAAAGTTTCTACAGCATGAGGTACAGTTTCCATGTTTTGACTGAAATTCACTTTGTCGTCTTCAAATTCTTTCAATTTGGGCAAGTCCGAAATCTTGTCGTTTAGTAAAGAGTTAAATATAAGGTTATAGAGGACATGTTTTTTTTTTAACTCTATCGCTGCCAATGGCAATATTAAATAGCTTTTGTTGACTGCGTAGATCAAGATCAGACTTCACAGAATTTGAAGTCTGATTTTGGATCTAACATTATAACCTACCGTGTGATAAATGACGGAAGAAACCATCTTTAGATGTACCGTAATCAACTTACAGACCTCGAAAAAGTCTCGTTTATTTAGTTAGCGGCGGAAGAGCGAAATAGTAAAAATTTGTTTCCATTAAAGGTGAAAATATTTTCTGGCAACAGTTAACTCTTTAACAGAAAAGAAGATTTAAGACTTGTCCACATTGAAAAAATAAATATAACTCAAAAATTTAAAATTGTTTTTTTGAATGGTACAAAACTTTATGGGAAATGGAGAAAATGCTGGAATGTCTTAATGTTTTCAATTTCTCCTTTCTCTCTTTTTTTTTTTGTCATGGTCGTTAAAACTCGGGATTGTGTGGCAAAGTGTTAAGCCTTGACAGTAGTCTTTCCCCTGTCGCCTCCCTTACACTATTAGTTGTACGGTCAGGTGGCAGGGGACTTGGAAACTTGTTCACGGCTGTGGTGAATCATGTCGCCCCGAGCCGAAGTGGCCACATGATTCATCACAGCCGTGAACAAATTTCCAAGTCCCCTGCCACCTGACCGTACAACGAATTCATTATACTGCAAAGTTTTACCATTCCAACGTGTGTTAAGCGAAATTTACCTGTTTTTTGGTTTCAAAAATTGAGTACGCTGACGAAGTAGAATTTCCCTTCTGAGTGCCCCAATTCAATGAAAACTGACGTCACTGGGAACTGACGTCACTGAAACCTTGGTAATACGTGCTAAAACGTGCAGCTTGGCGCATAATCTTGATGTTAATCTTGATCGACTCCGCCATTTTGGATGTTGTGTTGATAGTGTAGTCATGTATACGGGGCTCCCGAAAGGGAAACTGCTTTTACGTTAGTTTTGCCAGTGTACATGATATATATATTCGGGACATATTATCCAATCAGATAGCGAGAAATTTCTTTGCAGTATAATAATAGCTTAAGGATAGGGCACCCTAATGGGATAGGTCTAACATCGCCTTTCATCGTCAAAAAAACGTACGAATTCGGCTAAGACTCGGGTAATCCGTAATCGATCAGCCGATAGCCCTCCTTCCCTGCATAGATTACGGATTACCCGAGTCTAAGCCGAATCCGTATGATTTTGGCGATGAAAGGCGATGTTTCACGAATCCCATTAGGGTGCCTATCCTTAAAATTACTCCTCCTCCAAATTTGTGTCGTCCTAATCATTTTATTCTTTTCGAAAGATCTTCTTAACTCCTATCAGCGCCAAATGTATGAGCCATGCTATGGAAAAGGGGGGCTCAACGCATCTCTGTGTTGCATTATACTAAACAAGCCATTTCATAGCTAGGGATACATAAAAATTCATATAGTCCAGAGACTGACTGAATCTGGAGAAAGAGTGGTCCTTGGACATACAGAAAATTGATCAATAGCAAAAAGTGTCGACCCATGTGAGCCTGCCCGGACTGCTCAGACTGTCATAGGTAGATACTTTTAGCAGATGCATGAAACCTCCTTTTAACAGAGCATGTCTCAATTATAACCTTGATCTCTTCCGACGGCTTAAAATACCATCCATTGAAACTGAGATAGATTTTCACCTCATAGGCTGGACAAAACAAGCGGATGGTATAGATCAAAGATCAGACTGCACGTTCTGTGCAGTCTGATCTTGATCTATGCCGTCCACAAAATACTTTGTTTTCTCCTATGGCCCTGAAAGGCTGTTAGAGCTTCTGTACTTTCTATAGAGCACAGCGTCATTGCCAGACACACATCTCGTTGTCGGGTTTTTCAAAACCGGAAATTCAATGCGGCAAGATATCCGTAAATCGCTAGACACTTGTTGCATACTACATGTATATATGGTATGGATATTGACAAGAATATTTGTTATTGATGTCAGTGGTTTGTCTTGTGACCGTTTATTGCAAAATATAGTAACGTTATTCATTTTGAAGCCGACTTACATGTATTTTTAATGAGAGAGAGAGAGAGGCAGAGACAGAGATAATAAGGAAAGAGAGAGAGAGAGAGAGAGGGAGAGAGAGAGAGAAAGAGAGAGAGAGAGACAGACAGACAGACAGACAGAAAGTTTAACGGGGGGAACGGACGCACAGAAATTTGGAATGAACCTAGACCAAGAAATGATAATACTCGTAAGAAGAATTCAGCAAGAGAGAGAAAGACACACCGAGAGAGAGAGAAAGAAAGAAAAAAGAAAGATAGAAAGAAAGAAAAACAGAAAGAAAGAAAGAAAGAAGGAAAAATTGTGTCAGAAGTTAAACTTTTCTGCTTCTTTGAACCACTTGAACGTGTTTCGATTTTTTTTAATGACATAATACGAGTACATGAAGATGCAGTCACAGTATCTCATCTTTGGTCTGGTTTCTATTCGTAATTTTATTCAATAATGCCTCCACCAGATCGCAACTGCAGACTGCATTAATGACGACAATAATGATGATGATGATGAAGACGTCAACGAGGATGATGATGATGTAGTGAAGTTCTGACTTATAAGAACGCGTAACGCCCATAACGCGCACTACGCCATTCTTGAAAATTTGATACAATTCATGGCTAACTTTACCATGCAAATCAAACCCGATAACTGCTATTTGACCGCTATGTAAGCCAATTAAATTATAAGAGTTTGATCCCTTTGGGCCGTGAAATCGATCACATACGGATTGGTTATATTGACTGGCGATCTCTTCAAACTCTTTGCACTAATAACCCGAATATCGCGCTTCGAGTGCAAAGGGTTTCAATTTATTGGAAAACAACTCTGGGGGTTGTAAATTACTTGGGTACCAAAACTTCTTGAATTCATTTTCCTTTCAGGTCTTACAATTTGACCTGCCCCAAATTTTACCGAAAGAAAGCGTTTGAAAACTTATGGTCAACGATAGAAATGCTGGTGACCAGCATTTGCTCTTTTTCCAACAATGTTTTCACGCCTCAACTGATACAAATTCCATAATTTGAGCCATATTTATCGTGTTGTCTACAAATGCTTTTAAATTGGGGAAGTCATATATTGCCAGTTCCTGAAGAGTTTGAAAAAAATTTACCCCGCAGGACAAGTTTCTTATAATGGCACAAAAGCCGGGGGGGGGGGGGACGAACGCTTGAAATATAACAGTATGTAAATATATTTTATACATCTTTGCAATTCAATCCCTGATTTTTTTATCATTATATTAAATTCAATCTCTGATTTTTTTTTTTTTTTTTTTTTTTTTATAGCTTTATGAACAAAAATGGTACAATAGTAAAAATACTTCGGTTAGATACATTTTTGAAAAGCTACCCACAAAGCTAGGGAATGTTTTTGAAAACATTAATCTCTAACCTGCAGCACAGAGCTGTTACATTCTCTGCAGACAGCATTTTATTGTAATGGTTTTGTATGGCATCGTCACAAATGTATATTAGGCTGGGGAAAGTATGGTGGTAGATCAGACCACACGGGTATCGTCTGATCTATCATGAACAACACAACCGAATACAAATTTTACTTATTAACCTTTATGTTCGACAGGTCGATTCTGTTTTAAATAATTTCGTCACTTTTTGAGAACCAGTCAGTGGTTTTGTGAGCACACGGTAAACAGAAATGAGTCTACACATTGTGTTGAAAAGTCAAAATTACCTCCAGTGAAGTCAGAAAGCTTATTTATTGTTCTTTACTTTGGTATAATTTTCAGTCATTTAGAAAATAAACTTTTGGCCGTTTTTACAGTTTTTTAAAGCAGCTATTTTTTTCTTTCTCCCTGATTGTTCGGATTGTGCCGGACTTCCCCGATGATGACCGAGTCTCACTGTTAGATGAGACGCCTATCGGGTATCTTGATTGTGTGACGTAATGTTATACATTAACATAGGGACCCCATGCTATCCTCGAGATATACAAATACCTACATAGTAATGGACTGGAGTTTATACCCGGGTTGTTTGATCATGACAGTATCCCTGTGAAATATGTATTAAGTATCCCATAGATCTGATATAAGACCAGACTTTTGATATTTATGATATTATTTCTAAGGATTTAAAATCAAGTTTATCAAGATTTTGAATAAGGAATTCTACATTTGCTATTTTTTTCCACTCTTTAGCTTTTAGATTCAAATGCGTGATGGTTAATGCCATATCAAAAGTATTTTATGGCGACAGCTCACATATTCATGTTTCCTTGCTATTTTCAAGCTGATCAGATGCATTTTCTCCCTTTCATGTGTTTTCAAAAGCTTTCTTTCTCAGGGTTGGAAAACCATGGGATAATTTGCTAAGGTTTTTGACTTAAGAAATGAAGAGAACTTTTTTTGTTTTCATGGAGGTATGAAAAAAAAACCTAATCACACTGTATGAAACCGCGAAGCGGTTTCATACAAAAGTGTGATTAGGTTTTTTTTTCATACCTCCATGAAAACAAAAAAAAATTCTCTTCATTCCTTATAATTCAATATCACAGACAACAAATATGCACTTAAGTTCTACTCTAACTGCTTTTTTTGTAAATCCAACATTGCGTATTTATTTAAAGTCCATTTCATTGATAATTCTTAGCGCGGTAAATCAGCTCGTTCATGCCGTAATAATGACGTAATTCATGACGTCATTATAGTATTGAACATTTGCAGATTTAGTCGATTCATTATTAGAAGTAGATCTACAATACGCTAGAATTAAGTTGAAAATAAGATTGTTAGAACCCAGCAAAGCGACAATGAGTTTTCAGTTCTCTCTTTGAAATTACTGTTGGATTTCTTTTTCGATATTCAGAGAAAATAAATTCAGCTAGCAATTTGAACTTCGGACTCGATATAGATCTAAAATCAGAAAGAAAAAACATTATGGAATCTCGTATACATGTTTGTTTACATTTTTTTGAATGCAAAAGTAGTTCCGGCACTGCTAATTTTTTTTTTTTCATGGAGCTATGAAAAAAATTTTTCAGCCAATCAGAACTCGCCAATGTTCATGAAAAAAATTAATATTGAATTATTGCCAAATATATCGAATTTTCCCGTCAATAATTTAAAACTTTTCACATATATGGAGAACTTTTTGACTTCACCAAATTAAAACCAATTTCAGACAATGAATTAAATATAGCTCAAATGATATTCTTGACTTTGAAAAAATAGAACACATTGTGCGAAAAGAAGCATAGCCAACTTTCATGGACATGCCTTATCAGCAGTCTCGCAAATCAACGAATCCATGAAAATAATCGATATCATACGGAAAGGTTCGGGATTTTCCGGAGTTCGGCGATATGGTGGCATATTTCTGCCACGAGATACGAGATAGCTATCATGATAATTTTAGTAAACTATCGCGATAAATTAAAAGTTTCCTGGAAATCTTATCAAGAAAGTGAAAAGTTTCCTGATAAAAGTATCACGATAAACTAATATTTTATCGCAAAATTTCTCAACCGTGCTCGAAGCTGATATGCGAGATAAAACTATTGTGATATCTATAAATAGAAAATGCATCATTTGGATGAACTCGGTAGTTTTGACTTAAAGGGCAACTACAGCCAAAATCTCATTTTGGATATATGAATCCTTTAATGAAAACAATCTTGAAATTGAAAACCGTATTTCAATGTTATAAGCGAAAATGTGGTTGCACACCTGTGCGAGTTTGTGAAATCTGCGATAAACCGGATGTGACGCCACACTTATTTCGGCTTCTGTGTACTATTAATTTGCTCTGATACTGACTTTTTTTTCTCACAGCCTTATCTTCCCTCATGTCGGGAGACGACTGTCGTATGCCGGGTGCCGAGTTTAAGCACTATTTCGAGCCAGGAGATGACTATTTATTAGACACTGTACATAAGATCAGATTGCACGTTCTGTGCAGTCCGATCTTAATATACACTGTTCGGAAAAGGTCACTGAGTCGCGCTCAGCAGCCTTGGGGCCCAACAGAAATTTAAATGAGGCAAGAAATCAATGGTGAATTCACTGTTGATTATCCATCTCTTTCATACGCGCGCGCGCGCGAGAGAGAGAGAGAGAGAGAGAGAGAGAGAGAGAGAGAGAGAGTTGGAGGGTAGTAAGAATAGAAATTCGACAAGCAGATTATGGAATTTTTTCTTTTTTTTTTTATTTAAGATCGTATGAATGAGGAAAATACAAAAGTTATGACGTTAGACTTACCCATTTAACCTGTGTAAAATTCCAAATTCCATTCACATTTTATAAGAAAAAGGGCTCAATATGGTCGTGAAAACAAAAGAGTAACTTTGTACATGACATGTTTAGGACAAGTGCTTGTTAACCCCCAGCTGCAAGCTGGGCAAAAAAAATATGTGAGACCACCACGGTGCGATACCAACATCAAAGAGGCGCCGAATTAACCCTTTGCATTGATGGAACACACAATTCTTTTCGCAAAATAAAAAGTTGGCGCACTAAAATCTTGTGTAAAGTTTGTATGCAGTTATAAATTTTTAATTTACGCCGCATTTTTATGGTCAGCAATCTGCATCTGTTATCTCGTACATGATTACAGCGAGAAATACGGAAGAAGAGAGTTAAATAATTTTTGTCCACGTTGGTATTTCCACTTAAATTTTACGCCTTACATGTCTCAGTATGTAGGAAATGGACTGACCCTGTATTTTACAGACGATCAAAAACGTTTACCGCATGATATGGAGGGCAGGAAGGCAGGAAGGCAAGAGGCAATTCAGACAATCTTTTAACGTTGTTGTTGATGAAAGAAACAAATTTGAAATTGTGAAAAAAAAAACACGTAGGAAAATAAATGAAGATCAAGTGAAAAAATAAAAAATGGATTTAACTTTAATAGCAAATTCAGCATGTGTGCTGGATTTGACATTGTTCGTGAATGTTAAAGAGAGGATACGATTTCTGAGGTAGATTAAGGCTTAATTCTTCCCAAGCTGAAGGAGACATGTAAAATGCTGACTCTGATGGTGTAGATCAAGATCAGACTGCGCAGGATTTGTAGACCGTTCAATGATCGACGGTGTCCTATATTTGGTAGAAACAGCCTTAGAACTGTACTCGAATGACTTACTTTACACATTGCAACGTTCCTTCTTTCTTCTACCACCTAGTAGAATAGAATTTTGGCATGTTTCAACTATCTTGAGTTATTATTTCTTTTCTATTTTTATCTATTAAAATTCGTTGATTAGGCAGTGGTATAATTGAAATAACTTCAAGAAATAAATTTCAAAATAGTTTTGTTTCCCACCAGAAGAATAACTTTTCCTTTTCATAAGTACTATCTCCACTAGGCTAATTCATTCAAAATTTCTTTCCTATGATTGTAGTAAGATGTAAGAGCGATAGAGGTGAAAATTCTGCAGTGCACAAGTGATTTAAACGTGATAAAGCGATTTATATCTTTACGAATTTCATGCAGTTTTTTCAGTTTTCTGCGTTAGTTCATATATAGCGACTATATCTTCTCCGTGACACTTGTAACGTCACGGCAAACTGCCGGAAGTCACGATTTTTTCAATTAGCGACTGTCAGACAGGTGAAAATCCGAAGTTTAAACCTCTGTATCTCGTGAAGTAAGCATCACAGAACGCTAAAAAAAATTTTTGTTAACATACACTAGTATAGTTTTATCCGATTTGGAAATGAAAATTTTGGTCTGGAGTTACCCTTTAATAAGATTGCAGTAAGTAAAATTTCGAATCATTAACTTTTTTTTTTGTACCTTAATTGGTAAATTTTGACAATACTCGAAATGAACACAGGTCTGTAAAATCACAAAGACGACTCGAAATGCCTCCTACGAACAACTTTAAAACCATCCATGGAAAAGGAGAATTCATAAGGTTGTAGACGAAAGTGTTCCGAAACCGTATCTAATTATAGGTACCATGAATGTCAGTTGTAGGCACGAAAGCAGAAAAAATCATGATAAGAGTTAGAATTATCGCGATATTTTTATCATGAAAATTTTTGTTTTATCACGATACTTCTCCTAAATTATCATGATAGCTATCTCGTATCTCGCGGCAGAAATATGCCACCATACGGCGAACTTAAACCGTATATAATCTATACTCGATATCCCGCCGCTATAAAAGATAAGAAAAACGTAACATTACATAACAGCGTAACAGTAGCCCTGCTTCAAATTTACAATCCTTCCTAGACTGTATATCTGACATTTTTTTCAACCTAACCCTTTGTCTCCTAAAGGACAGTGTAGCCTCTGTAGATCAGTCTGTTATAGCGAAGAATGTGCACCCTTATCAGAATGCACATTATCTTGGATTTACACCATCATATACAGCGAGAATTTTCCTTGAAAAAAAATTAATTGCTATGTTTGAGCTTTATTTGTCGTTTTGCAATTAATTCATTCATAAGTTTAACGGTAAAGTTTTGATTCTCTGAGACATTAACTGATCTCCGCTGTTCGGCCCTTTAACTGCTTTGTGTGAGTAAGTGCCAACAATGTAGACTAATAATAAACTGCACCAAAAAAGCAGTCCGATCTTGAAACCTAATTCGTCCAAATGTAAATTTTGCTGACAGTGTAAAATAATGATAGGCTGCACAACACAAGCAGTCTGATTTTGGACCTAATCGACTCTTTACGTCGATTTTTTTTTTTATAAAAAAATTCCTTGATATCGCAATATTATCCGCTGGCTTAATTCAGCAAAAAAAATGGGCATTTTGGGAGTTCCGCTTTAACCCTTTCCATACACTCCAGAGTTTTACCGGCCCTGAAAGAAAAGGCTTTTGAAAACAGTGTGGGAAAAGAAGAAAATGCTGATAACCAGGGTTCTCTCCTTTTCCTACAACGTTTTCTACCCTTTCAAAGACAGAAATTATCATTTGTGTTACATTTGAAATGTTGTCTGCAAATGCTTTCAATTTGAGTCCATAATTTTGTCGTTTGAAAAAGTTTGAAAAACCATTGTTTTATGTGGGAGTCAGTACCTTAGCAAATAATTCCATGGTTTAACGACCCAAAAGATGGAGGCTTTTGAAAACACACGAAAAGGAGAAAGTGCTTGTGATCGACAATTTCTTATTTTTCCACAATGTTTTCTACCTTTTCAAAAGCATGTTTCAGCCACATTTTTTGTCTGCAAATGCTTTCAACTTGAAAAAAAACTTCAATTTTGTCGTTTGGTAAATAGTAAATGGGTACATCTTGATGGGGTGAATAAGTCAGAATTTCAAAATTTTATTTTATGTGTGTGTGGTATGGTCGTTTTGATTTGTACATTTTCCAGTTCCTATGAGTAAGCAAAAGTGAGAAAGAAGGAGACAAGAAAGCTCATTTATAGCACATACATTAATCTTGGATACTGCTTAGAAACGTTAGAGTACATGTACATGATTTAATTCACACGAAAAGAAACAGATTCAGCATTTAAGAAAATGTTCATTTGATATTGGTTTTGATTGAAGAAAAAAAAAAAAGGAAAATGCTTTTTTCAGAATACTCCATAGACTGTGTGGTGCCTTTTGCTTCATGGGCGATGTCGGCTTTTCTCACAATATCTACTAGTAGTACTATTAATAGTTCTATGTAGATGTTTCCTTTTAAGCGAGTTGAAATGTTGCATACCAAGAAAAGGGTAAATATGATATACCCAAATGGTGCTTGGTATTTGGAACAACTTATGTCTATCCATTTATTAAACAATATTTTGATAAATAAAAATGGGAACAAACTATTAGTATTACACAATTTTAAGCACTGTCCTTTTGTTATGTTATAGGGGTTAATATTCCTTTCATCGCGTCCGAAAGGATAAAAAGAAAAGTGCTCGAGACGAAACCGAAAGTTATCTAAAAGCAAACTATTCGTCATCAAATAAGCCATGGCAGGAACAAAAAGGTCTTATTGTTCATGTTGAAAGCATCATACTCGATCAGTGCAAACTGATCCGGGCGACGCTCTAGCACCGTCGACAGGCATGGTAAAAATAAAAAAGTATTTCTTTCTCTAATACATTCATACATGACGCAGACAGTGTCAATTTAAATAACCATCCATGGATTTCACTAATAGGTTGTTGAAACTGAGATAGACTTTTTGCAAAGTTTATTTTCTTTTATACAATTGTAAATATGTTTCGTCCATTTTATAAACCTGCAGCACTAGCCATGTGATAGACTGAGATGTTGTTTGACCAGCTTTGAAATTCAGAATTTGCCTAACAATTTTAGCTTATTCATAATATTAAGAAATATTTACCATTCGTAATGCTAGGCTGTTTAAATAACAAATTTCTTGAACCTAACTAATAGATGATAATTAAGCAGCAGTAAACTTTTTAAGTCACTGGTATAGAAGTAGCTCGTATAATTCCCTTTACCCCCCTATATTCATAGTCTGTATCAATTTCAATCTATTAGCAAAGTTATTCTTCTTGCAGTTAATGCTTTTTGCATGTTACGTCGTTTAAAATATGGAAGAATTACAATTAGCCCATCACCGTATAGGCTAATTCTTACCAACGAACAATAAATATAAGTGATTAAAAGGACGATACAGTTGAAATAGGGGAGAATTGAGTTTGTTAAAAATTAGTGCGCCCATTTCCACAATCAACTGCAGGGTTGTTAGAAGTCGTATGTTGTACAGTAACAGGTTCAACTTGTTATTTAAAATTTTACGAAAAGACAAAATTTCAGACTTGCCCAAATTAAACAAAAAAAAAAAAAGGAAAAACAATTCTTTAAAGAGTCAAAAACATTGCGAGAAAAGGACAAAAAAAATTTGGTCATCAGCATTTAAACCTTTTCTTACAATGTTTTCAAAAGCCTTTTTTTTGATGTGGCAGGTCAACAACCAGTTTGAAAATAGCAAGTAACCAGGAAAAGGTGAGCTGTCGCCATAAAATACTTTTGAAATGGCATTAATCACCGAACATTTGGATCTAAAAGCTGAACAGCGGGGAAAAAAATAGCAAATGTACATTTTCTACGTTTGAATGTTTATCTTTATAATTCTAAATCCATGGAAATAATCTCATAAATGTCAAAAGTCTGGTCTTTTATCACATCTATGAGACACATAATAAAATATCATAGGGATACTGTCATGATCAAACAACCCGGGTATATTGTGTATATAGCAGGGGGTCCGTTTGTCAATATAACATTACGTAACACAGTAAAGATATCCGATAAGTGGCTAATCGAATAATGAGACTCGGCCATCATCGGAAAACTCCGGCACAATCCGAGCAATCACGGAAAAAGAAAAAAATAGAATAGTGGCATTAAAAAACTGTAAAAAGGACCAAAAGTTTATTTTTTTACATAATTCAAACTTAAACCAATTTAAAGAGAAATGAATAAGCTTTCTGACCTCACTTGAGATAATTTTGGCCTTTCAACACAAAGAAAGAAAATTCAACAAATATTTCAGTTTTTAACTTCGGAAAATGTACTTTTCCTCTTCATTCTATATAAACCATACCTACAATTTTAAAGTTAAAAAAGGACCAAAAGTTTCTTTTTTGAAATTTATAAAACTAAGTTCATTTGAAAGAGCATAAATTGAATTTTCTTACCTCACTTGAGATAATTTTCAATTCTGAAAATTGATGAAGTTATAAGCATTTATCTACCGGGGCTCTTCATATTTCTATATAAAAAAATACAGGTAAAATGGACAGATATCGACTTTTACATGTCCGCGAAAGTTGGCTATGAAAATGCTGTTTAACATTGTGGGAAAAGGAAACAATGCTGGCTACTGTCACTTTCTCCTTTTCTCACAATGTTTTCAAAAGCCTTTATTTCAAGACCGTTAAAACTCGGGAGTGTGTGGTACGGGTTAAATCGATACTCCCAAAACGCCGAATTCTCTGCTGATTTCAGTCACCTGTTGATATTGCAATATCAAGGATTTTTTTTTTAACCAAAAGAATTTCGACATATGAAACCATTTCGACCCAAGATTATACTGCTTGTTTTGTACAGTTTGTTATTGATGTATCGACTGCGTTTTTGGTGCAGTTTATTATTGGTCTATTATTATACCACTTTCTCTGATCAATAGTGCAACAATTTTAATCTTTTTAGAAAATAAAGAATAAAAAAAATACAATTAAAAAAATCTATAGTAACATAATCAATCTTAAAAAAAAAATAAATGGAGTATAACTGTTTTTACCAATCTCTGAAAAAGTTTTAACAGATGCAAATAATATACACGTACATGTATACAAACGATAAATATATTATAACATTATATATTATAAAATTGGACAATGTGTAAAAATAGGACCCAAGTTCAACAAAACAATAGACAAGGTTGTCATGTCATGTGTTTTTATCTTCCTTTATCCGCTGCACAATCCTTTCATCCAGTCTTAAAATCTCACTTAATTCGATACTGCATTTTTTATACAAAAAATAACGAAAGTGCCGTTTTTAAACTAAAATGGACGCAAGTTCCCGTTGTAACAAATATAGATGAATACTTAGATCGTAATCACAACAAAACAGAGTATACTTCAAGACGTTATAGATTTTTTCCTAGATATTTATTTTTAAGTTATTTAGCGTCAAAAAGGACGCAAGAGCAAATTTCTTAAACCTTTCTATAGATATAAGAAGAAGAATGGGTCAGTGACTTTAAATCAAAATGGACGCAATTTCCCATTTTGCTGCAGTAATCAAAATTATATTGAAATGAAGTAGAGATATTAAAGAACACTTCAAGACGTTATAGATTTTAATAATTTTAGACTAAAAACGTGTTTTAGTCGATCAAAAATGTTTCCCTTCTGAAATCGTATATGACAGGCCGTTATCGGAAATCCTTTGGGACCAGGTTATCGATAAATTCCAAGGGGAGTAATTCTTGCTCGACTTGCAGGATAAAGTTGGGGATGCCAAAACGAGAATTTGTTAAAAATGAACTCTCTTGAAATCCTTAGACTACTTCATTTTCTTAAAGTTCAAGCTGTCAGAATGAAGTATTCCAAGTTTTACGAACACCACTTTGTGCGTTTTTGTGTTATACATGTTAAAAGCGTGCATGTAATTTCTACAGTTATGGAGGTGATATTTAGTACCTGCAAGTTTTAATATAAGCTACTGAAGCTTTGATTTCCTGTATTTATATTTTCAAAATAAAACGTAAAAGAATCTTTATCAATGCATGCTACTGACATTTACTGTTGAACATTTCTCACTGAACTACCTCTTCATGTGTATATCAAAAAATACAAATTGACCCAAAACTATGAGTATTTATTTGAAAATTGAAACACAACTTTGTCAAATGACATAGTGGAGGAATACAGTATTGTATAAGTATACAACCTATATTATGCGCTACTGACATCTATCCAGAATAGAAATATTACTTGTGAAATTACTTCCATGCTCTCCTGTTGGCTATTTATGACCGTCAAGTCCAGCACTATTTTGTTACGGAAGAGATAAGAAACACAAGTGTTGTGATACCAGACATCTTGAATTTTGTACAGCCAGAAATCCAAAACTATGGCTGAATAATCATTCTATTGACAGAATAGTGACATGGAAGCAACATTCAATAATGCCTTTTACCACAATGTTGTCTACCACTTTAAAGATAGAAATTATCTTTTCAGCTGCAAAGAATTTGGGGTATGCAAATGCATTGAGTTTGGACAACTCCAAAATTGTGTTCTTTGGTAACGGCTAACCCTTTACCACACAATCCTGAGTTTAACGACCATGAAAAAGGAGGCTTTTTAAAAAATTGTGGAAAAAAGAGAGAATGCTGGAAACCAAGATATTTCCTTAAGATGTTAGTACATTGATATATTTTGATAATATTGACAGTCAACTACTTTTCAACAGTTTCTTTCTCTTGATATCTACCAAACTTTTCTTTCAAACCTTCTAGTAACTGCATTTCCAAGCAAAAGTTGTTGATGTACTATATCATTTGATCTGATATTTACACCAGCTTTTTTTGCAAAAACAGTTCGGTCTTCGAGCATTTTGTATTGCTAATATCCTTCTGCAGAACACTTTCTAGTTGCTTTTCACTTAGCCTTTGTTTAAGGATTCTCTCATTCCTTTTTCTGCAGTTTTCACTTTGACTTAGTAAGTTCTTGGTTCTTCACAGTCAGAAAATAAATGTTTCAAAAAAGCCTATTGTCCGAAATGTGACTTTGATATTTGACCTCGCCCTTGTCAGCTGACCTTGACATGTCATCTGCAGATGCGTATCCATGAAATAGACCTACATATCAAATATGAGCATTGTAACTTAAATAGTTCAGACTGAGTTACAGGTTTTTTTTTTTTTTTTTTTATTTTTGGTTAAGATTTGAAAATGTGACCTTGGACATTGACCTTGTCATTAGCATATCATGCATATCAATGAGATTGACCTACATACAAGGTATGAATACTGTAACTTAAACTTTGAGAAATTACAGGGAACTCTTAAGTTTTAGGTTAAATTTTGGACAGAAAGATGGAAAGACAGAGAGTCAGTCACAGAGACAGACAGTCGGACAATGGATTAACAACATGCCCTCGATCTTTTGACAAGTTTCTTTGAAAAAGTCATAATGATTATATTCACTTAAAGCTTGTTACACTATTTTTTTCATATTTACTCACCTCCGTAACAGTTGCATTAGGGTATTTTATTTATCAACTTTCACATGTTTTCCAACCAATTTTTAGACGGTAAAAATGCTAACTTGAAATAAGTTGTAAAAAACTGCTTAAACAATGATTTACTTTTGTATTACCTTGCTAGTATTTGATCATACATTAATTGTGAACTCAAATCTCACTTCTGTAACAGGTTTTCAATAAATTATTTATCTTAAACCTTTCATTTTAGATAGACTGTGGAATTGCCTCAAATACCCTTTCTTTCAGATGTGATATTTTACCTAATTGTTATTAGATTACTCAAGTTCTGTGATCTATAAGTCATATATGAAAAAATAATGCTAAACTTCATCTCCATAACGGACAATAGAAAAGGTCATTCTTTTTAATAAATCAGATTTTTAAAGTTTGAATTGTGCAGTCATAAGTCTTTCATAAATGAAAACTATTAAAAAGGATATTCTATTGGCAGAAGTGGTACTACATTGTATGAATCGTCGAGGTTATAACACAAAAGCATTTCTTACCTTGTTTTTGTACAAAATTTTCACATTGGAGAAAACAAAACGGCCCATGCAGACACTCCTATCTAACTTCGCATCCATCCAGTGAATGGTTAAAAAGGGTTATTTGTAATATTCACCACATTCAAGAAAACTATACAAATGACATTAATTCTGTTACGGAAGTGATAATGTTACGGAAGTGAGAAACAGTTGTTAAGATATCAAATATTGATTTCAATATGCTGCTTTTATAAGTATTAACCTGTCAATTAAGCAGTTGCTCTATGACGGTTGAATATCGGATGCAAATTTTTAACAAAAATGACAACATTTGCTTAAAATGGCCGTTACGGAGGAGAGATTTTTAAATGGGACAAATAGAAAATTAACTTGTAACACTCAAAATTTTGTATTCATGCAAACAGTAGGTAAAAAACATGTGTCTGTCAGTAGTATAGGGTGTCTCTTTGGACGTCTGACAGGCCTGGTCAGACGTCCAAAGAGACGTCCCTGAGAGCCCTACGTTGCCTACCCTACAGAGAATTTGTCCCAGTTTGCCTACCCTGAAAGAATTTACATTTTTTTAAACACCCCATTCTGCCTACCCTGAGGGGAATTTTTCTGCAATTAAAGGCTAAGTGACGGCCAAAAATGATTTCTATTGTCAATCTTCTTTTCTCTCTAAAAGCCTGATCACTGAGTTGGACTTAGTTTTTTTTTCACCCATATGCTATTAGGATTGCTTTATTGTTTTACTTCTATCCACTACTTAGCCTTTAAGTGGTTTCTCTCTAAAAGCCTGATCACTGAGTTGAACTTAGCTTTTTTCATTCTATGAATGATTTCTTCTCTAAATGCCTGACCATTGAGTTGGACTTAGTTTTTTCTGCATCTATGAATGATTTTTCTTTCTAAAAGCCTGAGTACTGAGTTGGACTTAGACTTTTTCTGCATCTATGAATGATTTTTTCTCTCTAAAAGACTGAGTACTGAGTTGGACTTAGACTTTTTCTGAGTTTTTTTACTCTCTGGAGTGTAACTCTTTGGAGTGTAACTCTTCTAAAAGAAATGACAATTTTGAAGAAAGATAGAACTTTCGTGGTAGATGGTTAGTCCTGAAAAGGACTGTTGGGTTAGCTCTGAAAAGAGCTGTGACAATTTGAAGAAATGACAACTTGATGATAGAACTTTCGTCTGACAACTTGAAGATAGAACTTTCGTCTGGCATCTTGAAGATAGATCTTTCGTGGTAGATGGTTAGTCCTGAAAAGGACTGTTGGGTTAGCTCTGAAAAGAGCTGTGACAATTTGATGAAATGACATCTTGAAGATAGAACTTTCGTCTGACAACTTGAAGATAAAACTTTCGTCTGACATCTTGAAGATAGATCTTTCGTGGTAATGGTTAGTCCTGAAAAGGACTGTTGGGTTAGCTCTGAAAAGAGCTGTGACAATTTGAAGAAATGACAACTTGAAGATAGAACTTTCGTCTGACAACTTGAAGATAGAACTTTCGTCTGACAATTTGAAGAAATGACAATTTGAAGAAAAGATAGAACTTACGTCTGACAATTTGAAGAAAGATAGAACTTTCGTGGTAGATGGTTAGCCCTGAAAAGGGCTGTTGGGTGTCCTAAAAAGGACCTGGTTTGGAGGTTGTGTTTTTAAGCACAACCTCCAACCTTTCCGCACGCTGGGCAGCTACTCGCTGCCCGCCTCTTCAATCGCTTTAGTTGCTGTTCGTCCAAATCGAACTTCAGCGAGAACGGTGGCTCTTTATCACCGCTCCAATCTTCCGTCGGTGGTACGACAAACTCCTTCTTCTTTTCCTTTTTCTTTACAGATAGTTCTGCAAGCTGCCAAAAATCCATTTCTCGAAGTGCACATTCCATTGCTTCAACTCGAAGAAAATGAACGATGTGCGGGAAATAACGCTGGGTTTTATAGCTGTTCAGACGGATTGAACTAGTTGACCCATGACGTCATTTTCTCCTATGTTTTTCCCGCGTCGGCGTTTCATGCTGTTTTGGCTCCAAATTAATGTTATCCAATCAGAATTATCGTTGTTTTTCTAATGGTAAATGTTTTATTGTTGCCCAACCCGTGGTTTTGTTACATTTTCTTGTTCGGGTTAGAAAAAAACTAGAGTTTGACTATCCTATGACTTTTTTTGATTATGAGTCTTCTGACAAAATGAAGTTTTTCTGCATCTATGAATGATTTTTTCTTTCCAAATGTCTGACCATTGAGTTGAACTTAGTTTTTTCTTCACCTATGTATGATTTCTCTTTCTAAATGCCTAACCATTGAGTTGAACTTAGTTTTTTCTCATCTATGGATGATTTCTTCTCTCTAAATGTCTGGCCATTGAGTTGAACTTAGACTTTTTTTACATCTATGAATGATTTTTCTTTCTAAATGCTTAACCACTGAGTTGAACTTAGTTTTTTCTGCATCTATGGATGATTTCTTCTCTCTAAATATCTGACCATTGAGTTGGATTTAGACTTTTTTCTGCATCTATTAATGATTTTTTCTAAAAGACTGAACACTGAGTTGGACTTAGTCTTTTTCTGAGTTTTTTTTTACTCTTTGGGAGTGTGGGCCTTTGGAGTGTAACTCTTTGGAGTGTAACTCTTCTAAAAGAAAGAAGTTTGACAATTTGAAGAAATGACAATTTGAAGAAAGATAGATCTTTCGTGGTAGATGGTTAGTCCTGAAAAGGACTGTTGGGTTAGCTCTGAAAAGAACTGTTGGGATAGCCCTGAAAAGGGCTGTTTTGTTTTGGAGGCTGTGTTTTTTCTCTACCGACAGCTTTTCTTTGGCTTTTTTGGGATCTTGAAATCAACGTGATTATCTATGTTTTTCCCGTATTTGCCCTGGCCTGTCATTATTGGTGTAGTTGGCTTTTGATCAACTCGCTGTTTCTTGTGGAGATGGCTATCGTCTTCCTCAGATTTCCGTTTTCTTGGCTTTGTTGTTCTTGGTTGTTTTTCCTTTGGCTGATTTTTCTTCACAACAGTTACGATAGAGTCCACTAAGTTGTGAAGATTGGTTTTATCAAACTCAAACTCCACAGGGATCTTCACAGGAGCTGGTGAAATGCGCTGGCTCTGCTGGCGTAGTGTCTCAATATTTTTACTGAGCTGCTCGGTGTTTGTGTTTAAAGTTTTAATCTCCTCCAAATTTTGGTTAAAAGTCTCCAGTTGTTCTAAGATCCGAGTCATCATGGCATCTTGTTTTGAATTTAACTGTTTCATCTCTTCACAAATGTTGTCCAACACCGTCGGTGGGTTGATAATTGTCGAATTTATAACTGATGAAAGAATGTCTCCATTGTTTTCCACTGGTGGAAAATCGTCCAAGTTGATTTCATCTAAGTTGTGCTTCATATTGAAACTGCTTCCGAATATTGACACTGCTTTCGAATATTGATACTGCTTTCGAAGTGTTCGTTAGCTGAGAGTCAAAGAAATGGTGAATGTATGGAAATAACGCTGGGCTTTATACGTTTACAGAGGATTGAAAATTTTAAAGAGCGCGGGCCTGGCAGAAAACACCAGGATTGTACTGTGTGACACCGAATTAGGAGTGGTGAAAAAACACCGATATAACCATCGATTTGTTTGCACAATGTTAATGAAACGCCGACGCGGGAAAAACATAGGAGAAAATGACGTCATGGGTCAACTAGTTCAATCCTCCTGTAAAGCTATAAAACCCAGCGATATTTTACATAAAAACATATTTGTTGCAGGATGGTTCGAATTCTTGTGTGCCCTCACTGCGCAAGCAGATGCCAGATAGAGTGTGGAAAATGTTTTGCCATACTTGAGTATCTTGGGCAGAAACATAACTGTCCAGATACAGATGAAGGATTTTACGATGATGATGAAGGTTCATCGACTTGCTGTGAACACTGTGGGTGTGAAATCAACCCAGTGGATCGGGTAGAAGAGTCGTAGAGCTCGATGTTATCGTGAAATCCTTAAAAAAAGCCCTTTTCAGGGCTAACCATTTAGCACGAAAGATCTTTCTTTTCAAATTGTCAAAAGTAAAAAAGACTTACAGTCAAAACTAGAAAAAAGTCAAAAGTAAGAAGTAATTATTTTCATGTTTTTATTTTCAAAAGAACTTATGTACAATGAAAAAATCAAGTCATGATCTGTAAAAGACAAAAAAATGAATGAACTGTAAAGACAAAAATGAATGAACTGTAAA